>JAJIBD010000115.1:0-106133 GCA_021461705.1 Cryptotis parvus
TTTACCATGTCCAGAGACAGACATGGGGCAGAGCTGCTACTGGCTCTCACTGTGCCCAGCCGCTCATGAGGTGCCCGGGAGGGGTGGCAGGTTCTAGCCCTGGCCTGCCACCCCAGCAGAGCCTCACAACAAGCCAGACAACCCCTCCTCTCCATGAGGACCTCCATTTTCCAAATCCGAACTTCCCCTCGTCTGAACCCACCCAGCAGACCAGCCTATCACAGCCCGGCTCCAGTTCATCAATAAATGCTGGATTTGAGATGACTACAAGAGTATGCTACCTGCACGGCAGAGCCTGGCAAGCTACCCGTGTCGTGATTTGATATGCCAGATACCAGTAACAATTATAGACCCCATTCCCATGACCTGATGGAATGGTTTGAGGCTCTTTATGTTCCTGGAGCAAGCAGGTGCCTCTTGGACTCTACTTGCATGAGACAGGTCATATGGAGATGTTACTGGTGCCCGCTCAAGCAAATCGATGATGAACGGAAGACAGTGATACAGTTTTACTAAATCTGGGAAATGGTAATGGCAGATTAAACTCACCATTGAATATACACAAAGAAACTTAAGTGATAAACTCTAAATAACTGCAGGACTAGCCACAATGTGTAAAATAAGAGGGGAGAGAGATGCAGAGACAAAGAGAAAGAGAGAGACAGAGAGAGAAAGAGAGAAACGGGGGAGACCTGCTATTGAGGCAACATGGGTCGAGGGAGATGGGAGCAGTGGGCTGGAGGGGTGGGGTACATTGGTGGTGGAAATGGGGCACTGGTGGAGGGAGGGGTGCTGGAATACTGTATTACCAAGAACTAATTATGAACACCTTTGTAACTATGTCTCACGGTGGTATAATAAAAATTTTAAAAAAAAAGAAAAAAAGAAAAAAAAAACATTCCTTCAGGTCATGGGCATGAGGTTTATTATTATTAGTGATTTTGACATTTCAAATACTACATAGCTTGCCAAGTTCTGCCATTAATAAATATTAGAATAATGTTTTTAAAGTTTTTACTTCAACAGCATTTATAGAACAAATTAATTGAAGGAACTGTAGATCTTCACAGAACTATGATGGAAAAAATAATTGTTAAAAGATTTTTGTCCCAGCTGTCGTGAGGGCGTGGGGACTACAAAGCATATGGATAAGAGCTTGGATTCTGGGCTGGAGCGATGGCCCAGTGGGTAGGGCGCTTGTTTTGCACGCAGCCGGCCCATGCCGGCCCGGTTCGATCCCCAGCTCCCATATGGTCCCCCCGAAGCACCGCCGGAGTGATTCCTGAGTGCAGAGCCAGGAGAAACCCCTGAGCATCGCCGGTGGTGACCCCAAAAAGCAAAAAAAAAAAAAGAGCTTGGATTCTTTGTCAATGCCCTACTTGGGACCAGAAATGTTATTTTCCACATATACGAAGCTGGTGCCTGCTCGAGCAAAATCACTGAACAATGAGATCAGCTCTTTGCTGGATGGAGCTCAAGGCTGACAGCAAAGCCTTTTTTGTCTGGTTTATCCCATGTGTGTGGCCGGGGTGGGGCAAAAGGAATTCCAAATGCACCTGGAGCAGAGTGGGCAGGGTCAGGAATATGGGAGCATGGGAGTCTTCAGTCAGATTCTAGGAATGGTGAGGCTTTGGCAGTGCTCCAGGCTCCAAGCAAGCTTTTTGTTTTCTGCTTTATCCCATGTGTGTGACTGGGGTTTGAGACTCTTATGTTCCTGGAGCAAGCGGATGGTTTGTGGCTCTTTATGTTCCTCCGTCCAGCAGACCAGCCTATCACAGTCTGGCTCGGCTGCTTGCGGCTGCGTGGTTCATCAATAAATACTGGATTTAGAGATGACCACAAGAGTATGCTACCTGCACGGCAGAGCCTGGCAAGCTACCCGTGTTGTATTTGATATGCCAAATACCAGTAACAATTATAGACCTCATTCTGGAATGGATTGAGGCTCTTTATGTTCCTGAAGCAAGCAGATGCCCTTGGGCTCTACTAGCATGAGACAGGACATATGGAGATGTTACTGGGGCCTGCTCAAGCAAATCGATGATGAACGGGAAGACAGTGATACAGTGATGTTCCTGGAGCAAGCCGATGCCTTTGGGTTCTACTAGCATGAGACAGGACATATGGAGATATTACTGGTGCCTGCTCTAGCAAATATATGATTAAGGGGAAGATAGTGATAGTGGTAGTGAGATAGTGTGACTGGGGTGGGGGGCAAAAGCAATTGCAAAGGCACCTGGAGTAGAGCAAGCTGGGTCAGGAGATGGAAGCAGGGGAATCCTCGGGTGCCAGGAAGGCTTGACTTTGGGAGTCCTCCAGGATGCCAGCAGGCCCTTTGTTGTCTGGTTTATCTGGTGTGTTTCTGGGCTGGGGGCAAAGGAATTTCAAATGCACCTGGAGTAGAGCAGGTGGGGTCAGGGAGATGGGAGCAGGGGAGTCCCCTGATCTGAGCTGAGAATAGCGAGGCTTTGGTAGAGCTCCAGGCTGCTCCTCCTCTTTTAGGAAATGGCTCAGCAGCAGTCATTGGCTTTCTTTTAACCAAGTATCCATCCAGCATTCCATTACTCAGCTGAATAGACTGATGGTTGCTCTGTGCCTTTCAGTTATTCTAGAAGACATTTAGGGTGATCCTGCTGGGTGAGAGAAGCCTAATTTCATTAGTAAGTAATCTAATTACTTTGATTCTAAAGGAAAAAAATTAATATTTTTAAACAAAATAACAAGAAAGGTTAGCTTAACTCACATACATGGGGCAGAGCTGTTACTGGCTCTCCCTGTGCCCAGCCGCTCACAAGGTGCCCAGGAAGGATGGCGGGTTCTATCCCTGGCCTCCATTTTCTTCATTTTCCACATCCACATCCGGACTTCCCCCTCATCAAAACTCTACCCAGCAGACCATCCTATCACAGCCCTGCTCATCGAGATCCACTCTGTAGCAGTCTTTTTAAACCTGACCCAGATATGCTGATACAGAGACTCACAGACATGGGGCAGAGCTGCTACTGGCTCTCGCTGTGCCCAGTCGCTCATGAGGTGCCCGGGAGGGATGGCGGGTTCTAGCCCTGGCCTGCCACCCCAGCAGAGCCTTGCAACAAGCCAGGCGATGCCCCACTCCATGAGGGCCTCCATTTTCCACATCCAGACTTCCCCCTCATCAGAATTCCACCCAGCAGACCAGCATATCACAGCCCAACTCGCGTGGCTGCTTGCGCATGTGCGGTTCATCAATAAATGCTGGATTTAGAGATGACTACAAAGTATTCTACCTGCATGGCAGAGCCGCAAGGCAGAGCCTGGCAAGCTACCCGTGTCATATTTGATATGCCAAATACCAGTAGCAATCATAGACCTCATTCGCATGACCTGATGGAGTGGTTTGAGGCTCTTTATGTTCCTGGAGCAAGCAGATGCCCTTGGGCTCTACTTGCATGAGACAGGACATATGGAGATGTTACTGGTGCATTCATTAATCGGATATAAATAGATGCCAGTGTTTTACTAAATCTGGGAAATGGTAATAGCAGATTAAAACTCACCATTGAATATACACAGAGAAACTTAAGTGATAAACTCTAAATAACTGCAGGGCTAGCCACAATGTGTAAAATAAGAGGGAGAGAGATGCAGAGACAGAGAGAGAAAGAGAGGAAATGGGGGTTCCTGCTACTGAGGCAACATGGGGGTAGGCAGGAGGGGGTGGGGTACATTGGTGGTGGAAATGGGGCACTGGTGGAGGGAGGGGTGCTGGAATACTGTATTACCAAGAACCAATTATGAACACCTTTGTAATTGTATGTCTCACAGTGGTATAATAAGAAACTATAAAAAAGAAAAAAGAAAAAAACATTCCTTCAGGTCATGGGCATGAGGTTTATTATTATTAGTGATTTTGACATTTCAAATACTACACGCATAGCTTGCCAAGTTCTGCCATTAAATAAATATTAGAATAAAGTTTTTAAAGTTTTTACTTCAACAGCATTTATAGAACAAGTTAATTGAAGGAACTGTAGATCTTCACAGTTAGAACTATGATACTTCATCCAGTTTTTATACTTTTTCATTTTAAGGCAAAGAATTTGTCTGAAAAGAGGGAAAGATACTGATACACTT
This sequence comes from Cryptotis parvus, assembly GCA_021461705.1. NCBI lineage: Eukaryota > Metazoa > Chordata > Mammalia > Eulipotyphla > Soricidae > Cryptotis > Cryptotis parvus. The sequence goes on from JAJIBD010000115.1 coordinate 4,114, forward strand.
TCAGTATTGGTATTACAAACCACAATGCCCAAAAGTAAAGAGAGAGTGTGAGGGGGGTGAGAGACAGACACAGAAGAACAGTGCCTGCCATAGAGGCGAGTGGGAAGTGGGAGGAGGGAAACTTGTGGGGAGGAGACTTTGGTGCTGGGTAAGTGTACACTGGTGAAAGGACCATGAGGGGACATTGTGTAACTGAAAGCTAGTCATGAACAAATTTGTATCAGTTATCTCAGTGGTTCAACAACAACAACAACGAAATGATCACTTGATCACTTCATTTCCAACGAAATGAATAGAAAATAAATTTAAAAAAAGACCAAGAATTTCATTCATGTAGTTACGTGCTCTCTCCACTCCTTAGGTATGTGAAGAAGTACAGTCAGGAAACAACAAGAGGTCAAATGGAACAGCACATAAGAACCATCTGCCAAACTGAGCTGATTGCAGGGAGATCATAGGATGTTTGGAGTAAAGGAACATACTTCAGGATGGGGAGTTTAAACAGTGCTATGGAGATCTGGAAACTGCAATAGAAGGTGTGAGGTTGCAACATGTACATAAGATACAGTGGAAAGTATTATACACCACAGTGACTATCGTAAAATTCAAAGAACAGTGACAGCTAGCCAGAGAGGTAGTAACTATAAGCCACAATATGTATTTGAGCAAGCCTTACATTTTTGCTGCATGTTATTTTTCCAAAATATAAAATGCTTTAAATGAATTAAAACTACAGAAATATTTTACATATATAAATTATCACATGCAGAGTTAGTAAGCTTAAAATTATTTAAGTTGGGCTTTTTGTCATCCCATGACAGTCTGAAGCATTCCAGATGCTTCCAGCAGATATCTAGTGACATGCTGTTAGCTGACGCGGTACAGACTCTGGCAGACCTAGTTTGGGTGTCTGCTCTCTCCAGGTCCATGACAGAGCAGTGCGGCCCCCAGTGGCAGCAGGCAGAGGTGAAGCCTCCCGCTCCTCTGGCGGTGCTTGGGGAGGCATCAAGGGCCTCCTCCATAGACCCCCGGTCCAATGGCCCCCAGGTGGGACAGCAGCAGGGATGGAGTAAGACCTTGAGGACCTCGGAGCAGAAATGCACGCAGTCCTGCACACTGCTCATGTTCATCGTGACGAGGGTCGGGGGTGCTTGGGGAGTTTGTACGGGGCCTCCTTGGGGCTGTTCTCGGGATATCTGGACACACTAGACAGTCTATGTCCTTCGGATGGAGACTCTCCACCTCTCTCCTGCATGTCATCCCTTTGCACCCAGCCCCTCTCAGGCAAGGTGTGGAGCCCTAACAGGCGAACAGGCAGGGACAGCTGTCAGTGTTCCATGAAGTAGATGAGCACCAACACAGCCTCGAAGCGGGAGAGGATGCTACCAGGGTGCAGGATGAGGCCGGCCGCCGAGCTCTCCACCATCATGCTTATATATGGAATTGGGCCCAGGGCACTGTCCCAAAGCGCCATCTGCACCCAGCCCCTCTCAGGCACTGTGAGGGGCCCAAACAGGCAGGAACAGCAGGCAGAGCTCCAGGAAGCCGATGAACACCAATAGAGCCGCAAAGCGGGGAGAGGATGCTACCAGACTGCAGGGTGAGGCGGGCCCCCGAGCTCTCCACCATCATGCTTGTGCCTGGAATTGGGCATAGGGCAGAGGCAGGGGCTGGGGACACCTCGGCCACAGCTTCCTGAGCGAAGCTGCTCCTACCCCAAGGAGACAGGGACCCCGCACAGCAGCTGTCTCTGCATTTACAACTCTGCACTTCTTGGAGCCACACGGGCCCAATCAGAGGTTTCAGGCATTTGCAGGGGTGGGGTGGGTGCAGGGAGCAAGTGGTTTAGTGCAGACACAACTTCCCAATTGCCCTGCCCTCCCACTGGGGTTTGCTGGGGAAGGAAATCAGTCCTTTCTTGGACTCTGTGGAGACAGTGGTGAGAAGTGGCACCTCCGTTCCAATGTGGCCAGGAGGACCCTCACATGCACACACACACCGCCTGTGATATCTCCCTTTCTGAGGGGATGTTACCTGCCCCAAAGCCCACAGTCCTGCTGCTGGGACACCTCATGCCAGGCCACTCTGGTCATGCTCTGTCTCATCACACTCGGTCACCCTGTTTCCTCACTCCACACTGCCCATCCTTCCCAACTTAGATCCAGTGACCACAGACTCATTGCACAGTGGAACCACCGGATCCCACTTGATACTGAGACTGGAGCTGGAGGTCCAGGAGAAGTTACCGGGAGGTCTCTACGGAGCTGCTGGAGGAGAAGGTGGCAGGGACTCCAAATGCTTCCCCATCAACTCCTCCCTTATTAACTACTGGGTCTGGAGCCACACTCAGGAGTGTTCATGACCCACTATCATAACAGTACGTGGGTCTTGCTCCCAGAGGTGCCAGAAGACCATGCAGTGTTGGGGAAGAAAGCCAGATTTCCTGCAGCAAGGCCGGCACTGCGCACCGACCCGTCTCGTTAGGTCCAGTCCCTCGCCCTTAGTTAGTTCTGAATTCTTGTCCACCATCACAACCAGGAAATTCAATGGCCTGTTACAAAATTTTAAATTTGAATTTTGGGGTGTGAAACCTGGGTTTCAAACTGTATGTGGCAAGGGGAGTCCACCGGGTCTGAGGAATGGTGAGGCTTTGGCAGCGCTCTATGCTTCCAGCAAGCTCTTTGTTGTCTGGTTTATTCCGTGTGTGGTCCCAGGGTTGGGGCATAAGGAATTCCAAATGCACCTGGAGTAAAGCAAGCAGGGTCAGGGAGATGGGCACAGCGTTCTCCACTGGGTCCGAAACGGCAAGGCTTTGACTGTGCAGGAGGCTGCCAGCAAGGCCTTTGTTGTCTGGTTTATCGTGTCTGTGTGGCCAGGGTGGGGGCGACAGGAATTCCAAATACACCTGGAGGAGAGCAGGCAGGGTCAGGGAGATGTGCGCAGGGAGTCCTCGGGTCTGAGGAATGGCAAGGCTTTGGCAGCGCTCCAGGCTGCCAGCAAGCCCTTTGTTGTCTGGTTTATCCCAGTGTGTGGCTGGGGTGGGTTACAGGAATTCCAAATGCACCTAGAGTAGAGCAGGCAGGGTCAGGGAGATGGGAGCAGTCCCCTGGTCTGAGTATGGCGAGGCTTTGGTAGAGCTCCAGGCTGCTCCTCCCTCTTTAGGCTCAGCAGAAGTCATTGGCTTTCTTTTAACCAAGTATACCCATCCAGCATTCCATCACTCAGCTGAATAGACTGACGGTTGCTCTGTGCCTTTCAGTTATTCTAGAAGACTTTGAGGGTGATCCTGTTGGGTGGAGAAGCCTAACTAATTTCCATAGTAAGCTAATTTTCTTGTGATAAGAATTGTCTTGTTTTACATACTGTACAAATTAATTCAACTATGAAATATGATGGAAAAAGATAATGGTTAAATGATTTTTGTCCCAGCTTTAGTGAGGGCGTGGGGACTACAAAGTATATGGATAAGAGCTTGGATTCCTTGGCAATGCCCATCTTGGAACCAGAAATGTTATTTTCCACATATATGCAGCTGGTGCCTGCTTGAGCAAATCAATGAACAATGGGATCAGCTCTTTTGCTGGGTGGAGCTCCAGGCTGACAGCAAGGCCTTTTTTGTCTGGCTTATCCCATGTGTGTAGCCGGGGTGGGGCAAAAGGAATTCCAAATGCACCTGGAGCAGAGTGGGCGGGGTCAGGAAGATGGGAGCAGGGGAGTCTTCTGATTCTAGGAATGGTGAGGCTTTGGCAGTGCTCCAGGCTCTAAGCAAGCCTTTTTTGATTTCTGCTTTATCCCATGTGTGTGACTGGGGTGGGGGCAAAGCAATTGCAAAGGCACCTGGAGTAGAGCAAGCTGGGTCAGGGAGATGGACGCAGGGGGAGTCCTCGGGTGCCAGGAAGGCTTGACTTTGGGAGTCCTCCAGGCTGCCAGCAAGCCCTGTGTTGTCTGGTTTATCCCGTGTGTGTGACCAGATTGGGTAATGGGAATTGCAAATGCTCCTGGAGTAGAGCTGGCAGGGTCAGGGACAATGGTACAGGGAGTCCAATGGGTCTGAGGAATGGCAAGGCTTTGGCAGCGCTCCAGGCTGCCAAAAAGCCCTTTGTTGTCTGGTTTATCCAGTGTGTTACTGGGCTGGGGCCAAAGGAATTCCAAATGCACCTGGAGTAGGGCAGGTGGGGTCAGGGAGATGGGAGCAGGGAAGTCCCCTGGTCTGGGAATGGCGAGGCTTTGGTACTGCTCCTGGCTGCTCATCCTCTTAAGGGGATGGCTCAGTAGCAGTCACTGGCTTTCTTTTAACCAAGTACCCATCCAGTATTCCATTACTTAGCTGAATAGACTGACGGTTGCTCTGTGCCTTTCAGTTATTCTAGAAGACATAGAGGATCATCCTGTTGGGTGAGAGAAGCCTAACTAATTTCATTAGCAAGTAATCTAATTTTCTTGGATAAAAATTGTCTAGTTCTATATACTGTACAAATGAATTCCACTATGAAATATGATGGAAAAAGATAATTGTTAAATGATTTTTGTCCCAGCTTTAGTGAGGGCGTGGGGACTACAAAGTATATGGATAAAAGATTGGATTCCTTGGCAATGCCCGTCTTGGAACCAGAAATATTACGTTCCACATATACGTAGCTGGTGCCCGCTTGAGCAAATCAATGAACAATGGGATCAGCTCTTCTGCTGGGTGGAGCGAGAGGCTGCCAGTAAGGCCTTTTTTGTCTGCTTTATCACATGTGTGTGGCCGGGGAAGGGCAAAAGGAATTCCAAACATACCTGGAGTAGAGCTGGCAGGGCTAGGGAGATGGGCACAGGGAGTCCAACGGGGCTGAGGAATGGCAAGGCTTTGGCAGTGTTCAAGGCTGCCAGCAGGCCCTTTGTCGTCTGGTTTATCCCATGTGTGTGGCCAGGTAGGGGCAAAATAATTGCAAATGATCTGTAGTAGAGCAAGCTGGGTCAGGGACATGGACGCAGTGGAGACCGCAGGGTCCGAGGAATGGTCAGGCTTTGGCAGCGCTCCAGGCTACCAGCAAGTCCTTTGTTGTCTGGTTTATCCCATGTGTGTGGCTGGGGTGTGGGCAAAAGAAATTGCAAATGTACCTGGAGTAGAGCAAGCAGAGTCAGGGAGGTGGGCACAGGGTAGTCCAAGGGTCTAAGGTATGGCAAGGCTTTGGCAGCACTCCAGGTTTCCAGCAAGCCCTTTGTTGTCTGGTTTATCCCTAGTGTGTGGCTGGGGTGGGGGGCGACAAGAATTCCAAATGCACCTGGAGTAGAGCAGGCAGGGGTCAGGGAGATGGGCGGTGGGAGTCCACTGGGTCTGAGGAATGGCGAGGCTCTGGCAGTGGGACGCCAATAGAGGAGGAGAAAGACACAAGTGACAGCGAAATTCAGATAAGTTCATCCTTTGAATAGACACATGTTGGTTTCAGATTTTTGTTGTTGAATGAATGGGTAGAAAAAAGATGACGCTTATTCATTAAGTCGTTTTCTGTTGGAGCATGGAACAATTTACTGGGTCCATCTCTCAGAAATGTTTCATCAGCTCACTGGATTTGACAAAAGATTCCCCAGAAAACCTCACACTTCATTTGGATTAGGTTGACTCGACTGATTGCCAAGTGTTCACTCCTAATTGATTGGACCTTTTAAATGTATATGAGTTTATTGTCACTAAGAGAACCATGGGTACAGGGTACAACATTCTCTGACATTGATATTGCTTTCTCTGATTGAAGATCAAGACATCATTCAGAAACCGCAAGTGTTTCAGATTTGTGTCTATCAGTTCTCCTCTGTTGAGATGTTTTAGGCTGGTATTCTCTTAATGAATAGGGGAAAATAATCACTACAATCTTGTTCATCATTTTCAAGGCCTCTAAGTCCTTAAAGAGATGATTTTTTTTTGGTATTTGCTCCTATTTGTATTCTCAGGGGGAGGTGGGGAGGAGGTGATTGGAAAATATTCACTTGGTTTTCACTGACCACACTGATAATCACTTTCCTATGCAAATGAAGCAAAGTTCATACCCAAATACTGAGCCTGCCAATGCACTGATATAAGCTCTTCTGTTACCCACAGACACTGAAAAGGAGTCAGAGAATATCCCAGAGTTGGAGGAAATTTCAACGTGTTCCCAACGTGTAAATGTTGCCTTCATTTACTCCTTTGCCTTTGAATTTTTGCATGTAACAAAAGGTGTCAGTGTACATTAGAGATAGTAATGATTATTTTTTTGGTTTATAATGTAAAGCACAAAGTTTGGGCAGTGAAGGTAAAAACAGATACCCAGCATAAAAAGGTAAGCAAACCTTTCTTGTTATTTTGTTTAAAAAATATGAATTTTGTTTTTTTCCTTTAGAATCAAACTTGGATGAGTTTTGCGACTTGTAGTGTGGACTAGAAATATAGAATCCATAGTGACAGTGTTGAATATATCTCTTAATCCTGTGTTAACAGTCGATCATGGTTGTATAATTAAATAGAGCATTTTTTTAAAGAAAAACACTTTAAGAAGTCCCAAATATTTATATGTGGTAAAGACTGGTTTTCATGTTACAAGTTTTACTCAATTTATTAAGTAAGAATGTCGGGATCATCCTGAGTGTAGAGCCAGGAGCAACACCTAAGCATTGCTGGGTATGACATAAAAAGCAAAAAAAAAAAAATACAAGTACTAACAGGTCCCTTGTCCCTTTACTGACTTTCAGTATTCAATATTTGAGTGTTAATTTCCATCTATTATTGTCATATTTGGGATATCACATCTGCTGCCCCTCCCACGCCCAGCAATCCATCATCATTTTCCTTTCTTACTTGTTTCATGAACTAGATGTGAAGTGAATGAATGCACCTGGCTCTCCACCCGTACACTCATGCAGTGAGTACCACATGGTTTCCTCTGTCCCTGAAACTGCCTTTGCTTGAAGTGAGAACTCTGTTTCCTCTTCCTTTTCTGTTGCTGTTTGCCTTCCTCCTCTTAAAGAGATGGCTAGGCAGAAGTCCTTATCTTTCTTTGAACCAAGTACCCATCCAGGATTCCATTACACAGCTGAATAGACTGAGGTCGCTCTGTGCCTTTCCGTTATGCTAGAAGACATTGAGGGTGATCCTGTTGGGTGAGAGAAACCTAACTAAATTCCTTAGTACGTCATCTTATTTTTTGTGATTAAAAATTGTCTAGTTTTAAATATTATACAAATGAATTCAACTATGAAATATGATGGAAAAAAAGATAATTGTTAAATGTTTTTTGTCCCAGCTGTCGTGAGGGCATGGGGACTACAAAGTATATGCATAAGGGCTTGGATTCCTTGGCAATGCCCGTCAGCTGGTGCCCACTCGAGCAAATCAATGAACAATGGGATCAGCTCTTCTGCTCGGTGGAGCTAGAGGCTGCCAGCAAGGCCTTTTTCTTGGTCTGGTTTATCCCATGTGTGTGGTCAGGGTGGAGCAAAAGGAATTCCAAAGGCACCTGGAGCAGAGTGTGCAGGGTCAGGGAGATGGGCGCAGGGGAGTCCTCTGGTCTGAGGAACGCTGGGCTATCGGAGTCCTCCAGGCTGCCAGCAAGCCGTTTGTTGTCTGGTTTATCCCGTGTATGTGGCTGAGGTGGGGGCAAAGCAATTGCAAATGCACCTGGAGTAGAGCAAGATGGGGCAGGGAGATGGAAGCAGGGGAGTTCTCGGGTCCTATGAAGGCTTGACTTTTGGAGTCCTCCAGGTTGCCAGCAAGCCCTTTGCTGTCAGATTTTTCCCGAATTGTGTGTGTGTGTGTGTGTGTGTGTGACCAGTTTGGGTAACAGGAATTGCAAATGCTCCGAGAGCAGAGCTGGCAGGGTCAGGGACATGGGCTCAGGGTGTCCAAAGGGTCTGAGGAGTGGCAAGGCTTTGGCAGATCTCCAGGCTGCCAGCAAGCCCTTTGTTGTCTGGGTGGGGCAAAAGGAATTCCAAAGGCACCTGGAGCAGGGTGTGCAGGGCCATGGAGATGGGCACAGGGAAGTACTCGGGTCCCAGGAAGGCTAGGCTTTGGGAGTTCTCCAGGCTGCCAGCAAACCCTTTGTTGTCTAGTTTATTCCGTGTGTGTGGCTGGCGTGGGGGGCAAAAGGAATTGCAAAGGCACCTGGCGTAGAGCAAGCAGGGTAGGAGATGGGCATAGTGGAGATGCCGGGTCCGAGGAATGATCAGGCTTTGGCAGCTCTCCAGGCTGCGAGTAATCCCTTAATTGTCTGGTTTTCACCATGTGTTTTTCTGGGGTGTGGGCAAAAGGAATTGCAAATGAACCTGGAGTATAGCTATCAGAGTCAGGGAGATAGGCACAGGGTCCCCCATGGAGCTCTAGGAGGCAAGCAAGCCCTTGTTGTCTGGGTGGGGCAAAAGGAATGCCCAAGACATCTGGAGCAGAGTGTGCGGGGACATGGAGATGGGCACAGGGGATGTCCTCACACCTGATACTGTGAAACCCAAGAGGCGTGTAACATGGGACCTGAATATGGACAGTGATATGTTGCCAGCAATTGTAGCATCCCTACATCACTATGAAGTGAAAAAGGTTGTTTTTTGGGTTTCTTTGAAACACATTCAGATGAGTTATTGCCAAACACACAATCTGGTGTGTGTTTCTGGGGTGGGGGGCAAAAGGAATTCCAAATGCACCTGGAGTAGAGCAGGCGGGGTCAGGGAGATGGCACAGGGGAGTCCTCAGGTCAGAGGAATGGCGAGGCTTTGGCAGCGCTCCAGTGTTTTCCCTTATTGCAGATCAAGTCGGCCTTTACAAATCGTGTTTTCGAGTCACTACTTTGCTGGGGCCAAACTAGGGCTTTTAATCTGATTCTCTTCGGTACCTGAGTCAAGTCATTGGATCCTGTGGCAATGCCATTTTGGCACATGGAGTCATCCTGAGATCTGCCAGAACCAGATAGATTTCCATTCCTCTTTTTCTCAAAGCTGATACACTTAAACCAAAGAGAAGAGTAACCTAGGACCTCAGTATGGAAAACAACATCATGGCACCAATCGTAAGTATCCCTACATCACTGTGAAGTTACTAAGGTTGTTTTTTGGGTTTTCTTGAAACACATTCAAATGAGTTATCGCCATTTATTGTACCGATAATATGTCAATGACATTTGTGTAACTGTTGAGTGTCTATTTTAGAAGATGCTTCTCAAGTTCATCTCTTTCTAGTATTATTCCAAAGGACATTATGCTCTACCAAGACTCAAATGTTTCGAGACAGTGTGGGGGGGGCTCCTCCTATCTTGGCTTTTCTTTCAGTTTTGTTTGCTGGTTTGGGTGAGCAGCAAACCCAGTGGTTCTCAGTTCTTATTCCTGCCCCGCACTAAGGGATTCCTCCTGGCGGGCCTGGGGCACCATCTCTGATGGCGGGCTGTATTGGCTCTCTGGACTGGGGAGATGGTTCACTGTGAAAGACCTTTCCACTGTCATGTTTTCCCTCTTCTATTTTTGAGACCTTTGCCTCACCGCTATCTGGCTTCTGAATGATACAAAATGACAGATGACCTAGGAAAAGGATGCACTTTGGGGTCTGATTCTTACACTGCTTGCTTTTTAGTAGGTGGAAGAAGCAACAGAAATGAAAGTGAGGTCGGAGCGATAGCTCAGCGGGTAGGGCGTTTGCCTTGCACTCCGGCCGGCCTATGCCGGCCAGGGTTCGATTCCCGTAATCCCATAAGGTCCCCCGAGCACAGCCAAGAGTAATTCCTGAGTGCAGATCCAGCAGTAACGCCTGAGCTTTGCCGGGTGTGACCCAAAAAAAGAAAAAAAAGAAAAAAGAAAAGAAATACAAGTCCTGAAAGGTATCTTGTCCCTTTACTGACTTTCAGCATTCAATATTTGAGTGTTGATTTCCATCTATTATATTCATATTTGGGATCTCTCTTTTCTGCTGCCACTCCCACCCCCAGCAATCCATCATCTATTTTCCTTCCTTACTTGTTTCATGAACTAGATGGAAAGTGAATGAATTCACCTGGCTCTCCACCCGTACACTCATACAGTGAATACCACATGGTTTCCTCTGTCCCTGAAACTGCCTTTGCTTAGGGGAGAACTCTGTTTCCTCCTCCTTTTCTGTTGCTGTTTGCCTTCCTCCTCTTAAAGAGATGGCTAGGCAGCAGTCATTGTCTTTTTTGAACCAAGTACCCATCTAGCATTCCTTTACTCAGCTGAATAGACGAGGTTGCTGTGTGCCTTTCCCTTATTCTAGAAGACATTGAGGGTGATGCTGTTGGGTGAGAGAAACCTAACTAAATTCCTTAGTACGTCATCTAATTTTTTTGATTAAAATTGCCTTGTTTTAAATATTATACAAATGAATTCAACTATGAAATATGATGGAAAAATATAGTTGTTAAATAATTTTTGTCCCAGTTGATGTGAGGGCGTGGGGACTACAAAGTATATGCATAAGGGCCTGAATTCCTTGGCAATGCCCGTCAGCTGGTGCCCGCTCGAGCAAATCAATGAACAACGGGATCAGCTCTTCTGCCGGGTGGAGCTCGAGACTGCCAGCAAGGCCTTTTTCTTGGTCTGGTTTATCCCTTGTGTGTGGCCAGGGTGGGGCAAAAGTAATTCCAAAGGCACCTGGAGCAGAGTGTGCAGGGTCAGGGAGATGGGCACAGGGGAGTCCTCTGGTCTGAGGAAGGCTGGGCTATCGGAGTCCTCCAGGCTGCCAGCAAGCCGTTTGTTGTCTGGTTTATCCCGTGTATGTGGCTGAGGTGGGGGCAAAGCAATTGCAAATGCACCTGGAGTAGAGCAAGATGGGGCAGGGAGATGGAAGCAGGGGAGTTCTCGGGTCCCATGAAGGCTTGACTTTGGGAGTCCTCCAGGTTGGCAGCAAGCCCTTTGCTGTCAGATTTTTCCCAAATGTGTGTGTGTGTGTGTGTGACCAGTTTGGGTAACAGGAATTGCAAATGCTCCTAGAGCAGAGCTGGCAGGGTCAGAGACATGGGCTCAGGGTGTCCAAAGGGTCTAGGGAGTGGCAAGGCTTTGGCAGATCTCCAGGCTGCCAGCAAGCCCTTTGTTGTCTAGTTTATTCCGTGTGAGTGGTTGGCGTGGGGGCAAAAGGAATTGCAATGGCACCTGGCAGAGAGCAAGCAGGGTAGGAGATGGGCACAGTGGAGATGCCGGGTCCAAGGAATGTTCAGGCTTTGGCAGTTCTCCAAGCTGCGAGTAAGCCCTTAGTTGTCTGGTTTACCCCAGGTGTGTTTCTGGGGTGTGGGCAAAAGGAATTGCAAATGCACCTGGAGTATAGCTATCAGAGTCAGGGAGATAGGCACAGGGTCCCCCATGGCGCTCTAGGAGGCTAGCAATCCCTTGTTGTCTGGGTGGGGCAAAAAAGAATTCCAAAGGCACCTGGAGCAGAGTGTGCAGGGACATGGAGATGGGCACAGGGGAGTCCTCAGGTCAGAGGAATGGCGAGGCTTTGGCAGCGCCTCCAGTGTTTTCCCTTATTGCAGATCAAGTCGGCCTTTACAAATCGTGTTTTCGAGTCACTACTTTGCTGGGGCCAAACTAGGGCGTTTAATCTGCTCCTCTTTGGTACCTGAGTCAAGTCATTGGATCCAGTGGCAATGCCATTTTGGCACATGGAGTCATCCTGAGATCTGCCAGAACCAGATAGACTTCCAATTCCTCTTTTTCTCACAGCTGATACTCTTAAACCAAAGCGAAGAGTAACCTGGGACCTCGGCATGGAAAACAACATCATGCCACCAATTGTAAGCATCCCTACATCACTGTGAAGTTACTAAGGTTGTTTTTTGTGTTTCTTTGAAACACATTCAAATGAGTTATCACCATTTATTGTACCGATAATATGTCAATGACATTTGTGTAACTGTTGAGTGCCTATTTTACAAGATGCTTCTCAAGTTCAACTATTTCTAGTATTATTCCAAAGGACAATATCCTCTACCAAGACTCAAATGTTTCTAGACAATGTGGGAGGGGCCCCACAATTTTGGCTGTTCTTCCAGTTTTGTTTGTTTGTTTGGGTGAGCAGCAAAACCAGGTATTCACAGTTCTTATTCCTGCCCCACACTAAGGGATTCCTCCTGGCGGGCCTGGGGCACCGTGTCTGATGGCGGGCTGTGTTGGCTCTCTGGACTGGGGAGACGGTTCACTGTGAAAGACCTTTCCACTGTCATGGTTTCCCTCTTCTATTTTTGAGACCTTTGCCTCACTGCTATCTGGCTTCTGAATGATACTAAATGACATATGACCTAGGAAAAGGATGCACTTTGAGGTCTGGTTCTTACACTGCTTGCTTTTTAGTAGGTGGAAGAAGCAACAGAAATGAAAGTGAGGCCGGAGCGATAGCCCAGCAGGTAGCGCATTTGCCTTGTACTCGGCCGGCCTATGCCAGCCAGGGTTCGATCCCGGAATCCCATAAGGTCCCCGGAGCACAGCCAGGAGTAATTCCTTTGTGCAGATCCAGCAGTAACGCCTGAGCTTTGCCGGGTGTGACCCAAAAAAGAAAAAAAAAAGAAAAAACAAAGAAAAGAAATACAAGTCCTGAAAGGTATCTTGTCCCTTTACTGACTTTCAGCATTCAATATTTGAGTGTTGATTTCCATCTATTATAGTCATATTTGGAATCTCTCTTATCTGCTGCCACTCCCACCCCCAGCAATCCATCATCTATTTTCCTTCCTTACTTGTTTCATGAACTAGATGGAAAGTGAATGAATTCACCTGGCTCTCCACCCGTACACTCATACAGTGAATACCACATGGTTTCCTCTGTCCCTGAAACTGCCTTTGCTTAGGGGGAGAACTCTGTTTCCTCTTCCTTTTCTGTTGCTGTTTGCCTTCCTCCTCTTAAAGAGATGGCTAGGCAGCAGTCATTGCCTTTCTTTGGCCAAGTACCCATCTAGCATTCCTTTACTCAGCTGAATAGACGAGGTTGCTCTGTGCCTTTCCATTATTCTAGAAGACATTGAGGGTGATCCTGTTGGGTGAGAGAAACCTAACTAAATTCCTTAGTACGTCATCTTATTTTTTGTGATTAAATATTGTCTTGTCTTAAATAATATACAAATGAATTCAACTATGAAATATGATGGAAAAAGATAATTGTTAAATGATTTTTGTCCCAGCTGTCATGAGGGCGTGGGGACTACAAAGTATATGCATAAGGGCTTGGATTCCTTGGCAATGCCCGTCAGATGGCGCCTGACACGCGCAAATCAATGAACAATGGGATAAGCTCTTCTGCTGGGTGGAGCTCGAGGCTGCCAGCAAGGCCTTTTTCTTGGTCTGGTTTATCCCTTGTGTGTGGCCAGGGTGGGGCAAAAGGAATTCCAAAGGCACGTGGAGCAGAGTGTTCAGGGTCAGGGAGATGGGCACAGGGGAGTCCTCGGGTCTGAGGAAGGCTGGGCTTTCGGAGTCCTCCAGGCTGCCAGCAAGCCATTTGTTGTCTGGTTTATCCCGTGTATGTGGCTGAGGTGGGGGCAAAGCAATTGCAAATGCACCTGGAGTAGAGCAAGATGGGGCAGGGAGATGGAAGCAGGGGAGTTCTCGGGTCCTATGAAGGCTTGACTCTGGGAGTCTCCAGGTGCCAGCAAGCCCTTTGCTGTCTGATTTTTCCCAAATGTGTGTGTGTGTGTGTGTGTGTGTGTGTGTGTGACCAGTTTGGGTAACAGGAATTGCAAATGCTCCTAGAGCAGAGCTGGCAGGGTCAGGGACATGGGCGCAAGGGTGTCCAAAGGGTCTAGGAGTGGAAAGGTTTTGGCAGCGCTCCAGGCTGCAAGCAAGCCCTTTGTTGTCTGGGTGGGGCAAAAGGAATTCCAAAGGCACCTGGAGCAGGGTGTGCAGGGCCATGGAGATGGGCACAGGGGAGTCCTCGGGTCCCAGGAAGGCTAGGCTTTGGGAGTTCTCCAGGCTGCCAGCAAGCCCTTTGTTATCTGGTTTATTTCGTGTGTGTGGCTGGCATGGGAGCAAAAGGAATTGCAAAGGCACCTGGCGTAGAGCAAGCAGTGTAGGAGATGGGCACAGTGGAGATGCCGGGTCCGAGGAATGATCAGGCTTTGGCAGCTCTCCAAGCTGTGAGTAAGCCCTTAGTTGTCTGGTTTACACCATTTATGTTTCTGGGGTGTGGGCAAAAGGTATTGCAAATGCACCTGGAGTATAGCTATCAGAGTCAGGGAGATAGGCACAGGGTCCCCCATGGCGCTCTAGGAGGCTAGCAATCCCTTGTTGTCTGGGTGGGGCAAAAAGAATTCCAAAGGCACCTGGAGCAGAGTGTGCAGGGACATGGAGATGGGCGCAGGGGTGTCCTCACGCCTGATACTGTGAAACCCAAGAGGTGTGTAACATGGGACCTGAATATGGACAGTGATATGTTGCCAGCAATTGTAGCATCCCTACATCACTATGAAGTGAAAAAGGTTGTTTTTTGGGTTTCTTTGAAACACATTCAGATGAGTTATTGCCAAACACACAATCTGGTGTGTGTTTCTGGGGTGGGGGCAAAAGGAATTCCAAATGCACCTGGAGTAGAGCAGGCGGGGTCAGGGAGATGGCACAGGGGAGTCCTCAGGTCAGAGGAATGGCGAGGCTTTGGCAGCGCTCCAGTGTTTTCCCTTATTGCAGATCAAGTCGGCCTTTACAAATCGTGTTTTCGAGTCACTACTTTGCTGGGGCCAAACTAGGGCTTTTAATCTGCTTCTCTTCGGTACCTGAGTCAAGACATTGGATCCTGTGGCTATGCCATTTTGGCACATGGAGTCATCCTGAGATCTTCCAGAACCAGATAGATTTCCATTCCTCTTTTTCTCATAGCTGATACTCTTAAACCAAAGAGAAGAGTAACCTGGGACCTCAGTATGGAAAACAACATCATGGCACCAATCGTAAGTATCCCTACATCACTGTGAAGTTACTAAGGTTGTTTTTTGGGTTTTCTTGAAACACATTCAAATGAGTTATCGCCATTTATTGTACCGATAATATGTCAATGACATTTGTGTAACTGTTGAGTGTCTATTTTAGAAGATGCTTCTCAAGTTCATCTCTTTCTAGTATTATTCCAAAGGACATTATGCTCTACCAAGACTCAAATGTTTCGAGACAGTGTGGGAGGGGCTCCTCCTATATTGGCTTTTCTTCCAGTTTTGTTTGCTGGTTTGGGTGAGCAGCAAACCCAGTGGTTCTCAGTTCTTATTCCTGCCCCGCACTCAGGGATTACTCCTGGTGGGCCTGGGGCACCGTCTCTGATGGCGGGCTGTATTGGCTCTCTGGACTGGGGAGACGGTTCACTGTGAAAGACCTTTCCACTGTCATGGTTTCCCTCTTCTATTTTTGAGACCTTTGCCTCACCGCTATCTGGCTTCTGAATGATACAAAATGACAGATGACCTAGGAAAAGGATGCACTTTGGGGTCTGATTCATACACTGCTTGCTTTTTAGTAGGTGGAAGAAGCAATAGAAATGAAAGTGAGGCCGGAGCGATAGCCCAGCAGGTAGGGCATTTGCCTTGCACTCGGCCGGCCTATCCCGGCCAGGGTTCGATTCCCGGAATCCCATAAGGTCCCCAGAGCACAGCCAGGAGTAATTCCTGAGTGCAGATCCTGCAGTAATGCCTGAGCTTTGCCGGGTGTGACCCAAAAAGAAAAAAAAAAGAAAAGAAATACAAGTCCTGAAAGGTATCTTGTCCCTTTACTGACTTTCAGCATTCAATATTTGAGTGTTGATTTCCATCTATTATAGTCATATTTGGGATCTCTCTTCTCTGCTGCCACTCCCACCCCAAGCAATCCATCATCTATTTTCCTTCCTTACTTGTTTCATGAACTAGATGGAAAGTGAATGAATTCACCTGGCTCTCCACCCGTACACTCATACAGTGAATACCACATGGTTTCCTCTGTCCCTGAAACTGCCTTTGCTTAGGGGGAGAACTCTGTTTCCTCTTCCTTTTCTGTTGCTGTTTGCCTTCCTCCTCTTAAAGAGATGGCTAGGCAGCAGTCATTGTCTTTTTTTGAACCAAGTACCCATCTAGCATTCCTTTACTCAGCTGAATAGACGAGGTTGCTCTGTGCCTTTCCCTTATTCTAGAAGACATTGAGGGTGATGCTGTTGGGTGAGAGAAACCTAACTAAATTCCTTAGTACGTCATCTAATTTTTTTGTGATTAAAAATTGCCTTGTTTTAAATATTATACAAATGAATTCAACTATGAAATATGATGGAAAAATATAGTTGTTAAATAATTTTTGTCCCAGTTGATGTGAGGGCGTGGGGACTACAAAGTATTTGCATAAGGGCCTGAATTCCTTGGCAATGCCCGTCAGCTGGTGCCCGCTCGAGCAAATCAATGAACAATGGGATCAGCTCTTCTGCTGGGTGGAGCTCGAGGCTGCCAGCAAGGCCTTTTTCTTGGTCTGGTTTATCCCTTGTGTGTGGCCAGGGTTGGGCAAAAGGAATTCCAAAGGCACATGGAGCAGAGTGTGCAGGGTCAGGGAGATGGGCACAGGGGAGTCCTCTGGTCTGAGGAAGGCTGGGCTTCGGAGTCCTCCAGGCTGCCAGCAAGCCGTTTGTTGTCTGGTTTATCCCGTGTATGTGGCTGAGGTGGGGGCAAAGCAATTGCAAATGCACCTGGAGTAGAGCAAGATGGGGCAGGGTGATGGAAGAGGGGAGTTCTCGGGTCCCATGAAGGCTTGACTTTGGGAGTCCTCCAGGTTGGCAGCAAGCCCTTTGCTATCTGATTTTTCCCGTGTTGTGTGTGTGTGTGTGTGTGTGTGTGTGTGTTGTGACCAGGTTGGGTTATAGGAATTGCAAATGCTCCTAGAGCAGAGCTGGCAGGGTCAGGGACATGGGTGCAGGGTCTCCAAAGTTTCTGAGGAGTGGAAAGGTTTTGGCAGTGCTCCAGGCTGCCAGCAAGCCCTTTGTTGTCTGGGTGGGGCAAAAGGAATTCCAAAGGCACCTGGAGCAGGGTGTGCAGGGTCATAGAGATGGGCACAGGGGGTGTCCTCGGGTCCCAGGAAGGCTAGGCTTTGGGAGTTCTCCAGGCTGCCAGCAAGCCCTCTGTTGTCTGGTTTATTCCGTGTGAGTGGCTGGCATGGGGGAAAAGGAATTGCAATGGCACCTGGCGTAGAGCAAGCAGGGTAGGAGATGGGCACAGTGGAGATGCCGGGTCCGAGGAATGATCAGGCTTTGGCAGCTCTCCAGGCTGCAAGTAAGCCCTTAGTTGTCTGGTTTACCCCTTGTGTGTTTCTGGGGTGTGGGCAAAAGGTATTGCAAATGCACCTGGAGTATAGCTATCAGAGTCAGGGAGATAGGCACAGGGTCCCCCCATGGCGCTCTAGGAGGCTAGCAATCCCTTGTTGTCTGGGTGGGGCAAAAGGAATTCCCAAGGCATCTGGAGCAGAGTGGGCGGGGAAATGGAGATGGGTGCAGGGGAGTCCTCACGCCTGATACTTTGACACCCAAGAGGCGTGAAACATGGGAGGTGAATATGGACAGTGACATCTTGCCAGCAATTGTAGCATCCCTACATCACTGTGAAGTGAAAAAAGTTTTTTTTTTGGTTTCTTTGAAACACAATCAGATGAGTTATTGCCAAACAGATAATGTCCAGAGAATATCCATTGGAATAATACTAGAAATAGATGAACTTGAGTAGCATCTTTTAAAATAGACACTCAACAGTTACACAAATGTCATTGACATATTATCGGTATAATAAATGGCAATAACTCATCTGAATGTGTTTGAAAGAAACACAATCTGGGCCGGAGCGATAGCCCAGCGGGTAGGGCGTTTGCCTTGCGTGCGGCTGGCCCATGCCGTCCCGGGTTCGATCCCCGGCATCCCATATGGTCCCCCGAGCACCGCCAGGAGTAATTTCTGAGTGCAGAGCCAGGAGTAACCCCTGAGCATCGCCGGGTGTGACCCAAAAAAAAAAAAAAAAGAAACACAATCTGGTGTGTGTTTCTGGAGATGCCGGGTCCAAGGAATGATCAGGGTTTGGCAGCTCTCCAGGCTGGAGTAAGCCCTTAGTTGTCTGGTTTACAACATTGTGTTTCTGGGGTGCTGGCAAAAGGAATTGCAAATGCACCTGGAGTACATCTATCAGATTCAGGGAAATAGGCACCAGAAACACACAATCTGGTGTGTGTTTTTGGGGTGGGGGGCAAAAAGGAATTCCAAATGCACCTGGAGTAGAGCAGGCGGGGTCAGGGAGATGGGCACAGGGGAGTCCTCAGGTCAGAGGAATGGCGAGGCTTTGGCAGCGCTCCAGTGTTTTATTGCAGATAAGTCGGCCTTTAGAAATCGTGTTTTTGAGTCACTACTTTGCTGGGACTGACTGAGGGCTTTTAACCTGCTTCTCTTCGGTGCCTGAGGCAAGTTATTGGATCCTGTGGCAATGCCATTTTGGCACATGGAGTCATCCTGAGATCTGCCAGAACCAGATAGATTTCCAATTCCTCTTTAATTAATATATAAATATGGAATTATAAATATGTGACTTTTTAAGGTGTCCTACATTTTTCACTCTCTGTCATGTGTATAAGGCACCACTCAGTATCATTGTATAAAGAAATCTGTTTCCTTCTAGAAGTTTTATGATTAATGTCATACTCTAATGTGAGTGAGTTTGGAAACTTGCCTGGGAAACATATGCTGTGATCCAAGTCCTAGAATCTCTTCACACTAACTAAATGCTTGGCCTCAGTCATTTTTAAATATCTGGCTCCATTTTGGATCATGGTGTCAGGAACTTCTGAAGTATTATTGGATTCCTATCTGCTAATCTATTTTTGAGAATCATTGCATCAGTGATATTCATCTGCTATGTAGGTCTATGGATTTCTTCTTTAGTGATGAGTCTGTCTGCTTCAGGGTAATGTTTGCCTTAATGGAAGTGGGAGGATCTCTGTCTCTTAGCTTCTGACAGAGTGTGAAAGGGATAGGAAATAGGTCTTCAAAAGCGGTTGGAAGAGCTCAAAGTCAACACATTGGGGCCTGGATTTAGCTCCAGCTGTTTGCCTGCTGCTCTCCAGGGGCTTCTCCTGCCCAGTCAGTTAACCATGGCCCAAAGGGGACACATGACTTGCCTTTTGTGTAAACTCTGGGGCATGCATCTAGTCCCCTTACTCATGTGTGGTACTCTAGCATTTCCCACAGCAATTTGGAAAAGACTGTCTAGACACCACTTTACGTACCCAGCTCATTTGTTGGCATTTATTCAACTATTGATCTAGAGATATGTCCTTGTGCACTCAATTCTACCCCACAGTTTTAATGAACCCATCCTTATTCCAGTACCATAACACTTTGATTTGTGGATTTATAGTAGACTTTCTGCCTCCACTCAGGTTGATGGCCTGGTTAACTTCAGAGTCATTCATATCATCTTGTCAGTGTTTTGCATTGATTTAAATGCATGTACATCTCCCCTCCTCTCTCACCTTGCTTCTCTCCTTTTTCATCCTTTCCCCTCTTTCTCCAACTAAGTCAAAAGAATTAAAATGGAGTTGAGAGACTTAGTACAGACAGGCACTTGCCTTTCATGCAGTCAACCTGGGTTTGATCCTTGACACACATCATCATAAGAGTGATCCCTGAAGGCAGAGGCAGGATTAAGGCCTGAGTAGCTCCAGTGTAGCTGCCAGACCAAAAATATAAATAAATATGTTCCTGTATTTGTGTTTTATGGATGAGAATACAGTGAGGATGGTTGAACTTTCCATGTGAGTCTAAGCAACGGTGTATTGTTCAGTTGATTCCAGTCTATGATTAAACTTGGGTTTGCTGAATGATTTCCCACTCCTTCACAAAACTGATGTGCCCCACACAAAATCTGGGAGCAGGGTCAGGGATCCCCTTCTGCCCCAGGGGATCTGTAGCCTTCAGATAGAGAAAGAAGCGAGAATTCAGAGAAGTTTCAGAATGTCTTACTTAACACAGGTTCTGGCACACAAATCAGCAGTAGGAAAAACCCCAAACTTTGGGTTTCTGGCTGGGCTGCGGCCACGTGTAGGCCAAGATGGCTGCCACCACGTGTTAAGGCCCCTCACAGAGGGGACAGTGAAGAGGAAAGAAGGGAAGCACCAGCAGAAACAGGGAAAAAGAGAGCCAGAAAGGAAGCAGGCTAGTTTTTATGTTCCTGCAACACAGACCTCCCAGTCCAATGGAAAGCCATCAGGGTCAAATCCCTTCAGGTAATTTCTCCCAGGACCTCCACCTAGGCCTTTTGAGATGTTAATGTTGCCTAGCTGAAATCTGCCTTGGAAGTGCCCTACAGGGTAGAGTGGAGGAGTGGCTTGTGAGATGAACTATATCTCAGAATACAAAGGCATGCATCTGTACCAAAGAATATTGTATTGCCAGTTCTATATTTCTCCAGGCCTTCACAAGAAGGCTTCACTTCTTTACTTCATGGTTGTTCTGCCTTTTGATTTATCAGAGAGCCATGCTTGCTTGCTTGGAGGCAAAAAGCATTTCTCTCTGGTCCAATTACTTAGAGATCCAAGTGGCCAGGCAAATATACTGGTAAGATCTAGGTAGTGCCACGATGATTATGGCAGCTTGAGAGAATACTTATACCAGCCAATAGAGAATGCCCTATTGCTGGTGGTACTAATACTCGATAACCCTGGAGCTCTGTAGACCTGTAGCTTTGATGCCAGCCCTCGGACTCAGGCTTCAGGCCTTGTAGCTCTGATGCTGGCCCTCAGGCCTAAACATCAGGAGCAACTTTTTATCCCTGTTGCTGGCCATCTGGCTCAAGCACTAGGGACCCCATAGCTTAGGTGCTGACCAGGGATCAGAGGCCACTGCTCTCTCAATAGAAGTCCCCCAGCCCTGGATGATCTCCTGTGGTCCCTATAATGTCTCAGCCAGGTTCAGAACACTGGGCTCAACTGTCTTAACAGACCTTGGGAGATACTGCGCCTTTAAGATGTCACACAGGTCCTTAATGATTGAACCTATGTGGTAAGATAACTTCAGAAATTAGTTATTATGCAAAACTGAAGAACTGGGAATTTTTAGCAAGTTATTAAGTTGTCCCTGACATTAGATAGATTTTGTCTCTCGAATGTAAACTTGTATTCCTAATCAAATTTTTCTCTGGATATTCAAATTATCTCAAAATGAATTATTTTTCCTACTCAAAGAATCAAAATTTCATGTATGAATAAATCATTAATACATTTTGTAGGGTATTTTAAGAATATGAGGCAATTATTTTTCATGCATTTCAGTTGAAACCAAAGTTGAAGACTACAGCACCATATATTACCTCCATTTGAGCATTTGTTTTTGAAACGCTTCGCTAAAATGAAATTGAAGCTAAAGCTCCATCCTCCAATAGGTATGTAGATTTTCCTTCTTTATATACACAAGAGTAATTTAAATGCATTGAGTGTTCATGCTTCAGCAGAAATACTAACTAATAGCACTGGTTTTGAAGGTATTAAGAAATCCTTTGATTTGTTTAAGCACTAGTGCTTTGATAAGAGATGTCAAAATGTAACTGCAACTCAAGTTTGTTCACAGTTAATGGAGATTATTAGAGTAAGCTATGCAAGGCAGAGCCTGGCAAGCTACCCGTGTCATATTTGATATGCCAAATACCAGTACAATTATAGACCTCATTCCCATGACCTGATGGAATGGTTTGAGGCTCTTTATGTTCTTGGTGCAAGCAGGTGCCCTTGGGCTCTACTTGCATGACACAGGACCTATGGAGATGTTACTGGTTCCCGCTCGAGCAATTCGATGATAAAGGAGAAGACAGTGACACAGTGATAATGGTGATTATAAGGGGCTCTTGTTTGAAATCAGTCTATCTCCTAAACATCAGCAGAAAGAATAGTTTTCTTCTGAGTGGGAATGCCATATGATATTTGTATGGGCATGAGATTAAAAGAGATATTTGATTAAATAACAGTGAAACTATAGTGAATATTCCTGTATCAATAAATATTCCTGCACATATATGCTATGTTTTCTTTGGCAGAGTTACACACCACATATGAAATTATTCCATAATTAAGGTCTCCATTGATAGTAATATTAATTCAGGTACTGTCTGGTAGTAAGAATTAATATTTGTGTGTCATCTTATATCCTTAAATCTCTTGGTTAAAGTATGTATTCATTGCCTCATTCGCATACTGCTGGCAGCATTTGTCATCATCTGGTGTCCACAGCTTATCAGAGCTTCACCCAAGAGAGTAAGCCAAGCTCAAGCCCTGCTTGACAGAGACCCACGCTAGAGAGGAAACTATTTCAGTGCAGGTATGCTAGAACCACAGATGCAGATACACCAGGCAGCACCGCTATCACCTCTCCCTGTAGCACTCCCTCTACTCCACTGATATGAGGGGTAAGGGATTGAGAGCAACTTAAGGCCCGAGCCTACAATCCCAATAGAGCCTCAGAAGTACCCAGAGGAACCCCCACACCATGCTGGCAGCATTGTACATCATGTGGACACCACAACTTGTCAGAGCTCCTCCCAATAAAGTAAGCCAATCATAATCCCGACTTGTAAGAGACCCATCCTACACAAGAAACATCAAATCCAGGTATGATTGAACCACAGAGGCAGATATACCAGGCAGACCTGCTACCAGCTCTCCCCATTGCATTCCCTGTACTCCCTGTACTCCTCTGACCACAAGGGGTCAGGGATGGTTAGTGACTTCCTGCCCAAGCCCACCATCCCAATAGAGCCTCAGTAGAAGCCAGAGGAACCCCCACACCATCTGGCAATATTGTTCATCATCCGGACTCCACAGCTCTTCAGAGCTCCACCCTAGAGAGTAAGCCAATCTCAAACCCAGCTTGTCAGAAATCCACCCTACAGGGGGAAACTATTTCAAGCCCATATAAGCTTGAATCACAGTCCTATTATATACTCCAGGCAGAGCTGCTACCAGCTCTCCCCGGTGTTCTCTTTCTTTGGGGATTCTGTGCGGTGTCTCATCAGGACCTCCCACTTCCCAATGTCTCTCTTCAAGACTTCATGCTTCTGATTCTGTCCCAGGATATCTTCTGTTAGGACACTTTTTCTTTGGTCCTTTTTGCTCAGCACTTTTCTCTGGACTCCTCTGCTATGTCCCTATCTATTTCCTAGTTATTTGTTTCATCTTTTGCTACCATGTCTGTGTCTCTGAATCCCTATCTAATTCTTTGAGTTCCTCCGAGTTACCGTGCTGCCAGTGGTCCTAATACTCAGTAGCCCTGAGGCTCTGTAGCCCTGTAGCTTTGATGCCAGCCCTCGGGCTCAGGCACTAGGTCTTGTGGCTTTGATGCTGGTGTTTGGGCCTACTCCTCAGGAGCAGATTCTCCCTGGTGCTGGCCAGATGGTTCCGGCACTAGGAATCATATCCTCATATCCTCATATCCTCGGTGCTGACCGGGCACCAGAGACTGCTGCTCTTTCAGTCCGGCAGTCCCCAAGCCCATGATGCTCTCCTGGAGCCCCTATTTATAGTCTCAGAACCCTGGTCTCAACTGTCTTAACAGACCTTGGGCGGTACTGCGCCTTTAAGATCCCACACAGGAAATTAATGATTGAGTGTATGTGGTAAGACAACTTCAGAAATTAGTTATTATGCAAAACTGAAGAACTGGGAATTTTGAGCAAGCTATTATGTCATCCCTGACAATAAATAGAATTTTTCTCTCGAATGTAAACTTTTATTCCTAATCAAATTTTTCTCCAGATTCTTTCAAGTTATCTCAAAATGAATTATTTTTCCTATTCAAAGAATCAAAATTTCATGTATGAATAAATCATTAATACATTTTGTATGGTATTTTAAGAATATGAGGCAATATTTTTTGTAATGCATTTCATTTGATACCAAAGTTGAAGACGCCAGCATCAATATACCACCCCCTGTTGAGCATTTGGTTTTAAAATGACTCACTCAAAGAAAATCAAAGTCACAGGTCCATCCAAAGCAGGTATGTATATTTTCATTCTTTATATACACAAGTTATTTAAATGCATATAGAGTTCGTACTTCAGCAGAAATACTAAGTTATAGCACTGGTTTTGAGTGTATCAAGAAACTCTTTCATTTATTTAAGTATTAGTGCTTTGATAAGAGATGTAGAAATTATTCATTATGTAAAACTGAAGAATTAGGAATTTTGAGCAAGCTATTATGTTTTCCCTGAGTTAGAAAGAATTTGTCTCTCGAATGTAAACTTCTATTCCTAATCCAATTTTTATCCAGTTACTTTCATATTATCTCAAAAAGAAATATCTTTCCCGTTCAAAGAATCAAAACTTCATGCATGAATAAATCATTAGTACATTTTCTATGGTATTTTAATAATAGGAGGCAATAAGTTTTCTTGTAATGTACTTTAGTCGAAACCAAAGTGAAGTCTCCAGCACCAATATACCACCTCCTGTTGAGCGTTTTTCTTTGTTTTTTTTAAATATGTAAACATGTTTTATTCTAGTATACATTATAAAACTAGCAAAATGATGATTTTACGGTATATTTTTATTTTATTATTATTTTTAAATATTTTATTATACCACCGTGAGATATACAATTACAAAGATGATCATATTTGGGTTTCAGTCATACAGTATTCCAGCATCCATCCTTCCACCAGTGCCCATTTGCCGCCACCAATATCCCCGATTCCCTTCCCCCTCTCCTAGCCTACCTCTATGGCAGGTTCTTTATTTCTATTTTTCTCTCTCTTTCTCTCTGGCTTCCCTGACACATTGTGGATTACAATATATATATTTAGTGGTTATCATGTGTGTATTTTTGCCTTTATTTGATGCTAAGTTCTAGGTTGGTACTTGCACTTTCGACAATTATTTATCTGTTTAACCTAACCTGTGACTCCCACCTCCCACACGTTTGTGGTAATTTCTTCCTTTGACAGACCTACTTATCCATGTTTCACCTGACCTTGGATATTGTTAAAATTATATATATATATATATATATATATATATATATATATATCAAATAATGCAGTCATTCTAAATCTGTCTTTTTCCTTCTGGCTAATTTCACTCAACATGATCCTCTCCATGTTCATCCATTTATAGGCAAATTTCAAAACTTCATTTTTCCTAACAGCTGTATAGTATTTCATTGTGTAGATGTACCACAGTTTCATTAGTCAGTCATCAGTTCTTGGGCACACTGGTTGTTTCCAGATTCTAGCTATAGTGAGTAGTGCTGCTATGAAAATAAATGATCAGATGGTGTTTCCCCCGTGTGTTTTTGACTTCCCAGGGTATATTCCTAGGAGTGGTATGGTGGGTCAAATAGGAGCTCAATTTCTAGTCTTTGGAGGAATGTCCATATTGTTTTCCAAAAAGGCTGTACCACTGGACATTTCCACCAACAATGAATGGGAGTCCCCTTTCCCCGCATCCATGCTAGCACTTGTTGTTCTTGCTCTTTTGTATATTCACCAGTCTCTGTGGTGTGAGATGATATCTATCTCATTGTTGTTTTGATTTGCATCTCTCTGATGACCAATGATAATGAGCATTTTAATATGTCTTGTGACCATTCAGATTTCTTCCTTGTCAAAGTTTCTGTTCACTTCTTCTCCCCATTTTTTGATGGGTTGGCTCTTTACTTGTAAAGTTCTACTAGTGCCTGATATATCCTGGATATTAACCCCTTATCAGATGGGTATTGGGTGAATAATCTTTTCCATTTTGTGGACTGTCTTTGTATCTTGGTCACTGTTTCTTTTGAGGTGCAGAAGCCTTTTAGTTTCAAGTAGTTGCATATGTTTATTTTTTCTTTCAGTTCCTTTGTTATTGGTGTTTCATCTTTGAAGATACCTTTTGCCTCAGTGTCGTGGAGGGTTTTTCCTATATTTACCTTAATGTACTTTATGGTTTCAGGTCTGATATTGAGATATTTAATCCATTTCGATCTGACTTTTTTGCATGGTGTTAGACAGAGGTCCAAATTCACTTTTTTACATGTCTCTACCCAGTTTTCCTAGCACCACTTATTGAAGAGGCTTTCCCTGCTCTATTTCCAACTCTTTGCACCTATCATTATATGCAGATGACATGATATAATACCTAGAGAACCCTAAATTCTCTAACAAAAAACTACTAGAAACAATAGATACATATAGTAGTGGCAGAGTACAAAATCAACACCCAAATTGGTGGCTTTCCTTTATACAAATAACACAAGAGAAGAAAGGGATATTAAGGAAACGATTCCATTCACAATTGTGCCACAGAAAATCAAATACCTAGGAATCAGCTTAACCAAATGTGTAAAGGACCTATGCAAAGAAAATTACAAGATACTGGTATAAGAAGTAAAAGAGGACACGAGGAAATGGAATCGTATTCCCTGCTCAGGAATGGGAAGAATCAACATTGTCAAAATGGTAATAATCCCTAGAGGTTTGTACAGATTCAATGATGTCCCTATAATGATACCCATGACATTCTTCAAAGAAATTGGCCAAACACTTCTGAAATTTATATGGAATAATAACCCCCATGGAAAGCTAAAGCAATCCTTGGGAAAAAGAAGATGAGAGGTATCACCTTTCCCAACTTCAAACTGTACTACAAAGCAGTAGTAATTAAAACAGCATGGTATTGGAATAAAAACAGATCTGTGGAGCTATGGAATACAATTGAGTGTCCTGACACCCATCGTCAAACACGGGGTCATGTAATCTTTGATAAAGGATTATTTGTTTTTAAAATGACTCACTAGTAGCCTGAGCAATAGCCCAGCGAGTAGGGAGTTTCCCTGCACTCGGCCCCCGTGCCGGCCTGGGTTCGATCCCTGGCATCCCATATGGTCCCCTGAGCACCGCCAGGAGTAATTCCTGAGTGCAGAGCCAGGAGTAACCCCCTGAGCGTCGCCGGGCATGACGCCAAAAAATAAATAAATAAATAAATAAATAAATAAATAAATGACTCACTAAAAGAAAATCAAAGATACAGGTCCATCAAAAGCAGGTATGTAGGTTTTGAATCTTTATATACACAAGAGTTATTTAAATGCATTGAGAGTTTGTACTGCAGCAGAAATACGAAGTTATAGCACTGATTTTGAGTGTATTAAGAAATCCTTTGATTTGTTTAAGCATTAGTCCTTAAACACTCTTTTGCCCTGGCAAAGTCCGCCATCAGAGACGGTGCCCCAGGCCCACCAGGAGTAATCCTGAGTGCAGGGCAGAAATAAGAACTGAGAACCACTGGGTTTGGTCCTCACCAAAACAAACAAACAAAAATAGAAGAAAGTGTCAAAATATGAAGAGCCCCTCCCACACTGTATAGAAACATTTGAATCTTGGTAGAGCATAAAGTCTTTTGAATAATACTAGAAACAGATGTTTTACTTATTTTTTGCTTTGGATCACACTCAGCAATGTTTAGGGGTTGCTCCTGGCTTTGCACTTGGAATTACTCCTGGCGGTTCTCAGGGGACCATATGGGAAGCCAGGAATTGAACCCAGGTCAACAACATGGAAGGCAAATGCCCTGTCCAGTGTGCTGTTTCTCCCACTCCCAAGAAAGAGATAAACTTGAAAAAGTGTCTTCTTCTGAAATAGACACTCAGAAGTTACACAAATGCTATTAACATATTGATCACTTGATCACTTGAATCCCGTTATTCATCGATTAGCTCGAGCGGGCGCCAGTAACATTTCCATTGGACCCTATCACGTGCCAATGTAGCCCAATGGCATCTGGTTGATTCAGGAATATGAAGAGCCTCAAACCGTTCCTTCAGGGTCTTAACAAGGAAGTCTGACCATCTTGTAGGTGGGCGGCCACGTGATCTTTTGACATCCCGTGGGATCCAGTCGGTAACGGCTCTAGTCCAGCGGTTGTCTCCAAATCGCATTACATGTCCAGCCCATCTGATTTTCGATGCCTTGGCAATTAATTAACATATTATCAGAACAATAAATGGTAATAACTCATCTGACTCTGATTCAAACGAAAGGCAAAAAACAATCATTTCAACTTCACAAAGATGTAGGGATGCTTATGGTAGCCAATGAACTTTGAGCTCTGATGACACTTGTCCACCTCTCCGTCTGATACTGTCAGCTTAGAGAAAAGAGGAATTTTAATAAGGCTGGTTCTGGTGTAAATCATTATGGCTCAGTGAACACCACTTGCCAGATAATCACAAATCAAGGAGGGATAGAATAATACTTAATCTCTCTCCTGTAGCAATGATGGTGGCAGGAAATTAACCCTCAAATTCCTATTAGCTTACGTGTCAATAAGGGCCATCTATGATGGCCCACAAGAGTGCAGGTATTTGTGTTGGTAATAGGTTGTGTTAATGTCTCTATGCTAATGTGCATGTTCCAAATCTGGTTGTGTGTCCTTTGAGAGGCTGCTCTAATGAAGGACACTCTTGTGTGTCTGTAGGCTCAGGTACTTCAAAGATGAGCATGAGTGTTACATATTCCCTTCACAGTGTCTGCCTACCATCACATTGTGATGGTGCAGGTTACTAGTCCTGACCATTAACCATGTTTGAGACCATTAAGCAGACTCCTTCCTCTTCATTTTTTTGATGACCAGAACATAAACCACTCATGTGGTCATGGTACACTCAGGAGTGGAGGATAACAAAACTGTCATGGATAAGTCAAGTAAAGGGGGAACCATGAATGTTGAAAGTGCAGAATGCATTTTCATTTGTGATGCTCTTATAGAGTATGGCGACACTGTGATGTGACTCCAAGCGGGGCATGACCTTTTGGAAAGCAGGCCTGTGCTGTGTCTCTTGAGTTGTCTCTTTTGCCATGGCAAAGCCTGCCCTCGTTATTTGCTCCTTCTTGTAATTCTGAACCATAAAGTCACAATTCCATAGGCCTGGTTGTTACGTAGATATAGACATGATAACTCTCGTTCACAAGCATACAAAATGTCTATGCAAACACATTTATTTCAAGAAAGGTAATATAAGAATATAGCTTTCACTGAGAAATCAAGATATTCTCCATGTGCCAAAATGTCATTGCCAGAGGAACCAATGACATGACTCAGGTACTGAAGTGAAGCAGATTAAAAGCCCTCAGTTCTGCCTTAGCAAAGTAGTGAATCCAAACACTTACGATTTCTAAAGGCCGACTTGATCTGCAATCAGAGAAAACACTATAAATGTCAGAGAATGTTGTGCCCTGTGCCTATGGTTCTCTTCCCTTGATCACTTGATCACTTGATATCCTGTTGCTTTCCCTTTTCCTTATTTGCCTGTGGCCTCTGTCCGTTACTAGCACTTGTTTGTGATCTATTTGAGGAGACTGTCTTCAGGTGCTCAGAAATCTAATGCTGTATTTTAGCTCCATTTTCTGAGCTCTCCGATCTTCTCCTACTTGAAGAGACCTTTCTGTATTTCATTTTCTAACTCAGCTTTCTAAGGGGGAAGAAACCTACATGCCTATGTCTGATGCTCTCTGTGATCTAGGGCGCCTGTCCTAATAAAAACATCTCTAGTAGCTCATGCCCAGCCTGTTTTCCCGGCCACCCATGGAGCATTTTTCTGGCCTCTTCCTACCCCTCTATAGTCCCCCTGAGGGGGCCTGGGGACTTTGATCTCCATCCACACATCCTTAGAGAGACGGAGAAGCCAGACTTCTCATGCGCTGACCAGCCCTTGTATCAGCTGACCAGCATCTCCTGGTCACGGCACAGGGGCACACGCGCAGGGCTTGGATGGGGCAGCTCACAAGCTGTCAGAACATTCAGGCCGCGGGCAACACCCCAGTTCAAGTGGCTGTTTTGGGTGCTGGATATATCTCTAGGTTCCAAGCCAAACTCCCAAGCTAAGAACCTGAGGAGGAGGAAGAAGGAGGATGTGGGGAGGGAATTGCTGGGTGCTGGACAGAGAGGTGGGCGCTGGTCACCCGGCACCTCCCAGGGATACCCAGAGTTCGGAGGTTCCCTCTTGTCGGATGTTGCTCCTTGAAGTGACCTAATAAAATGGCGTCTCCTAATCTCTGAGTCAAACAGAACAGCAAAGATGGACTTTTCAGGGGCTGAGCCTCTCTGGGGTGGCTTTTGTTTGCAGGAGTTGTTGGTCCAGGATTTTCCGGGCCTGATTCTCATTTAGGGTCAGGGAAAAGCAGTATCTTAAAGCATAGCGTGGGGTGTGTGTGGAAAAGACTGCTTTCCCCCTCATAAGGAGGTACCTGGGGGCCGGAGTGATAGCACAGTGGGTAGGGCATTTACCTTGCACACCACTGGCCCAGGTTGTGATCCCTGGCATCCCATATGGTCCCCAAGCTCTGCCACGAGTAATTCCTGAGTGCAGAGCCAGGAGGAATTACTGGCTTATTATTGTGACCTGCAGGTGCCAGGTCACAAGCCCTGAGCATCGGCGGGTGTGACCCAAATAGCAATAAAAGAGAAAAAAGGAAGGAGGTACATGTTATTGGAACAGCCAAAGCAAGGCAGCACGGCCCAGATCTCAGCGCAGCTGTTTGTCGTGTTTCGTTTCACGGGAAAAACAGACGCTGTTGAAGAAGCGCTCTATAAAGAAGGACAGAGGCTTAAATTCAGGACTGACAGAAGCCCCATGGCCAGCAGTGACTTTATTCAGTCCTCGAGCCAGTGACACTATGTTAGAGCCGGAGGCCTTGGGATCCCTGTGTTCGCTCACCCCATGTTGGTGGGCATTAGGCGGAAGCACGTTCCCGAGACTGGGGTTCGGTGAGACAGGTTGGCAGGCTGTAATTCCAGGGTATTTCTTACTATGAGGAAGAAGGGGTTTTCAAATAACCTTTCTTTACCACTTGCACGTTCGCATGAACATGAGAGCGTTCCTTGTATGCAGCTTTGATCAGATCCGCTTTGTAGTGCTGTTATGCAGTCAGGTGCTGTGCCGGGCTTCTGTTCTAACTGGGATGATCCATTTCTTATTTCTTTTTTGCATGTGGGGAGGAGTAGTTACACCGGCAGTGCTAGGGCTGATCCTGGCTTTGTGCTTTGGAATCACTTCTGGTAGTGCTGAGGGAACCATATGGGGTGCCGGGAATCGAACATGGGTTGGCCTAGTTGCTTTACTGCCATTTTATAACTCTGGCCCCAGGTGTTCCGTTCTAAAATGTGAGAGGCAGGAAATGTGTGTTTGGGGTCTGAGACAGTAATAAGTGATAACAAAGTATAATAAGACAATAGTTGGGGCTGGAGCAATAGTCAGCAGGTAGGGCAATTGCCTTGCTGTGGCT
Organism: Cryptotis parvus; assembly: GCA_021461705.1. Lineage (NCBI taxonomy): Eukaryota > Metazoa > Chordata > Mammalia > Eulipotyphla > Soricidae > Cryptotis > Cryptotis parvus. The sequence goes on from JAJIBD010000115.1 coordinate 35,324, forward strand.
GACCCGGGTTTAATTTCCAGCATCCCATATGGTCCCCAAAACAGTGCCAGGAGAAATTCCTAAGCAAGGAGCCAGGAGTAATCCCTGAGCATAGCTGGGTGTGATCCAAAAAAGCAAAAAAAAAAAAAAGACAATAATAATAACAGAGTAATAGGAAAGTAATAAGTAATTACAGTGTAATGAGACAATAATATGTGATAACAGGGTGCTATAAGACAGTAATAAGTGATAACAGTGTAATAACAGTAATAAGTAAAATTGGGATGTAATAAGACAGTAATAAGTGATAACGGGGTATAATAAGACAGTAATAAGTGATAACGGGTGTAATAAGACAGTAATAAGTGATAACGGGTGTAATAAGACAGTAATAAGTGATAACGGGTGTAATAAGCAGTGTTCTCTGTTACGTGGGCTTTTCACATTGTCCTTTGTATTATTTTCCTCTCAGGCTGAAAACCTTCTCCTTGATGCTAATATGAATATTAAAATTGCTGACTTTGGTTTTAGTAATGAATTCACAGTTGGGAACAAATTGGACACATTTTGTGGGAGCCCGCCATACCCCGCACCCGAACTTTTCCAAGGCAAGAAGTACGACGGGCCTGAGGTGGACGTGTGGAGTCTGGGCGTCATTCTCTACACGCTGGTCAGCGGCTCGCTGCCTTTCGACGGCCAGAACCTGAAGGTAGCGGCCGCCCTGCCTCCCACCAGGGGTCTTGGCCTGTGGCCCCCACTGCGGCCGCCCTCACCTGCTGTCTCTTATTTGCCCAAGGAGCTGAGGGAGCGGGTCCTGCGCGGGGAAGTACCCGATCCCCTTCTACATGTCCACCGACTGCAAGAACCTGCTCAAGAAGCTCCTAGTGCTGAACCTGGTGAAGCGAGGCAGCCTGGAAGTAAGTCAGCCAGGGGGGCCTGCTGCCTGTCAAGAGTGGTCAGCTCCTAAAAAAAAAATAATAATAATAATTGTACTAGTAATAGTAATAATAATAGTAATAATAATAATAATAATAATAATGATAATAATAATAATAGGAGCAGGAGCGATAGAATAGCAGGAGGGCATTTGCCTTGCACGCGGATGGCTGCCCACCCAGGTTTGATCTCCGGCATCCCATATGGTCCCCTGAGTACTGCCAGGAGTAATTCCTAAACAAAGAGCCAGGAGTAATCCCTGAGCGTACCTGGGTATGCCCCCCACAAAAAAAAAAGAGTGGTTACTTCCTGTGAGGCTCATTGGTTAACTCTAGGAGAAAGTTGCCCCCTAGAGGGCTGGAGCTATAGCACAGCGGGAGTGCGTTTGCCTTGTCAGCAGCTAACTGGAGTTTGATTCTCCATATCCCATATGTTCTCCCAAGCACTGCCAGGAGTGATTCCTGAGTCCAGAGCCAGGAGTAAGCCCTGAGCATGGAAGGAAGGAAGGAAGGAAGGAAGGAAGGAAGGAAGGAAGGAAGGAAGGAAGGAAGGAAGGAAGGAAGGAAGGAAGGAAGGAAGGAAGGAAGGAAGGGAAGGAAGGAAGGAGGGAGGGAGGGAGGGAGGGAGGGAGGGAGGGAGGGAGGGAGGGAGGGAGGGAGGGAGGGAGGGAGGAGGGAGGGAGGGAGGGAGGGAGGGAGGGAGGGAGGGAAGGAGGGAGGGAGGGAGGGAGGGAGGGAGGGAGGAAGGAAGGGAGGAGGGAAGGGAGGAGGAGGAAGGAGGGAGGGAAGGAAGGAGGGAGGAAGGAAGGGAAGGAAGGAGGGAGGGAGGGAGGAGGGAGGGAGGGAGGGAGGGAGGGAGGGAGGAGAGGGAGGGAGGGAGGGAGGGAGGAAATGGGGGAATTAATATTTATATATATATTTAAAAAAACACCTTCATTTACAAAGTGTAAGCCATAATTTACCACATGGCAGAGACTGGCAAGCTTCCCATGTCATATTTGATATGCAAAAAAAAGTTACAATTATAGGACTCATTCCCATGACCTGAACAAATGGTTTGAGGCTCTTCGTGTTCCTGGAGTGAGCAGACCTGAACAAATGGTTTGAGGCTCTTCGTGTTCCTGGGGGAGCCGATGCCCTTGGGCTACACGGGCACTTGACAGGGCATATGGAGATGTTACTGGTGCCTGCTCGAGCAAATCGATGAACAACAGGAAGATAAGTGACATAAGTGATTTACAAAGTTGTTCGTAAAACAGTTGTTTAGGCATTTAGTGTTCCATCACCACCGTGTCACCTTCCCTCCACCAGTGTCACCACTTTCCCTCCCAACCCCACCTGCCTCCGTAAACACATAACAAATTGACGTTATATCGCTTAGTCCAACAAAACTTAAAGACATGGCAAATGGAATGCTCAGAAAATAAATCAGTGAAAGCCAATTTGTGATTGCTGTATGAGGTTCAGTGTGGGGGTATTTATGAGCAGGCGCGACACGGGTTTTATTCTGTAGCATGCTTTCCGGACAGCTCATCTTCTTGCCCATGGGGCTCTCGGATGGCATGTTCCCTCAGTGGCAGCCCATCTCTATAAGAAACATACTTTAGGGCCGGAGCCATAGATCAGTGGGCATGGTACACATCAGACCCAGTGATTCCTGTGTGGTCTCTTAAGCCCCACCAGAAGTGGTCCCTGAGCACGAGCCAGGAGTAAACCCTGAGAGCTGCTGGGTGTGGACCATCCCTCACACCCCCTACCCCCAGAAAGGAATGATACTTTAGTCTCTCTAAAGGGCAGAAAAGTCAGTGCTGTCTCTGGGCACTCTCCCACCACCTGCATGGTGGCTGTCAGGCATTTCTCTGTGCCGTGAACATTGCTGTGAACAGACCCTGGGTGACCTGGTCTTTTCCACTTCCTCTCTGCAGCATTTGCTGTATGTTATGATGGAAGGTGAGGTGGTGGTAAGTTCCCCTGGCAAACACTTTCCAGTGATTTCTCTCAGTGGCTCAGTTGTCAGATCTTTCCCTTCCCACTGAATCCTTGTTTTTCCCTTTGGATTTTGGGCCACCTGGCGATGCTCAGGGGTTACTCCTGGCTTTGTGCTCAGGAATCACTCCTGGCAGTGCTTGGGGGATCATATGGAATGCTGGGGATCGAATCCGTGCCACCTACTTGCAAGGCAAATGCTTTCCCCACTGTGCTATCACTCTGGTCCATCCTGATGAATCACTTAAGTGTGATTCAACGCCTTTGATTTTGTTCCATTGGGACACTAAAGAATATGTTGAGAGGAAATAAAGGAGAAAAATGGGGCAGCTCACGTCCTTAATACTTTTTTCTTTTCTTTTTTTTTGGGGGTCACACCCGGCGATGCTCAGGGGTTACTCCTGGCTCTTTGCTCAGGAATTACTTCTGGCAGTGCTCGGGGGACCATATGGGATGCTGGGAATCGAATCCGGGTTGGCCGATTGCAAGGCAAACGGCTTACCCGCTGGACTATTGCTACGGCCCCCTTAATACTTCTTTAAGCAGAAACCCAACCACTGCATACCGAATTGTGTAAATTAATGCAATTATTAAATTGTTGGTGCCTGGGCCGTTACTCAGAGAGGTAGGGGAGCACCTACCGTATTGTCTGAAGGCACCAAGTTCAGTTCCTGACACTACAGGGCCCAGCCCTACCCAGCTGAGCCACAAACTTCAGATTGATATCACTGGGCTTAAGCACTGTCTGGGATGGGGGTGGGGTTCTAGATTAATAAAAATTAAATGATTTATGCACTTTGACACTTCTTAAATCGTTTTTATTTTGTATGTTTGGGTTTTCTTTTTCTTTTTTTGCTTTTTGGGCCACCCTGTGGTGCTCAGGGGTTACTCCTGGCTCTTCACCCAGGAATTACTCCTGGCGGTGCTCAGGGGTCCAGATGGGATGCCGGGGATTGAACCTGGGTTGGCCAGCATGCAATGCAAATGCTGTCCCTGCTGTACTATTGTTCTGGCCCAACACTTTTGAAATTTTATGACAGCATAAACTCACTCCTGCCTATGTGACCTACTTTTATCACTAGAACCTTGCTTTCCTGAATGTTGCTTCATCAAATGTCCAGTGCTGAGGTGCCTTCTAAACTAATAAACAAGCTAAATGAACAAACAAATATTATTTATGGGGACCAAAGCAACAGTACATCAACGGACACTTGCCTTACATGACTGACCTGGTTCAACCCCTGGTATCCCATATGGTCCCTTGAGTCTACCAGGGGTGGTCTCTGAGCACAGAGCCGGAAATAAGCCCTGAGCACTGTTGGCTGTGGCCCTAAAACAAAAGTGTGGGGAAGCATTACAAGTTTTTCTTTGACAGTGAGATATAATGCCCCAAAGAGGATTAAATGTACCAAATGTTTAAGTCTTTTGTCCTTGGCATCAAAATGCGAAGGATTTAAAGTGTTAGAACGCTGATTTTAATTTAAAAGTTAAACTCTTCCCCTAAACTGGGGGTTATCAGAGACTTAGCTAGCTGTATTTGAGCTTACTAAAATTAAGTTTTTTTAGTCATGGAGCCCTGAGTCTAGTTGGGAAAATTTCATCATAATCGTGCAGATATCACTGTATAAAGCCTTATCTGCATCACAGTTTCCTGAAATGACTTTCCAGAGAAAACTGATGTGTTCAAAAGAAAAAAATGCATCATACCAAACCTTAAGAAAATCTTCAGTAAAATGACAGTGACATAGAAAATTTACTAGTCTTTATATTTCTTTGTTGTCGTTGTTGTTGTTGTTTTATTTTATCTTGGGCTCTGCCCAGGGCAGCTCAAGTCTCACTCCTGGCTCTGTGCTCAGGGATAACCCTAATGGGACTCAAGGAACCTTATGTGGACGTGGTGCTAGGTTCAAACCTAAGTCGGCTCCATGCAAGGCAAGTGCCATCCTTTGCCCTGACTCTCCTTCCCAGTTTTCCAGTTTTTCATGCGAACCTTTTTGTTTACTTGGTAGCACACACACACACACACACACACACACACACACACACACTATTAGTAGCAAATGTTATATACACACGTGCTGCAGGACACCTAAAACCCTAAAAGCCTCTGCATCTGCCCTAGATGCCTCCTGCAAATCACTCGTAGATAAGGGGGTAGTTTAAATGTGGCAGTTTATCTGACCATGTATTCTGTACTGGCTGGTATAAATATTCTCTCATGCTACCACAATCATCGTGGGACTAGCTAGATCTTACCAGCATATTTGCCTGGCCACATTGGATCTCTTAAGTAATTAGACCAGAGAAGAGAAATGCTATTTGCTTCCAAGCGAGCAAGCATGGCTCCCTGATAACTCAAAGGCAACTAAAATACGAAACTACCGTGAAGAAGATGAGACTCTTGTGAAGGCATGGAGAAATATTTAACTGGCATTAATATTAGTCTTTGGTACAGAGACATGCCATCTCAGAAACCCCCTTCTCTACCCTATAAAGGCATCTCCAGGCAGATCTTGGCTCAAAACATTAGCATATAATAGGGCCTAGGTGAGGTGCTGGGAGAAATTACCAAAGGGCATTTGACTCTTCCTGCTTCCCATAATAGTGGGAGGTCTGAGTTGCAGGGGTATAAAACCAGCCTGCTTCCTCTCTCTCTCTCTCTCTCTCTCTCTCTCTCTCTCTCTCTCTCTCTCTCTCTCTCTCTCTCTCTCTCTCTCTCTCTCTCTCTCTCTCTCTCTCTCTCTCTCTCTCTCTCTCTCCTTTTGGGCTTTCTCTTTGTGAGCTCGTACCCTTCTTGGGAGTCTTGTCTTTGTCTCCTCTCTACAGGGCCTTTACATGTGGTGGCTGTCATCTTGGCCTACACGTGGCTGGGCTTCTAGCTGGGAATCCTAAGCACCAGGTTTTTCCTATTGCTGATTTGTATGCCTGAACCTGTGATAAGTAAAGCCTTTTAAAACTGCATCAGATTCCTGAGTCTTCATCCATTCTCCACTGGCTTCGGAGGTAGAAGGGAATTCACCCAGCACTGTTGGGGACCCCGGCGGCATCCCCGACACACACGCACACCCACACATACACAGGCACACACAAAGAAGAGCTGTTTCCTAACCCCCAGTCATCTTAGGTGTGTAAACACAGATGTGTTCTGTGTTCCTATAGCAGCAAAGTTGCCACGTCACAGTGGGTTTGTTTCCTTCCAAGTGGGAAGGTTCTGATGCTTGTGTTTGACTTTGGGGAATGAGTTCTGCCCTGTCCTGACTATGCTAGTGTCCTGGTTTAACATATATAGCACCTTACCTGCTATGCTATCACTCTGGCCCAATAATCAATATTTGCTTTGCTTTGTTTTTTTGCTTTTTGGGTCACACCCAGCTATGTTCAGGGGTTAGTCCTGGCTCTGCACTCAACAATTACTCCTGGCAGTGCTCAGGGGACCATATGGGATGCCGGGGATGGAACCCAAGTCAGCTGCATGCCAGGCCAACACCCTCCTCGCTGTGCTGTTGCTCTGGCTCCTATAATCAATATTTGTAATGAGTACATTAACTATATGTCATCTATAAGTTCTTCATTCCCTTAAGTTCTTACCTAAATAAGACCTTAAAGTTAAGGATCATAACAGCACAGCATGCGGCCAACCTGAGTTGATCCCCAATACCACATAATGTTCCCCAAGCCCTGCCAGGGATGATGCTCAAGCACAGAGCCAGGAGTAAGCCCTGAGTACCACTGGGTCTGGCACCCAAACCTAAAACAAAACAAACAAAACTCAAGCCTGATTAATCAGTCTTATATATTCGTACCAACCTTGTACACTTAATTTACATTTAATTTACATTTAATTTATAGCAAGGTTATACATTTAATGTACCAGCCTCCTACATTTATTTTATTACATTCCTCTATTTTAACAAAACAAGTTTGTTTTTTTTTTTAATTTATTTTCCCCCTTGAGTGTCCTGAGTTGTTGGTGAAGGTCAAGCTCACGTCAGTCCTCACTGTGTGACTTGCTGGTGGCTCAGTTTGTCCCAGAGGCTCTGGCGTGAACTCTGAGCTCTGTTTCGTATAGAGTTGCCGACTATTGACCCCCTACCACTGCCACCTCCTTTTCCTGCCAGATCCTCGCCTGAGACTTTAGACACGTTATTACAGGTGACTCTTGAAGCCTTCAAGTGTGAGATTTTACTTATCACCTCGAAATTTAAACCACTGGCATTAGACTCACACTCTATTCCATTGTTCTGTAGTAGTTTCTAGCTCTTGCGGGTTATGACGTATTTCCTGGGGAGTGTGTGTGACGTTTTGGTTCCCTGCAATGCAGTTGCTGGGGGACTACACCTGCGTTAAGCTTCGTTAGATATGGAATTTCATTTTACTTATTAGAACCTTTGTTTTACTTTGTTGTTTTAATTATTACTTTATATTATTTTATTTATTCACTGTATCACTGTGTCACTGTCTTCCCGTTCATCATCGATTTGCTCGAGCGGGCACCAGAAACATCTCCATATGTCCTGTCTCATGCTGGTAGAGCCCAAGGACATCTGCTTGCTCCAGGAACATAAGAGCCTCAAACCATTAGATCAGATCATGGGAATGAGGTCTATGATTGTTACTGGTATTTGGTGTATCAAATACAACACAGGTAGCTTGCCAGGCTTTATTTTATTTATATATTAGAATACTGGTATGTCTCTGGTTTTTATTGATTAAAAATATAATTTCCCTTCTGTTTCCTCTCTGCATATCTTCTTTGATATTTTTCTAGTCCTTAACAGTAACGGTTCGTGGTGCCAGTGAAAATGATGCAGAATGTGACCCAGTCATGCCAAGCCTGTCCTACCCGCCCCTCGGGTCATGCTGGCCTTCTTTTCTCTCCTGTCCTCTACTCTTCGGTTTTATCTAAGCGACCCTTCCCACCATGCCTGTTGCCTGCTCCGTTCTGAGTGAACTTAAGATTTTCACATTTCTTAAGTCAGAGCTAAATTAAATGCTCGAATGTTCTGATTGGCCAAACATAAGATAGCTTTTTGTTTCCCAGCAAATAATCAAAGATTGGTGGATGAACGCTGGTCATGAGGATGAAGAGTTAAAGCCATATTCTGAGCCAATACTGGATTTCAATGATGCAAAGAGGATAGGTGAGTGCGTGGCTGTGGGGAGGGTCTGCGTGCTGGGGACCCCAGCCTCTGGTCATAGGTGAGCGTGTGGCTGAGGGGAGAGTCTGCGTGGTGGGACCCCAGCCTCTGGCCTAGTCGCTCCCCTGTAAAGGCGTACCTAGGGAAGCACCTGCTTCTGAAGAACGGGTTTTTTTTTAACATTTTATTATACCACCATGAGATATACAATTACAACGTTGTTCACGCTTGGGGGTTTCGGTCACACAGTGTTCCAGCACCCCGCCCTCCACCAGTGCCCCTCAGCCACCACCCATGTCCCCAATTCCCCCCCCCCCTCCCACATCCTGCCTAAATGGCAGGTTCTTTATCTCCTCTCCTCTCCCTCTCTCTCCTCCTTCTCCCACACATTGTGGGTTGCACTACACACTTAGAAGCCATCATTTGCATTTTTTGTCTGTATTTAATGCTCAGTTCTATGTTAGTATCAGAACTTTAGACATTTATTCACACATGTTCCCTTCTCTATCTAAACCAACCTCTGACTCCCACACGCTTGTGGTAATTTCCACTTTCGGTAAGATCACCTAGTATATTTATGTCATGCAAATAAATGCAGTCATTCTATGTCTCTCTCTTTCCTTCTGACTAATTTCACTCAACATGATTCTTTCCATATCCATCCATTTATAGGAAAATTTCATAACTTCATTTTTTCTGACAGCTGCATAGTATTCCATTGTGTAAATGTACCACAGTTTCTTTATCCAGTCATCAGTTCTCGGACATACTGGTTGTTTCCAGGTTCTGGCTATTGTGAACAGTGCTGCTATGAAAATAAAAGTGCGGATTGTGTTTCCGCTGTGCGTTTTGGCTTTCCAGGGTATATTCCCAGGAGCGGTATGGCTGGGTCAAAGGGGAGCTCAATTTCTAGTCTTTGGAGGAATGTCCATATTGTTTTCCAGAAAGGTTGTACAAGTCGACATTCCCACCAACAGTGTAAGTGAGAGTCCCCTTTTCCCCACATCCACGCCAGCACTTGTTGCTTTTACCCTTTTGGATATGGGCCATTCTCTGTGGTGTGAGGTGATATCTCATTGTTGTTTTGATTTGCATCTCTCTGATGATTAGTGATGATGAGAATTTTTTCATATGCCTTTTGGCCATTCGGATTTCTTCCTTGTCAAAGTTTCTGTTCATCTCCTCTCCCCATTTTCTAATGGGGTTGGCTGTTTTTTTTCTTATATAGCTGTACCAGTGCCTGATATATCCTGGATATTAACCCCTTATCAGATGGGTATTGGGTGAATATTCTTTCCCATTCTGTCGACTGTCTTTCTATATTGGTCACTGTTTCTTTCGAGGTGCAGAAGCTCTTCAGTTTCATGTAGTCCCATATATTTATATTTTCTTCTAGTTGCTTTGTTAATGGTGTTTCACCTTTGAAGATGTCTTTAGCATCGATGTCATGGAGGGTTTTTCCTATATTTTCTTCAACGTACTTTATGGATTCTGGTCTGACATTGAGATCTTTAATCCATTTTGAACTGATTTTTGTGCAAGGTGTTAGACACAGGTCCAAATTCATTTTTTTACATGTAGCTGTCCAGTTTTCCCAGCACCACTTGTTGAAGAGGCTTTCCTTACTCCAGTTTGGACTCTTTGCACCTTTATCAAAGATTAACTGATCATGTCTTTGAGGGTGGGTGTCAGGATACTCAACTCTATTCCATAGGTCCACTGGTCTGTTTTTATTCCAGTACCACGCTGTTTTAATTACTGCTGCTTTGTAGTACAGTTTGAGGTTGGGAAAGGTGATGCCTCCCATCTTCTTCGTCCCAAGGATTGCTTTAGCTATCCGTGGGGGTTTATTATTCCATACGAATTTCAGAAGTGTTTGGTCAATTTCTTTAAAGAATGTCATGGGAATCCTTATAGGAACCGCATTGAATCTGTACAAAGCTCTAGGGAGTATTACCATCTTAACAATGTTAATTCTCCCCATCCATGAACAGGGAATGTGTTTCCATTTCCTCGTGTCCTCTTTTATTTCTTGAAGCAGTGTCTTGTAGTTCTCTTTGTATAGGTCCTTTACACACTTGGTTAAGTTGATTCCTAGGTATTTGATTTTCTGTGGCACAATTGTGAATGGAATCGATTTCTTAATATCCTTTTCTTCTCTTTCGTTATTTGTGTATAGGAAAGCCACTGACTTTTGGGTATTGATTTTGTACCCTGCCACTCTACTATACCTATCTATTGTTTCTAAGAGTTTTTGGGTCGAGAGTTTAGGGTTCTCTAGGTATAATATCATGTCATCTGCAAATAATGATAGCTTGATTTCTTCCTTGCCTATCTGGGTGCCCTTAATGTCCTTTTCTTCTCTGATTGCTATGGCGAGTACCTCCAGTACTATATTGAATAAAAGAGGTGAGAGAGGGCAACCTTGTCGTGTTCCTGATCTTAAGGGGAAGGCTTTCAATTTTTCCCCATTGAGAATGATACTCGCTGTGGTCTTTTGGTAGATGGCTTTGACTATCTTGAGGAAACTTCCTTCAATTCCCATTTTCTGGAGGGTTTTAATGATGAATGGGTGCTGGATCTTGTCAAATGCTTTTTCTGCATCTATCGATAGGACCATATGGTTTTTATTTTTTCTCTTATTGATGTGATGTATTATGTTGATTGATTTGCGAATGTTGAACCATCCTTGCATTCCCGGGATGAATCCTACTTGGTCATGATATATGATCTTTTTGATGAGTCTTTGGATTCTGTTTGCTAGTATTTTGTTGAAGATCTTAGCATCTGTGTTCATCAAGGAGATTGGTCTGTAATTTTCCTTCTTTGTATTGTCTCTCCCTGCTTTGGGTATCAGGGTGATATGCGCCTCGTAGAAGCTGTTTGGGAGTGTTTCTGTTTCTTCTATTTCCTGGAAGAGCTTGAACAGGACTGGCAGTAGGTCCTCCTTAAAGGTTTGGTAGAATTCGCCAGTGAACCCATCTGGACCTGGGCTTTTGTGTTTGGGCAGACTTTTAATTACTGTTTCAATTTTCCCGATGGTGATAGGCTTATTTAGGTATTGAAGGTCTTCTTGTTTCAATCGTGGGAGGTTATAGGACTTCAGGAATTTATCCATTTCTTCTAGGTTCTCATGTTTTGTGGCATTCAGGTTCTCAAAATAACCTCTGATGATCTTTTGTGTTTCTGTTTTTTCTGTTGTGATGTCACCATTTTCATTTCTGATTCTGTTTATTTGGGTTCTCTCTTTCCCTGTCCTTACAAGTCTTGCCAGTGGCTTGTCGATCTTGTTTAATTTTTCAAAAAACCAGCTCTTGGTTTCACTAATCTTTCGGATTGTTTTTTTGGTTTCCAGGTCGTTGATTTCCTCCCTAAGTTTCACTATTTCCTTCCTTCTGCCTGGGTTGGGCTTCCCTTGTTGGTCTTTTTCTAATATTTTCAGCTGTGAGGTCAGGTTATTTATATGGGCCCTTTCTTCTTTTTTGATGAATGCTTGCAGAGCTATGAACTTTCCTCTTAACACAGCTTTTGCTGTGTCCCACAAGTTCTGATAGTTGGTATCTTCATTGTCATTTGTTTCTAAGAATCTTTTGATTTCCTGTTTGATTTCTTCTATGACCCATTTGTTGTTCAGCAGTGAGCTGTTTAGTTTCCAGGTGTTTGGTTTAGCTCCCTGCTTCTGTGTATGGTTCACTATTTTCAGTGCATCGTGATCTGAAAAGATAGTCGACACAATTTCAATCTTTTTTATTTTATTGAGGTATGCTTTGTGGCTCAGTAGATGGTCTATCTTGGAGTATGTTCCATGTGCACTGGAAAAAAAAGTGTATTCAGCTTTTTTGGGGATGAAAAGCCCTGTATATATCAACCAGCTCTCTTTCTTCTATTTCTTCCTTCAGGTCCAGTATTTCCCTGGTGAGTTTCAGCCTCGTCGATCTATCCATAGTCGATAAGGCAGTGTTGAAGTCTCTGACTATTATTGTGCTACTGTTAATGTCTTCTTTGAGGTCTATTAATAGTCGTTTTATGTATTTTGCTGACCCCTCGTTTGGCGCATATATGTTTAGCAGTGTGATTTCTTCCTGGTATACATACCCCTTAATTATTAAGAAATGGCCTTCATTGTGCCTTTTGACCTTTTTCAGCCTGAAATCTATATTGTCAGATACGAGTATGGCCACACCCGCCTTTTTGGAGGGGTTGTTTGCGTGGAGAATGGTCTTCCAGCCTTTGACTTTGAGTCTGTGTTTGCTCTGGTTATTCAGATGTGTTTCTTGTAGGCAGCAGAATGTTGGATTCAGTTTTTTAATCCATTTTGCCACCCTGTGTCTCTTAATTGATGCATTTAGACTGTTGACGTTGAGCGAGATTATTGTCATTGGATTTTGTGCCATCTTTCTGTTTAACCTTGTTGTGGTTTTGGGTTGTCTTATTTTACAACAGACCCTTCAATCCTTCTTTTAGAGTTGGTTTTGAGTCTATGAATTTCTTGAGTTGTTGTTTATCCATGAAGTTGTGTATCTTTCCTTCGCATCTGAAAGTAAGTCTAGCTGGGTAAAGGATTCTTGGTGAGGCCTGGAGTTCATTGAGTCTTTTCACTATATCCCACCATTGTTTTCGGGCTTGGAGTGTCATCTGAGAAGTCTGCTGTAAATCTCAGGGATGCTCCTTTGTATGTGATTTCCTTCTTTGATCTTGCTGCTTTCAGTATTCTATCTCTGTCTATCGTTTTTGTCATTTTAATAAGGATGTGTCTTGGAGTATTCGTATTTGGGTTTCTTTTAGCTGGTATCCTTCGGACCTCCTGTATCTGGGAGCATGCTTTCTTCAGTTCGGGAAACTTGTCAGCGATGATGGCTTTGACAGTATCTTCTTCGTCAGGGTTTTCTTCTTGACCTTCTGGCACCCCAATGATGCGTATGTTGTTCCTTTTGGCTTCATCCTGATTTTCTCTGGTAGTCTGTTCGTTGATTGTGAGTTTTTTTTTCCATCTTCTGGTGTTGTCTACAGAATCTCTGAACCTCGTCTTCGAGATCACTAATTCTTTCTTCAGTAGCTGTGACTCTGCTTTGGAGGCCTTCTCCTGTGTTTTTCAGTTCACTTACCTCATTTTTAATATCTGTCATTTCTGCTTGTACTTTGGTCTGAAATTTACTCAATTCTGCTCTCATTTCCTCCTGTACTTTACTGAGTTTGTATTCCATTGTTTCTTTTATTTCCTTGTACATCTTTAACAGTTGCTTACGAAATTCCTTTTCAGAGAGGTTATATAGCTCGTCGTTATTGCTGGACTCATCGGTATTAATAACTTCAATCGTAGAGCTTGAAGGACTTTTGCGCTGCTTTACCATAATGACTATCGTAGGTTGAAAATGAGTGTTCTGGGTGACTAGTCAGTAAAGTTAGTAGGTGTCTGAATTACTTTGCAGCTAGGGACGTATAGCAAAGAGTGTAGGGGACAATGCTCAATGTTATGTCAGGTAGATAGAATGTAATTCGCGCGGATGCGCTTAGCGCGTCCACGCAGTTTTGAATTTTGAGGTGTCTGTGGGTGGTTCCGGTGTCAGGGGGTCAGGGTGGAGGTCTTGCAGTGGTAGTTCCTGCACCGATGGGTGGGGGTGGGTCCCCTCCTCAAAGCTGGAGTAGTTTCTCCTGGAGCCCAGTGGTCAGGGGCTGCCGCCGGAACGCACCTGGTGGGAAGAGCGCGGGGATCTGCTGGGCATCGGGGCTGGATGGCGTCAGAGGGAGTTCCTGCGCCGATGGGTGGGGGTGGGTCCCCTCCTCAAAGCTGGAGCAGTTTCTCCTGGAGCCCAGTGGTTAGGGGCTGCCGCCGGGAACGCACCTGGCGGGAAGCTGAAAAATGGGTTCATTATCCTCCATCCTTCCACTCTCCTCAGCACCACCCCAGTAGCACCCACTAAACATTACCTCACTCAGATCCTTGCATCTACTCTGATCATGTGACCTAACTCAGTCGCTGGCAGCATTGCTGTAAAATTCTGAGAAATGTGCACTGGATGGCTACATTAAAACATTATTATGAACCTGACTACGCGTCTACAGGGATCAGGTGTGCTGTGCTCTCAGGGTAATGCAGGTGTGGGCCGACACTGGGTCTCAGTCTCGCCCCTGCCACACTCGGGGCTTCCAGCTATATCTTCTGTCTCTCTGTCTCTCGACCTCGCAGCATGGCAGCAGAGCTGAGGGCAGAGGGGCCAGGAAGGGACATTCTACAGCGTTGGGACCTGGACAGAGGGACGAGACTGCAGGGGCGGTCTCCAGGGGGTGGAGCCACCTGCCTTTGTCCTGGCTCTAGAGTGGTTGAGAGGCAGGAAGAGAGCAAGGAGTGGAGGTGCAGGGGGGCTTGTGTGTGCTGCTGAGAGAGAAACTGCCTTTGGCTGGGCGGGGAGCTCAGCTGGGGACGTTGAAGGCTGTGAATAATAGGCTGGACAAGGGAACAGACATCCTGTCAGGCGTGGTTTGCACAGGAGGTCGGAGTCTTACTGTCTGGGACCTGCACACTCTCTGGGGCCCTACACGCTCTCTGCGACCCTGTAATGTTTCTCTGTGTTAGTGACTAGGCCTGTTTTTGTTTCCGTATCTGTGGCAGGCCTGCCTCTTACTGTGAGTTTGCTCCCTATAATAAGACCCAATTTCAGAACCTCTGCTATTTTTTTTTCTAGATATCATGGTCACCATGGGCTTTGCACGAGATGAGATAAATGATGCCTTAATAAATCAGAAATACGATGAAGTCATGGCGACATACATCCTTCTTGTAGAAAGCCACCTGAAGTGAGTTTCTTGTCTCTTTTCACTGATATGAATCACACCATAGGCTGTGGGACGGCTGAGCAGAAATGCTGACAGACATGCCGTGTGGTATCCGGGGAGACCCCAACATTCTCATCTGTCTGAGGATGCGTAATTCAGAGTCACCAGAGAGTTTCTGCAAGGCAGGAGCAGGCGAGACACTGCCCTTGGCTTGAGGAGGCTCTCACAGGCTGGCTGAGGATGACCCCACCTGGCTGGAGATGACCCCACCTGGCTGAAGATGACCCCACCTGGCCCCCCAGCCCGCTAGAGGGGGCAGAGCTTGTTTCAGGAGCATCTGCAATGCGATTGTGGGAGCCCAGGGTAGGCGATTTTGTTGAGATTCTGTCTGGTCCTGTCCAGGGGCTTTGGCACATCTAACTGGGGATTCCCAGGACCAGGAGAGGTCTGTGACGAGGAGGTACGTTTGGGAAGAGCTGCGCCTGTGGGGCCCATGCACAGGCTTGGGTAGCAGCAAAGATACAGGTAAAGTTTGAGAGACCAGAACAAGCCAGGGCTGGGGAAGAGACACCAGGGGAGGCACTCACATTGTCTGTGGCAGCTTGGCCCCTCCTGGTTCTGTCCCTGCTGCCTCATTTTGGCCCTTGAGCACCACCAGGGTCACTCCTAAGCACAAGCCAGGATGAGCCTCTGAGCAACTCAGAGGGTGGCCCACGTGAGCCCCATCCTCCCAGTTCCCAAAAAGAACATCCTGGCATACTGGTTTGTTGAACAGTAGACGCCAGTGGGAGGCATTTTATAAACAGGCTGGAATTAATGGTAATCAGAGACCGTCACCAGGGAAACCGAGCCTGCTCAGGACCTTACACAGTGGGTGTGCTCTGATCGGGCTCTGGGCGTTTGGGACGGCTTGACCCCGGGCTCAGGCAGTGTTTAAAAACCTGTAGGAAGTGACGCCTCAGAGAGCCACCACGTCTCCCTCCTGTGGCTCCTTTCCTACACTCCGGCTGTCAGACAGGAGAGAGGCTTTCCAGGGGAGACGGGCAGGGGAATAGATATCAGCCCCAAGCTCGGACCCATGCGCTGACCCGTCCAGTCCTTCCTCCACCATCCCCAGCAGCTGCTTTCCCTCTGGGGAACAGAGGACTGACTGGCCGCAGGGCCCGAGCTAGCCAGGGATGCCTGTCAGGCAAACCTTGAGAGAAATCAGGAACCACCGGAGCTGCTGTCCTGGGTGTGTCTCCCTGCCTGCAGGTGTCGCTCCTCAGCCATTTCCTTCTCCTGGAAGACAGTGAAGAAGTGCTAATTTTAGGAGTATACAAGCGCCACCCAGGCCAGAATTGAGACAACCTTGAGTTGTTTTGGCCACAAGCTACCTTTGGGGGCCACACCCCCAATCAGCCGCTGACCCTCACTTTGGCAGCTGACTTCCTTTCTTGGGACCTCGGTTTCCCGGTCTGTCCGATGGGTGGCTAATGGTCGCACCAGCTCCTGCACTCACTAGAAGGCTCAAGGTGCTCCTTCTGTGTCCCAACATTATAAGCTGCAGTGCCAGTGTGTGCGGTGTGGGACGCCCTCCCGTGCCGCCTCCCGGCCCCTCCTTGCTCTCTGCACTGTTTCTGTTGCTCCTGTCATGAGCATCTTGCCCGGAAGGCTGGCATGCCAGGGATGCCCCTAAGAGCTCCCAGCTGTGGGCACCTCTGCCTGGCAGAGCTTGGGATGAGACGGCAGCTATGCACTCCCAGCAGCATCCCGGTCCCTGGGTACATTTCCGGATGAGAGCCAGCAGCGGCCAGCTGTGTCCTGTGAACATGGAGGAGAAAAACAGCAAAGGAGAAAGGGAGAGAGAGAGAGAGAGAGAGAGAGAGAGAGAGAGAGAGAGAGAGAGAGAGAGAGAGAGATGTGTGTGTATGTGTGTGTGTGTACGCGCACGTGAGTGGATGTGTAAACTGTACGTGTATGGGTGTGCGTAGTTAAAAAGTTAAAAGTTGGGGCCGGAGCGATAGCCCAGCGAGTAGGGAGTTTGCCTTGCACGCGGCCAGCCCATGACGGCCCAGGTTCGATCCCCGGCATCCCATATGGTCCCCGAGCACCGCCCAGGAGTACTTCCTGAGCGCAGAGCCAGGAGAAACCCCTGAACATTGCGGGTATGACCCACAAAGCAAAAAAAAAAAAAAAAAAGTTAAAAGTGTATAAAATTAAAAGTTCAATTTATTTATTAAAAAAAAATTTTTTTTTTTGCTTTTTGGGCCATACCAAGTGATGCTCAAGGATTACTCCTAGCAGTGCTCCAGGAGACTATATGGGATGCTGAGTCAAACCCGAGTGGGCCTCGGGTGGTCAGGGCAAACGCCCTCTCCTCCCTGTACTATCTCTCGAGCAGTAAAACCCTGAATTTTATCCCATGTTACAACTCCCAAAGATGTCCCTGGCCTCCCTGTAGCTCCGCTGTTTCCATCAGGGATGCCCCGTGATGCAGCCAGGTGACCTCTGCAGGGATCCAGACACGGCCAGGCCAGCTGGTGTTGACGTTCCGCCGCAGAGAACTGGCCCTGCCCTTCTAGGGGCCCTGAATCAACTCAGGCTTGTCCAGGAGCCAAGTGAGAAATCGTGTTGCCCCTTCGGGTCCCCAAAGGCCTCTCTTCTCCCAACAGTTTGAAGGCGGTGAGTCTCTCTCCAGCGGGAGCCTGTGTCCACGCTCGCGCCTAGCAGTGACCTCAAGAACAGCGCGCTGCAGTTCACCTGCCCACCTCAAGGTCCAGAGGAGCATCTCGGCCAACCAGAAGTAGCGGCGCTTCAACGACCACGGTGGGGCCCAGTCAGAGTGCGCCCACCGGCCCCCAGGCGTTTGGCGCCCAGCGCTTCCCACACACTTTTCCACACAGCAGAGATTTGTTGTTCTGGAGCGCCATAGAGATCCTTTGCTCAGAACCAGACTCACTTTGGGGTGGGGGGTTTCCTTGGTGGAGGGGGTGTTGCAGAGGTGTGGGGAGGCACACAGCAGTTCCCTGGGCTACTCCTGGTGGTGCTCTAGGGACCCTGTGGGAGGCTGGGGATTGAACCCTTTGCACCCTCATGAAAGGCAAGTGTCCTGTCTACTATCGCTAGGGCAGCTAACATTTGTTTTAACTATGCAATCTTAGCGTGTAAAGTACGGAAAGGCTTTTTTATTTATTTATTTATTTTTTTGCTTTTTTGGGTCACACCCGGCAATGCTCAGGGGTTTCTCCTGGCTCTTCAGTCAGGAATTACTCCTGGCGGTGCTTGGGGGACCATATGGGATGCCGGGGATCGAACCCAGGCCGGCATGGGCCGGCCACGTGCAAGGCAAATGCCCTACCCACTGGACTATCGCTCTAGCCCCCTGGAAAGGCATTTTTTAAAAACTTTATTGTTTTATTGAATCACCATACGATGGACCATGACAAAGCTGTTCAATATTAGGCTTCAGTCATTCAGTGTTCCAACACCCATCCCTCCACCAGTGCACATTTCCCAACACGAGTGTACCAAGTTTCCATCCCATCACCCCAATGTGCTTCTACGGCTGTTCTCCCCCCTCTCTCCTTTTGCACATTATTGCGATGCAGACCCTGAAGAGTTATCATATATATCACTTGGCCTACTTTCAATACTTAGTTCTAGTCTAGCATTACTATTTCCAACTATTTCAAACTTATCCCTTCTCTATCTTACCCACTGCTGTCCCCATACACATGTGTTAGATTCCAACCATTGACAAGTCTTCCTGGCCCCTGGATTCCCTGGACTTGGATATTAGTCTTACACTATTTTTTTCTTTAAAACCAGAAAGGCATTTTTAACTGTTCATGTTCACAAGAAAATAAATGATCATCGTTTATCAGCTTAGTAGTCTTCTCTCTCTCTCTCTCTCTCTCTCTCTCTCTCTCTCTCTCTCTCTCTCTCTCTCATTACTACTGGTCCCGCCATCCCCCTGCGGTCTCCTACACCAAAAGGCAGCAGGCCACCAGCGCAGAGAGTGAGCAGAAGGAGGAGTGGGACAAGGACCTCGAGCGGAAGCTGGGCATCATGACGGTGGGTTCAAAAGCGAGATGACCACCAGCCCACTCGCGGGGCCCGAGAGGAAAAAATCCTCCACGATTCCCAGCGTGAGTGTGTGCTCGCAGCGTTGGGTGCTTGTTTCCGTGTCTGGATATGGAGCATCTGCTGAACGGCTCCTGTCAAAGAGGTGCTCAAGCGTGCCTGGCTGTGCTGCTGGCTCTGCCCTGTAGGCCGTGGGGGTGACCGTGTCCAGTGAGGGACAGGGAGAGAGAGGTGGACTACCTCGGGCGTCTTGCTGTGACACTGTAGGGTATCACATCTCCGCCTGGTCCCATAATATTGCTAGGACGGGTGGAGGGAGACAGAAGCTGATGTCGGGGGTGTGGGTGCAACCCCTCCTCCTCCCACGTTCCGCAGTCAGGAAGGGCAGCCGGTGGCCCCACAACCGGCCACAGTCAAACTCTTCCCCCAGCCCTTGACATTTCAGATCTGTTTATTTGACTCTTCATGAAACATTTCCAGGTTTATGGTGCCTGAGCGATAACACAGCAGGGAGGACTCTTGCCTACAATGTGACTGACCCGGGTTTGATCCCTGGTTCCCAATATGATCCCCCATACCCTATGTGGTCCCCTGAGCCCTACCAGGAGTGGTCCCTGAGTGCAGAGTCAGGATTAAGCCCTGAGCACCACTGGGCGTAGCCTCCCTTCACTACATGCCCCCACCCCTGCAAAGCTGAGTTTTCAAAAACTTGCCATTAGTATTTTATTTTAATTCATTTATTATATTTTAAATCGAATCACCCTGAGATACACAGTTACAAAGTTGTGCATGATTGGATTTTGATCATCAGATGTTCCAACACTCGTCCCATCATCTGTGAACATTTCCCACCACCAATGTCCCCAGTTTTCCTTTCTAGCCCTCAGCCCCAGCCTGCCTCTATAGGTTACTTTACTACTTTTCTCTCTCTCTCTCTCTCTCTCTCTCTTTCTCTCTCTCTCTTCCTCTGCCTCCTTTTCCTCCTCTTCCTCATCCTCCTCTCTTCTCTCTCCTCTCCTCTCCTCTTTTCTTCCTTTTGGGCATTATACTTCCAGTATAGATCCCAAACAGTTATGCTGTGTGTCCTGTCACCTACTTAGAGCACTTAGTTCTTATCTAGGGCAAGCCATTAGCATTTTCCAATTGTCATCCTCTTCCTTTAGAACAATGTATATTCCGGAGGTAGCATGGCTAGGAGGAACACTTACGTCTGCGACCGGACCACAGACCGCTACATGGCCTTGCAGAATGGCAAGGACAGCAGGTGGGTCGGGCCCAGGGTGCTGGGGCAGCGGGAGCCCATTTCCTCCCCCAAAGAAGGCCCCTAGAGGAACCACCATTAGGTGCCTTATCAAGGCTCTCCTGGGCTACAGTGGAAGGTGGGAAATAGTCCAGGAAGACGTGGGGAGCTCCTTCACCTCCGAGCCCTGGACACCTTGGACTGAACCAGAAAAGCCCAGCCCACCCTCACCCAGTGATCATAACCCTGACATTTGTTTTGTCTGGACCCTGTGGTACTCGGGCTGACTCCTGGCTCTGTGCTCAGGCATCACTCCTGGTGGGCTCGGGGGACCCTATGGGGTGCCTGAGATCGAACCCAGTAAGCACCGAAAGTGCTGGATCCCTCTGGCTCCTCCTGCCCTTCCTCTTACTGCCTCGCCACTGTGGTCACCTGGGTGCCACAGGTCCCACGCACCTCCCTTCCCCTCACCCAAAGACCGTGTCAACCAGCTGTGCTCAAAGTGCGCCAAGTTACATCTTCGTTTGCAGGATCCTCTGAATTCCAGGGACGCTGAAGGGGATTTCCCCGGCCCCTTCACCCCACCAGACTCCCATTCGCAGTGCTCGGCCCTGTTGATCATCCATGAGCACTAAAACTGTCCTGGCAATCGTTCTAGGGCTGTTGCTTTTTAATGAGCAATTTTGGCCATGTGGTACATAACCAACCTCAGCAGTGCAGGGCCTCAACCTGATTCCCTGGAAAATGCACCTTGTCTCCTGTGCTTCTGTTCTCCGGCATGAAAATAATTTCCACCTTCTCCAGTTCATATGCTGTTCTGTGGAGCTTTCCCAGGGCAGGCGGTGAGCAGCCCAGTGCATACCTTTGTAGCAGGAATGTAGAGAGAGAGAGAGAGAGAGAGAGAGAGAGAGAGAGAGAGAGAGAGAGAGAGAGACCCAAGATTCAATTCCTGGTGCCTAAAGCTCAGTACCACGCGTCACCCAACCAGTGTAGCCCCCAAACAAACCAAGAGGAAAAACCTCCCTGCCAGACTTGTGTTGCCCGGCACAAGTCATGGCACCTGTGTTCCCGTCACACTTTCAGCCCGGGAAGTTCGAGGGTTGAGACTTTGAAACATCTACTTCTTCACCTATAGTAAACTGCAGCTATCCTTCTCTCTCCCATTGCCTCGATCTCCCCAACCACTCTCCAAGCCTCACAGAGATGTCGGCAGTAGCGTCTCCTCTGCGGGTCCCGCAATGGCATCTGCCGTCCCCCCAGCTCGTCCCGCCACCAGAAGTCCATGTCCACCTCAAGCCACCCCATCAAGGCACCACTGCCGGCCATCAAGGATGGTACCGAAGCTTACCGGCCTGGGTAATGTGCTACCTTCCTTCTCTCTGCTCTCTGCTGACTACTGGGTGTTATTTTATGTCTTTACTGATTTAAGGAGATAAACATGACACATTTTGACACACGATAGTCACCTTGGCCCATGGTAGCTTTCTGAAAAGATTCAGTGTTGATGGCGAGAGAAAAGCTGTTCTTTTGCCTCCACCCAGTGTCCTGGGGGTCCCCAGTACTGCGTCAGTTAGGACCCCAGTATTGAGTCAGTGGGGGCCCCAGTATTGAATCAGTGGGGTCCCCAGTATTGAGTCAGTGGAGGGTCCCTAGTATTGAATCAGTGGGGTTCCCAGTATTGAGTCAGTGGAGGGTCCCCAGCATTGAGTCAGTGGGGTTCCCCAGTATTGTGTCAGTGGGGGCCCCAGTATTGAATCAGTGGGGTCCCCAATATTGAGTCAGTGGAGGGTCCCCAGAATTGAGTCAGTGGGGTACCAGTATTGAGTCAGTGGGGGTCCCCAGTATTGAGTCAGTGGGGTCCCCAGTACTGAGTCAGTGGGGTTCCCAGTATTGATTCAGTGGGGGTCCCCAGTTGAGTCAGTGGGGTCCCCAGTATTGAGTCAGTGGGGGTCCCCAGTATTGAGTCAGTGGGGTCCCCAGTATTGAGTCAATGAAGGTCCCCAGTATTGAGTCAATGAAGGTCCCCAGTATTGAGTCAGTGGGGTCCCCAGTATTGATTCAGTGGGGTTCCCAGTATTGAATCAATGGGGATCCCCAGTATTGAGTCATTGGGGTCCCCAGTATTGAGTCAATGGGGGTCCCAGTATTGAGTCAGTGGGGGTCCCCAGTACTGAGTCAGTGGGGTTCCCAGTATTGAGTCAGTGGGGGTCCCCAGTGTTGAGTCAGTGGGGTCCCCAGTATTGAGTCAGTGGGGTTCTGAGTATTGAGTCAGTGGGGTCCCCAGTATTGAGTCAATGAAGGTCCCCAGTATTGAGTCAATGAAGGTCCCCAGTATTGAGTCAGTGGGGTCCCCAGTATTGATTCAGTGGGGTCCCCAGTATTGAATCAATGGGGATCCCTGTATTGAGTCATTGGGTCCCCAGTATTGAGTCAATGGGGGTCCCAGTATTGAGTCAGTGGGGGTCCCCAGTACTGAGTCAGTGGGGTTCCCAGTATTGAGTCAGTGGGGTCCCCAGTGTTGTGTCAGTGAGGTCCGCAGTAATGCATCAGTGGGGGTCTTCAGTATTCCCTTACAGTTGAAATCTCTTTCCTGGGAAAGTGAGGATTTTATTTTAAATCCAGCTGTAAAAGTATTGCTGCCTAATTTGTCATGTAAGTAAATTTTAGGGGGATGGGGCACACCCAGTGATGCTCAGGGCTTTTCCGACTGAGTGACTGGGGATCACTCCTGGCCGTGCTCAGGGGCTTGGTATTGAATCCAGTTTTGCTGTGTGTAAGGCAAATGTAAGAGATAGACTGTCTCTCCAAACCCAGATTTTTTTTTTTTTTTTTTTTGCTTTTTGGATCACACCGGGGGTGCTCAGGGACTCCTCCTGGCTCTGCACTCAGGAATTACTCCTGGCAGTGCTCGGGTGGACCATATGGGATGCAGAGGCTCCAACCCCAGTGGGCCACATGCAAGGCAAATGCCTTCCCGCTGTACTGTCAGTCCGGCACCCAGAAATGTTTTTTTTCTTTTTAAATGGTCAGTGAAACAGAGCCATCAGAGACCCTGACTGAGGCCAGGCAATCGGTGGCTGGGTCCAGCAAGCCTGTTAGGTCCAGGTCACTGGACGCTGGTTCCGTTGAGGCATCTCCAGACCAGGAGCATGTTGCTTCCTTCGTCGGGGCCACAGCCCATAACGGTGCTTTTACCGAGGCCCGAGCCCAGCCCAGACAATTCTGACTCTTGAGCACAGCGTACACTTTGCATTTCATGGTGCAAACGGCTGGAGAGACTAGGAATGAATGTGCAGAGTGGCCCCGGGGTCCGGCTTCAGGACTGGCCTCACCTCCAGTGGCTGCATTTTCCTGGAAACCGGTTTTGCTTTTTTTTTTTTTTTTGGGGGGGGGGGTGGTTCACAACCGGCAATGCTCAGGGGATTCTCCTGGCTCTGCACTCTGGAACTACACCTGGCAGTGCTCGGGGGACTATATGGGATATCAGGGATCGAACCCGGGCCAGCATGGGCCGACCGTGTGCAAGGCAAATGCCCTACACACTGGACTATTGCTCTGGCCCCTGGAAACTGATTTTCGATTCTGGAAGGACTGGGGTCCTGGGTCCCCACAGGCGAGGTGGAAGCCAGGTTTAGATCCGGAGAGCGTTCCGGGTCACGGCAGGTGGCGGGGGCTGTTGCACGCATCCCTCTGGGTTCCCCTGACCCTGTCTTCCTGTCCATGTGCCCACAGCACCGTGCAGCACGTGCCTACCGCCTCCCCATCTGGCGCACAGCATCAGCGCCAGCACCCCAGACCGCACACCCGCTTCCCAGCGCGGCAGCTCCAGCCACAGCACCTTCCACGGGGAGCAGCTCCGGGAACGCCAGAGTGCAGCCTACAATGGGCCACCCGCCTTGCCCTCGCAAGAGCCCGGCGCCTTTGCGCATGCCCGCAGGGGCACGTCCACAGGCATCATCAGCAAAATCACATCCAAGTTCGTCCGCAGGTCAGTACTGGGGGGCTTGCTCCCTCTCACACTCTTTTTCCAAAAGGAAAAGACCAAAAGAAAAAAAAAGACAGAATTTTTCCTTAAGCAAGGGAAAAGGGAAACATGGATAAAACAAGAGTTTAAAACATTCTGCAACTTAGGCAGTGCAGAGCAAAGATGACCAAATGCTCAGTTCTCATGCAAAGGTGAATCAAAAAAAAAACATTCACATGAGAGCTTTGTGTACTGTAGGTTGATGTGGAGCACTTGCATCTCCGGGCCTTGATAATGTGTACCTGTCACGTGATGTTGAGCACTTGCTTCTGACCTTGATCACATGTACCTGTCACGTGATGTTGAGCACTTGATTCTCCGGGCCTTGATCACGTGTACCTACTCAGCACTCAAAACAAGTGCTGAGCACTTGTTTTTCCTGGACCTGACCAGGTGCCACTGCCCATTTTCTCATCCAGTAAAGTCCATGGGCTGGAGCGTGGGATCACTCAAATACTGGAGCCATCAGTTTGCAAAGCCTCGGACAGTAAAGCTGCGAGCAACAGTACGGGCCTAAGACATTAAAGCTGCGAGCAACAGGACTTGGCTAGGACAGTAAACTCAAATGAGCAACAGGACGGGCCTAGGACAGTAAACACAGATGAGCAACAGGATGGACCTAGGACAGTAAATGATATGAGCAACAGAACGGGTCTAGGACATTAAATGCAGATGAGCAGCAGGACTGGCCTAGGACAGTAAACACAGATGAGCAACAGGACGGGCCTTGGACAGTAAACACAGATGAGCAACAGGACGGGCCTAGGACAGTAAACTTCGACGAGCAACAGGACGGACCTAGGACAGTAAACACAGATGAGCAACAGGACGGGCCTAGGATAGTAAACGCCGAGGAGCAACAGGACGGGCCTAGGACAGTAAACGCAGATGAGCACCAGGATGAGCCTAGGACAGTAAGTGCAGATGAGCAACAGGATCGGCCTAGGACAGTAAACGCCGAGGAGCAACAGGATGGGCCTAGGACAGTAAACGCAGATGAGCAACAGGATCGGCCTAGGACAGTAAACGCCGAGGAACATCAGGTCGGGCCTAGGACAGTAAATGCAGAGGAGCAACAGGATGAGCCTAGGACAGTAAATGCAGATGAGCAACAGGACGGGTCTAGGACAGTAAACACAGATGAGCAACAGGACGGACCTAGGACAGTAAATGTCAACGAGCAACAGGACGGGCCTAGGAGAGTAAATGCAGATGAGCAACAGGATGGGCCTAGGACAGTAAACGCAGATGAGCAACAGGATGAGCCTAGGACAGTAAGTGCAGATGAGCAACAGGATGAGCCTAGGACAGTAAGTGCAGATGAGCAAGAGGATGGGCCTAGGACAGTAAACGCAGATGAGCAGCAGGAATGTACACTTGCAGCTCCCAGCACAGTCCACGCACTTTTACTATAAAGCTTAGGAGATTCTACCAGTGAGAACCCACCAACTCACTGCTGATTGAGACCTGTGTCTATTGTCAGGGCACTGGGTCTCAGCACTGAGCTAACTCAGTTGTTGCTTTCTAGGACAGTTCTTTGGGCACCCCAGACAATTTTGATCTGTAGCATTGCATGGGCCCAGGAGAACCCCTGGGTGAGGCCCGGTTGGGAAAGCCACCAGGGTCCCCGACAGTGTCAGGACAGAAGTTCTCTTCTACCTCCTAGGACGCCATGGGAACAGATGGGAACTCATGAGTCCGGGCGCAGTTCTGAAAAGGCTTTTAATAGTATAAAAGCTCTTCCACAGCAATCCAATATAATGAACGAACTCTAGCTTTGGTCCGAACTTAGACCATACAAAAGAGCCTGAGTCTCCCACCAGAGAGAAAGGATCTTACTCGAGAGGAGTCCTACCCAAAAGAAGGAGCAAAAGGCCAGAGAGCAAAAAGCCGAAACTAAGGAGCCAAAAGCCAGAGCCAAGGAGCCAAAAGCCAAAAGCCGCAGGAGCCAAAAGCCGAAAGCAAAAGGCGAAGGGGCCTCAAGTCAGTCCCCTTATATACACCAAAGTCATCCAATTTGTGACAGGGAGGGTTGTTGGGGAAGCCATCAGGGTCCCAGACAGTGTCAGGACAGAAGTTCTCTTCTACTTCCGAGGATGCCGGGGGAACAGATGAAAACTCACCAGTCCGATGTAGTTCCAAAAAGGCTTTAATAGTACAGAAGTTCTTCCACAGCCCTCCAATATAATGAACAGACTCTAGCTCTGCTCCGAACTTAAGACCATGCAAAAGAGCCTAAGTCTCCCACCAAAGAGAGGATCTCCCCCAAGATAAGTCCTACCCAGAAGAAGAAGCAAAAAGCCAAAAGCCAAAAGCCGCAGGAGACAAAAGACAAAGCGAAAAGGCCGAAGGGGCCTGGAGTCAGTCCCTTATATACACCAAAGTCATCCCGGGAGAGTTGTGTCAACAAAGAACCCTAAACAAATGTAGAAGGGCAATGCCACACCCTATTGCAGGTATGAACAAAGGACTAATCCCAAGATTATCTCTTATGTAAAACACTGGAGAGAGAGGGGGCTGATATAAAGTAATACATCTTAATTTTATGAGCTTCATGTAATTTAGATGGTACCCATAGGTCCTTATTATTATCTGCACCAGGGTGATTCTGAGTATCTTGTTCTCGTGTACTGAAAGGGTCACACTCGCCTGCTTAGAGCAAACTAGTATGATCCTTCCTATAGTCTTCCTATAGTCTCAACGTGGCCACGGTGGTAGTCTCCTGGTAAATTCTAACTGTTCCACGGTGGGTGCAGTGGGTATAAAGAGAAGCTTTGCCCAATCTAGAAAACATAGAACTCTTAGTAGATGTATAAGTCAGAAGTTAGTCAGTCAAGGTGACTCCTGTAACTGCCATACCCTCTAGCAGTGTTTACATAGAAGAGAGGTCTCATTTGAATGAACCTTGTCTTAAGTAGATTAAGCTGTGAGTGGGCAAAACAACAAAGCTCCCAGATTAGCTAGATCTGTCATCCAACAAGGCTCTAAGGTCCAGCACTACATGCCTGGGCCCTAACATCAAACCACTCACCCAGGGGTTCGGGAGCTGCTGGTGCCACTCAGTTTTTGGAGTACCCTGCTTGGGAGCCCCCAAAAACGATAAAGCCAATAAAATGTGTTTTGGTTCATTCTGGGTTTGGCTGGGGAGAAGGGGAACACATCAGTCCCTCTTGTTGGGGCTCAGTGGGGTCCCAACAGATATTGGGGTCTGGCAGGTCCCTAGCCGTTTTCAGGGCCAACAACCACTCCCTCCGACTGATGGACAAAGAAGACCAACAAGACCACTGCCATGAAGGTCTAATGCTCTCTTCTTTAATCACTCATTATACACACACACACACAAACACACAATCTTCATACATACAGACTTCACAAATGGTTGGGGAAGGATTTACAAGAGGTGATGGACCTTAATCCTGAAACAATGAGGTGATAAAAATAACTCTTCCTTCCCAGGGCAAACTGTAAGGGGACCTTGCCCCCAAAACGGATCTTGTCCTGGGGTTATAGGTCCACTCAGGACAAGGGTGGAACACTGGTGTGTTGTGTTTACCTTCCCATATTTCTAGTCATTTTGTATAAATACAGCAAGAGAAATAGACATTTATCTTCACCGAAGATTAAATTTATGGGGTGACTATTCCCTAGGACATCTCGTCATATATCCCGGACATCCCAGACAACATTCTTCAGGCCAGGTGGGTTTATTCCTAATCCCCACAGGGTCCTGCAATCAGTTGCTTCTCTTTGGATCAGGACAGAGTTTCTTCCATAACTGTATTATTATTAGCTTATTATATCTCTCAGGACATTTAGTCTGTCCCATGTCAAGGCAGGGTAATTTACTCACAGCTTGCCTTGGGTCCATCCAGCCCCATGATGGAACCCTCCTTTTTGGGGTGTAAGGAATTAGAACCAATCCAAGGCCAAGGGAGATTTTTTTCTTTGGGTCACACCTGGCAATGCTCAGGGATTACTCATGGCTCTAAGCTCAAGAATTACTCCTGGAGTTGGCCGGGGGACCATATGGGATGCCAGGGATTGAACCCAGGTTGGCCGCATGCAAGACAAATGCCCTCCCCACTGTGCTGTCGCTCCGGCCCCCAACTGAGTTTTTAAGTTAGAAAATACAACAGATGCCCCGGGAGTAACTAATTCAGAGTTAATTAACTCCTATATCACAGATGCAGAGCCTTAACTGTCTTCTTGTGTCTCTACAAAAGGCCTTTGCTCTAGCATAAGAATCTGCAAAGGGCATATAGGAAAGAGAAAACAGCCTTTCATTCACAATACAAAACCCGGGACTGGCAAATAGGAGACAGAGGGCTGTGAACAAAGGGTCCTCTAACACCCCCAGTCACCATGTGGTCAGCTTTAGCGGGAATAGCACATACTTGTGGAGACAGGTTCTGTGTGCCACCAGAGAGTCCCATAACACCCCAGTGCTCCCACAGAGTGGGAGGACCAGGGGAGCACTGGGGTCAGAGTAGGGAAGTCCTGCCCAGTGCTTTAACTGGCTGTCCGGCATTAGGACCTTTAACAACAGCTGCTGGGATGGTTTCTCGGAGACTGACCGGAATAGCCAGGTCAGTCTCGGCTGAGGGGCTCAGAGGCGTTTGCTGACCTTGGGGTCCAGGAGAGCCTCTCCCAGCTGACTCCTCTCCTGCTCCCTACGGGAGTCCTGTGGGTGCCTCTCGAGCATTTCAAAGATCGAGAACACATTGTTCAAGCAGTTGCTTTTTCCTGGTTATCTGGTAACATTTATCTGGTAGCATTTTCCCACTGTTGCTATAAAGCTGTGTCATTGTCCTTGAAAAATGACCCAAATTGCTATATTTTCCGGGGACTTGAAAAGTATTTGTCCCATCCAAGGCCAGAACAGTCAGTAGAGGTGGCAGGTCGCACTCCGCAGGTAAGAGCATCTTGTCTGAGGCAGGATCTGTGGCTTGGGGCAGGGCTTTCCTGGTCCTGTCATGTGTGTAGGGTTTGTGTATACCTTGAAGTAAGTCTCTTATTTAAAAACTGTTTTAATTTTTGAAGAATTTATGTATAAGTTAGATATTTGTATCTGTGCTTGGCTCCAACTGCAAGGTTCGTTTCTGCACATTCTAAGCTGACCACTACTTGACTTTTGCTTTGAATAACACCCTCTGAAGTTGGATCTTGTGGCAGTCATTAAGCAGTCTGATCGGTAGTTTGATTGAACTATGCTAAAGCAGAAGATCAATGATGCCTTGATAGTCATGACCGGAATTGGAAGATTGTGTTTAGGGGGGAAAAAAAGCTCTAGACGTCGCCCCTCCCTAGCCCAGCACCCAGTAGGTGCAACCTGGCCTGGGTAGTTGGGCTGCTGGAAGAAGACATGAGAACCAGAGGGCTGGGAACTGGTGCTGGGCCTGTCTGTTATGCAGGGCTGTAGGTGTGGGAGCTCTCGTCGCCTTTTCACTTGTCATTAAATCCCAATCTTCGCTTTGTTTTGAGGGATCCAAGTGAAGGCGAAGCCAGTGACAGAACTGACGCCTCCAGGTGAGGAGACACTTTGATGTGGCCCTTGATGCCAGGGCCTCCGTGTGTGAGAGCCACGTCCTGATCGCATAGAGCCCCAGACAGAAGCAGCCGGGCTGTGTGATTTTGTGGGTATATGTGTGTGTCTGTGTGTATGTATCTGTGTGTATTACCTGTGTGTGTATCTGTATTATGTATCTATGTGTATTTGTATCTGTGGGTATGCGTGTGTGTATCTGTGTGTATCTGTGCCTGTGTATGTATCTGTATGTATGTGTGTGAATACATGTGTCCATGTGTCTGTGTATGTCCTTGTGTGTATCTTTTTCTGTTAGGTGTGTCTTTGTATGTCCATGTGTGGCTGTGTGTGTGTCTATGTGTGTCTGTGTGTGTCTATGTGTGTCTATGTGTGTCTGTCTGTCTGTGTGTGTCCCTCTATTGGGAGCCGGGGGTGTTGTGACTGTTACGTGGCATCCATTCACTCCTTATGACTGAACCACATTCCATTTTACACAGAGTAGACCAGTGAGCTCTAGGGGGGACAGTGGAGGGCGCAAAGACATGCCCAGGAGTCTGACCCTTTGCTGAGGCAACCATAAGCAGCCTCAGCTCTTGGCCAGGTCCTGCTATGTCTGGCTGCGGGCTTCACAGGAGTCCTTACACCCCACCCCCCCAGCTGCCCCGGGCCGTCAGGAGAGCAGGGGGAGTTGCTGCCATAGGGCAGCATTAGACAGAGACATGGAAGGAGCTGAGAAATACTGAGGCCTTCACTTCACCCACAACTTACACAACCAAACATGTTTAACTCAACCAAATATGATGACTGTGGATCACAGCTCTTAGTGAAAACCACAGCATCCCATGGCCAGGAAGCTGGTGTTTTTTGTTTGCTTGCTTGGGTTTGGGGCCACATGCGGCAGTGCTTAGGGGTCACTCCTGGAAGTGCTTGGGGTCCCATTTGGGGTCCTGGTGATTGAACCCTGGAAGGCTGTGTGCAAGCAGGTTCCCCACACTGTGCTCTGTCTCAGGCCCTGAGCATTGGTTTTTGGGGTTGTTTGTTGTTTGGTGTTTTTTTGGGTCTTTAGCTTTTTTGGGTCACACCTGGCGATGCTCCAAGTTACTCCTGACTCTGCACTCAGTAATTACTCCTGGTGGTGCTCAAGGGGCCATATGGGATGCCGGGGATTGAACCTGGGTCGGCCGTGTGCAAGGCAAACACCCTCCCTGTTGTTCTATCGCTCTGGTCCTGGGCCTCTGTGTTTATAAGAGAAGGTGGCAGATACCATGTGCAGGTCGGGCAGCTGCACAAAGCACTGGGCTTTGACCACTTGGGTCTGCACAGGGCTGTTTGGTGTGTGTCTGCTCTCCGCCAAGTGTGTCTGTGTGCTGTGCATCTGCTATTCACTGAGTGTGTTCAGTTTTCCCTCTTCTCCCAGAAGTACATCCACGGATCCCAAGGAGCGAGACAAGGACGAGGGCAAAGATTCCAAGCCACGCTCTCTGCGCTTCACGTGGAGCATGAAGACCACGAGTTCGATGGACCCCGGCGACATGATGCGGGAGATCCGGAAGGTGCTGGAAGCCAATAACTGCGACTACGAGCAGAAGGAGCGTTTCCTGCTCTTCTGCGTGCACGGCGACGCCTGGCAGGACAGCCTGGTGCAGTGGGAGATGGAGGTATGCAGCTCCCACAGCTGTCCCTCAACGGCGTCCGCTTCAAGCGCATCTCCGGGACATCCATTGCCTTCAAGAACATCGCCTCCAAGATCGCCAACGAGCTCAAGCTATAGAACGGAGACTCGCGGTGTGGGGTCAGTTAAGCAGCACCCCAGACGAGGTACGGTCTGTGAATGTACTGGCCATGCCCACGGCGACTGGCCTGTGAATCTCCCTCTGTAGAATCTGCCCTTAATGCAATAAGGTTATACATAGTCATGAGCTGTCCGATCAAAGTCCCTATGAACTATAATAAATATCTGTAGCTAAAAGCTAAAGTAGGTTCACCTGTACAGGTAAGTATATTGTGTATTTTTGTTCATTTTCTGTTCATAGAGTTGTATAATAAAACAGATGATTGCTTCAAACCTTGTATAGTTGTCGAGATTTCTGCAAATTCCCCCAACCCCATGTACGTGTGACGTTTTGAGTTGAAATTGTTCTTTCACTGTTATTTGCGTTCCAGTGGGGTTTTTAAATATTCTTACCTCCATCGTGCCATTTTGAAAATTGTGTCCAGAACTAAAAAAAAAAAATGCACAGAAATCATATCTACAGTGTAGCATGGACATTAAAAAAATTATTGCAAAATCCTATTTCATTTTAAATTGGAAGCTGGTGAATGGATTGGCTGTGTTATACACACAATTACTCCTGCTCTGTCTTCACACTTGTCTCTGTTACCAGACAAAGTTTAGCTGAGAAGATACCAGATGTTTACAGTGTTGTCACGCAGAGCTTTTAAAAATAAAGTACCTGAAAATAATCGTAGCTTTGCCTTGAGCTAAGAAGTACTAGGGAACCTATTTGGAATTCACCATGTGTTTCCTAGTTCCCTGCTACTCGTAGTAGCAAAGTGAGGAGTCGCTAAGTGCATTTGTCTGTTACAGGCTGCTTGTCACTAAGGTCAGCTGGGAAGGTCAGAGCTTGCTGCTGGGACAGCCTGAGGCCATTGGCCCTATTTCACAGCACAAACTCAGCAGGGCTGTGTGCTTCAGTGAAGCTGCCTCAGGAATTAACTGCCGCAGGGAAATTCCTCCCCTCCTGGTGCACACCAACATGGTAATGTCTGAAAGCATTCACGAGACTTTTGGACAAAATGTGCTGTTTCTAACAGTCTGCTGTTCCTTCCCACATCCAGACCGGTCTCTGGGTTTCCTGTGTAACCTGCTTCTTCTCTTTTACTGGGTTTCTTGTATTTCTACCACATCATCACGCCTACACTGTGCAGCTCTGTAGCTGGGTGTTCGCTGACTTTTTCTTTCCTAATTCATGAGCTGTGTGATGTGCGAACCACGAGTCAAGGTACCCCTAATGCTTGTTCATTTGATGTGGAGCTAGAGGTTGGGCATGCCACGTGATCTAATGTCCTGTCAGCAAACCGCTGGTCTTATCACTCCTGGGAAAGAAAAAGCCTGTTGAAATTTTATCCCTTTCAAAGAAAAACAAACCTGAGGGCAGGACTGTCACTGTCACCTGCCCTTGATTTCTGTTCTGTGCCTGACCGTGCTGGGACTTCCTTCTGCAAACAGTTCTGTTCAAAATTGAAATGTCTTTGCCTTAGCAATGGGTGGTGTTTGGAAAAAAAAAATACTGTGTAGTCCCTTTGACCCTAGTGTTCATTCAAAAAAAAAAAATGATGCAAATCTTCATTCACTTTTACTGGTGCACACTGAAATTTTACTTGAACAGTCCTCATAATAAAGCACTTGTCTTTTGCTCTGTATCAGAACCTGAATTACCTGTTTCTGATACAAAGGTTTGCTTTGTGGGGAGGTGGGTTTGTGTGTTCTAAAGTTGGTTAGCAGGGGGTGAGGCTTGGAAGCCATCATTGTGATGGGGGCGGGGGAGAATGCATCTTTTTATACGAATTCCAACCATTAAAATACTTTTTAAAATTATTTGTTTACTTATTTATTGGGGGGGGGGTGGGTCATACCAGGCGATCCTCAGGGATTCCTCGTGGCTCTGCATCCAGGAATTACTCCTGGTGGTGCTCAGGGGATCATGTGGAATGCCCAACCCGGGTCAGCCGCGTGCAAGGCAAATGCCCTCCATGCTGGACTCTCCCGTCCCCGATGGGCTAAAGGCGCTGGCGTGGACAAACTTACTGCATCTTCACCAGGGGCAACAAGGAGCCAAAGACCTTCCACTCACCGTTCTTAGTCCAAACGTTTGGATACTATACAGAATGGATCAGTCCTGTTATTACCAGAGAGAACCACCAGAGGGCAGAGAAACCCTTCAAGCCCTTCCGGGAGTGCAGCGCCATGCTCTGCTTTATGGCTGGAACCAGTGGGTGGGCTGCACAGCTGACACCCATTGCACCATGTTCCTATCCACCTGACTTGATCTCCTGGCCTAGATACCCCCC
This sequence comes from Cryptotis parvus, assembly GCA_021461705.1. NCBI lineage: Eukaryota > Metazoa > Chordata > Mammalia > Eulipotyphla > Soricidae > Cryptotis > Cryptotis parvus. The sequence continues at coordinate 69,060 of JAJIBD010000115.1, forward strand.
CACCCCGCCCCATTCTCCTGTCAACTCAAGGGTTTGCCGCCAGCTTCCTTGCCAGTTTTCAACCGGGGTTTGCACTTTATGAATTTGCTAAGGCTCTGGTCACATGACTCTGCAGAGCTGCAGAGGCGCTTGGTGCCTCCAGTGTGTCGGGCACCATAATGATCTATCTACGGGATCTAATGCATTGCTGCTTTCTTTACTAGACCTGTGAGTCCCGCAAGGTCCCAAAGTACAGAGATATTATAAGGACCTGGGTTTGATCCCCAGCATCAAAGGGTCCCCTGAGCACCGCCAGGGGTAAATCCTGTGTGCAGAGCCAGGAGTAACCCCTGGCATGGCCAGGTGTGACACACCCCCTCCCCCAATGGGGTGAGTTGTTGAACTTTCATACCTTGACCCTTTCAGCTTAATTACGTGGAATCATTTGGTCTGACTTGGTGCTCAAATGGCCCCAGTCAGCCAGAGCAATTAGATATAGATATAGATATATGTGGCATAGATATATTGAAATGGCATACACACACCATTTGAATATATGTAACATGTATGTACATGTTATATATATGTATATATTTCTGCCCCTTGAGGTGTTGCAGGTGTGGCTGCGGTGCCCAGCTGCGTCTGCAGGTGACAGACAGGAGACAGTCTTGTCTACACCCAGGCTCTGCCCCGTGGGCCCTGGATGGTTGATGGTCTGACAAAGAAAAAGACTGGGCCCCCTGGGATGAACCCAGAGCCATGGCAGAGACTGGCAAGCTGCCCATGGTGTATTCAATATTCCAAAAACAGTAACTATCATGGACCTCATTTGAATGAATGGAGACATTATTGGTGCCCGCTCAAGCAAATTGATGAATGGGAAGACAAGTGATACAAGTGATTTGTATATGTGTATACATATGTGTACCATTCAAATATATATATAACATTACATGTATATGCACATGTTTACATGTTCAATGGCATGCCATGGGCAAGGGAGAATACACACAAATGTGCTTTTTTTTATTTTCCCAGAAATATGGGAAAATAAAGTCCCATTAAGTCCTGATTCAGACCTCAGTTCTCAATCAACCAAATTTAGTTTTCTCCCCTCAATATTAAGTGCCCATAACTCTCTTTTTCCTTCTTTTGTATTTTTGGAGTCACATCCTGCAATGTTCAAGGGTTACTGCTGACTCTGCACTCATGAATTACACCTGGCGGTGCTCAGTGGACCCTATGGGATGACAAGATGGGCTGTGTCCAAGGCAAACGTCCTCCTCACTGGACTATCGCTCCTGACCCAAATATATATATATATATACATATATATGTATGTATTATCTTTAAATATATAAATATAATGCATACATATATATGTATGTATATATTATAAAGCTATAATTTGTTATATAATGTTATAGAATTAATATATTACAAAATCAACTATTTTTATATCTTTATATACAAGTAAGTAAATGTTATTGCTAATCATTATCACTATCTTCCCGTTCATCATCAATTTGCTCGAGCGGGCTCCAGTAACATCTCCATATGTCCTGTCTCATGCTAGTACAGCCCAAGGGCATCTGCTCGCTCCAGGAACATAAAGAGCCTCAAACCATTATATTAGGTTATGGGAATGACCTAACATAATTGTTACTGGCATTTGGCATATCAAATACAACACAGGCAGCTTGCCAGGCTTGCCGAATGAGTGGTATACTATTATAGTCACCTCTAAATACAGCATTGATTGATGAAGCGGCCACGTAAGCCGGGCTGTGATAGGCTCATCTGCTGGATGGAGTTCTGACGAGAGGGAGGTCCGGATGTGGAAAATGGCAGCCCTCATGAAGTGTGGGGGGGGGTCGTCTGGCTTATTGTGAGGCTCTGCTGGGGTGGCGGGCCATGGCTAGAACTCGCCGTCCCTCCCGGGCACCTCATGAGCGGCTGGGCACAGGGAGAGCTGTTTGAAGTGCAGCGGCACTAAAGATTTCCTTACATTGGGATCACTTGATCACTTGATCACTTGAATCCCGTGCTAACTTGTATATAAAATATATAAATATAAGAAATATATAAAGTAACACTTGCTTACTTGCCAGTCCTATAAGAATTTGTTTCTTTTGCGCTATTTGGAGAAAAAAAGATTTTGTAATATCCACACAAAATTTTGGAATTGAAGTTAGTCATAGGCACTGTTTGTCAGAATGACTAAAGTTTTTAAAGGTTTAAACTTTAGAATTTCAAATAGAGGAACCAAGCTATTGGGAAAATGCTTGACTCTGGATGCCAGAGGTCCTGTTGTCGTTCGTCAAATTAGAGCAATTAGCTGTTTTAAATCATTTATAGTATTGTATCAAGTTAAAGGCCTGGGCTGTTTCTTTTCATATTTGGATGAGTGAAAACTGTAATGAGACCGAAGCAGCAAGCCAGTGGACGGAGACAATTACTAATCCAGAGAAAGTTGTTATCAAGTGGTACAGATTAAATCCATCTTGAAGACGTCTCAGTACTTTGGTGAAGAACTTGGCTTTCTTTTAGAAGATTTGTGCCATCACTTTGTTTCCAATAAGAAGAGACAAATCAATTTGTTTGTCAATATATTTATGGTGTCTATAATTATAATGTATTTGGATGCACTCGAAAATTTAATCTGATAAAAAAAATGGATTGAATCTTATCAGATGCTCAAAGTAAAGTATCTTGAAACTGCCAATATTAACAATAGCATTCGCATAGTATGACTAAGGCCACTAGATAAATAATACAATCAGAAAAATTACCAACAACAGGATCACTGTATCATTGTATTACTGTCTTCCCGTTCATCATCGATTTGCTCAAGCGGGCACCAGTAATATCTCCATATGTCCTGTCTCATGCTAGGAGAGCCCAAGGGCATCTGCTTGCTCGAGGAACATAAAGAGCCTCAAACCATTCCATCAGGTCATGGGAATGAGGTCTATAATTGTTACTGGTATTTGGCATATCAAATACGACACGGGTAGCTTGCCAGGCTCTGCCGTGTGGGTGGCATACTCGCATAAGTACCACATATGATACCCTAAACACCACTAAGAGTCACTCCTTCGGGTGTGGTTCCACAGGGTCAGGAACAGGCCCTCAGAACCATAGGGTGTGAGCCTGTGGTTTATTTATTTTATACCCAAGAAAGGCTGTATTGGTCTGTGAACTCAGTTGCCTAGTTCAGTCCTTAGTGATCAGATGACTTTGTATATGGTACTAATATTAGCTGGCATTTACTGAATCACTGGTATGTATCAAACCAACAACAGTAATTATTACAAACAGCTATTTCTGGCTTTTTCAAAAAGCTTAACCTAGATTTTAAAATGTAGTTTATTTACATAGAGTAAAGTGGCAGGATACAAAATGAAAATCCCAAAATCAGTGACTTTGCTATATACAAATAATGAAAAAGAAGAAAGGGATATTAAGGAAACGATTCCGTTGACAACAGTGCCACAGAAATTCAAATACCTAGGAATTAGCTTGACCAAGTGTGTAAAGACCTGTAGAAAGAAAACTACAAGACACTGCTCCAAGAAATAAAAGAGGACACAAGAAAATGGAAACACATTCCCTGCTCATGGATGGGGAAAATCAACATTGTCCAAACGGTAATACTCCCTAGAGTTTTGTACAGATTCAATGCAGTCCCTATAAGGATACCCATGACATTCTTCAAAGAAATTGACCAATTTTTTATGGGGTTGGTTATTTTCTCAAGTTCTGGCAGTTATTTTATATAAAATAAACATTACTCCTCTGTCATCTAAATCAATAGTAGGCAGATAATTTCTCCAAGTGTGTGGGGTGTCTTTCCTGGTCATTATTTAATGGGTGGTGCAGAAACTTCTCAGCTTGATGTACTCCCATTTCTTTATGTTTGCTTCCACACGCTTGGCTTATGGCTTCCGGTTCTTCATGACACCCTAGAGTAAAAGTCACAAAGTGTTCTTCCTATGTTGTCTTCGATAAATTTTATTATGGATTTGGATCTAATAATGAAGACATTAATTTTGATTTGGCTTCTGTGCATGGTTTTAAAATGGGGAACTGAGTGACTTTTACATTATGCGATGTCCCAACAAGCATTTGTTGAATAGTCTTTGGTTGCTCCACTTCATCCTCTTTGATCTGTTGTTAAAATTGTACTATTCGAATACCCTAGAGTCTGCCTATGGGCTTTCAAGTCTGTTTCATTGATATCAGCATCTATCCTGAATCTAGGCCCACACTATTTTTTGACAACTATGTCTTTCTAGTGTAGCTTGAAGTTGGGGATGGAGAAACCCATAATATTATTTATTCCAAGGATTGTTTTAGCCATTCTGAAGCATTTATTCCTCTATGTAAATTTCAACAGTTTGAAATTCACAATAGCCAAATATGAAAATAACCTGAGTGCCGAGAACAAACATTTGGATAAAAACATGGTACATCTACACAATGGAATACTATGTAGCTGTTCAGAAAAATGAAGTTATGAAATCTGCCTATAAGTGGATAGACAAGGAGAGTATCAAGCTGAGGCAGATTAGTGAGAAGGAAAAGGACAGATATAGAATACATTCATTTGTGTGATATAAAAAATAGTATGAAATTAATGTCCAAGGCCAGAAAAAACATGGACTTGTTAATGTTTGGAATTTATCACAAGAGTGTGGAGGTCAGATGTTAGGTAACATAGAGAAGGGACAAGTTTGTCAATAATTGTTGAACGTGGTAACGCCAGACTTAACGGAGCATTGAAAGAAGGTACAAGGATATATATGATGACCCATCAATTTATGTATTGAAAGCCATAATGAGCAAAAGGGAGGGAGAGAGGTAGAAAGACAGAGAGAGAGAGAGAGAAGAACAGTACCTACCATAGAGGCAGGCTGGGGTTTGGGAGGTCACCTGAGGAAATTGGTGTTGGGAAATGTGTACAGTGGAGGGATGAGTGCTGGAATACTGTATGACTATATAATCCAATCAGGTACAGCATTCTTTTCTAATTGTATATCTCATGGTGGTACAGAGTGCCCGAGAATCGATGACTGGATAAAGAAGCTTTGGTACATCTACACAATGGAATACTATGCAGCTGTTAGGAAAAATGAAGTTATAAAATTTGCCTATAAATGGATGGACATGGAGAAGATCATGTTGAGGAAAATTAACCAGAAGGAGAGAGACAAATACAGAATGACTGTATTTATTTGCATAACATAAATATATATGTACATATTATGATACCAATATCCAAGGTCAAGTGAAACATATATCAGGAGGTCTTGTCAAAGGTGGAAATTATCACAAACGTGATGGAACAGTGTGCTAACAATTGTCGAGGGTACTAATGCCAACCTAAAACTGAGCATCAAATAGAGGCAAAAGGATAGACATGAGAACCCTACTCCATAGTCTGGAGGGGAAGGAAAAGAGAAAGAGAGAGAAAGGGAAAGATATAAAGAACCTGCCATGGAGGAGGGCTGGGGGAGGGGGAGGGAACCGGCGACGTTGGTGGTGGGAGATGGGCACTGGTGGCGGGATGGGTGTTGGAACCCTGTATGACCAAAACACAAATATGAACTTTTTAATTGTATATCTTTGTAATTGTAAAAATAAAAAATTTTTAAAAAATTAAAAAGAAACAAAAAAATAAAGAAATAAAGAAAATAAAATACATGTTCTTTTAACATAAAAATAAAAGAAAGGTGGGTTGTGATTCAATTTTTGCAACAGCTCATTGGCTTTAAGATAAACTCTTGATCATGAAAGTAAATCTTTTGTGGATAGCTGCAGGCAGACCATATGTACCAAAGAAATCTGGTCTTTCCATGATGCCATAGGATGTCTATGACGTAATAATTACAGCTCACATCCCAGCTAACTAGCTGTGACACAGTGAGCTTCTGGCATACAGTCAGTTTGAGTTAGTGTTGCGACTAATTTATCTGACTTACTTTAGTTTTCCAAAATGGGGAAATGCTGCTCTTGTTTAAAAGGAGGTAGGTTCTCAAAGATGGTATCGATGTTGTAGCTATTTTCCTCCTCTTTTAGAAATAATCTCCTTAATTTTCTTTTGCTTTTCAAATTGTGATATATAGATATTTCTCTCCTAGTTTCCCCCTGATGTTTTATAAAGGTAGTTTTCACAATTTGTATTTATGTAGAACCAAGTATTCTTTCCTTTCAGTGTGGGGACTGGGGTCATGGGTTTGTTTCTCCTGATGATGGAGCAGAGTGGCACAGCTGATATATCCAAAGCACAGAGTCAGAAACAACAAAATCATGAGATCTAAGCTGCAACCTCCAAACCTTGTAATGCCACTCAGGTGGCAGGAGGATGGTGGGGGCTGAGTATACAAACACTGGGGGAGGATGTTGACACTGGTGATGATTTTGGTGTTGAAATATCATGTGCCGACAACTCCACTCACAGTAACTTTTTAAGACATGAAATGACCTGTCCATCGCATATCCTGCAGCTATCCAGGGCTATCACTGGGATAAACATATGGGAACATATTATGTAGTGGAGTTAAGAACTTAGAGTTATCTGTTGAACTGATGAGTTTCAGAATGAGGAGAGCATCTTTGTGGTTACGATGAGTAGGTCAGCACTCCCCAGAAGAAGCTTTCCTGTTGTAACTTTGCCTTCTCTAGTGTTTTGTTGGTTTTTTTTTTGTTTGTTTGTATATTTTTCTTGGTTGTTTGCTTTTTGGGTCAAAACCAGCAATGCTCAGGGGTTATTCCTGGCTCTGCACTCAGGAATTACTCCGGGCAGCACTCGAGGGGGCCATATGCGAACCCAGGGATCGAACTTGGGTCTTTTGTGTGAAAGGCAAACACCCTACCCGCTGTGCTGTCGCTCTGGCTCTCATCTTCTCTAGATTTTTTTTTTGAGGTGGGCAATCCCATCTTCTATATTTTTGATGCTGACTTTCATACTGCACTCAGTCTAGTCAGCTCATTTTAGAGATTCTTGCTCAACAATTTTAAAAACATAGCTTGTGAATGCCTGAATTTCACTTGGTTTTAGAATTGAATCAAGTCCTCAATGTATGCAGCAACCAAGCGCAGAACAATAGAGAACCTCTACCTATAAGGGACACTTACTCAGCTGTACTGTGATAATTTATGTTGTTTGATTGCATTTCTCTAAAACACAATGTGGCCATTTCAATGTTTCCTTTATTTCTTCCAACGTGGTGCTGTGTGTCTGCAACCCAACATGTGTCTGTAACCCCATCACGTCTGCTCTAGTTCTTTCTACACCCAGAGTAGCTCCCTAAGTTATTCCTAAGCAGCCGCTCACTCTCCTAACTCTCACTCTGTATGCTGCAAGATGGTGTTGAAGAAGACGAGGACACGGTCTCCGGTACGGACATCGTCTCAGACGATTCATCATCAGAATATGTAAGTCAACTTTCTTTTGAGACAAAGATATTGCTTTTTAGAATAATTTTAAACAGTGAAGATAGAAAAAATGCTCTATACAAAAATAATCTGTATATTAGAAATATTGGATGTTTTTGGGAAAATGAAAGAGAATTTAGCCCACTGATACACATGAGGGAAATCATAATTGGAAATAGCAGATATTTTCTGTTTTCTAGGAACCCTTTTCTCAAGTAGACCACATTTACATTGAATTGATAAACTTTTATCAATATTCCAAGCACAAGGAGGTTTAGACATCCATTTTGTGAGAGTGTTCTTTCTCAGAGAACAACCTTATCGCTGTTGTTTTTTTTTCTCTGTAATTGCAGGTGTCATCTGAAGAGATTTGTAAGTATTTCGGAATCACTCAGAATGTGAGCATTCAGTGTAGAGAAATCATCTGGAACCACTGGTTGGCTTTAGTTCCTGGAATCACCCTGAATCTGGTGGGATAAGAGCAGGGAGCAGAGCTTTGTCCCCACTATTGTGATCAGGTCACTTATCATGGATCCCCTTCAGGAAACGGTAACAGTACTGGTCCTTCAATGATTGAGCCCTATGTGGTAAGGCAACTTAAGAAATTACGTATTTGAATAACTGAAGACTCAAGGTTTGAGCATGCTTTTGTGTTATCATTCTAGCAGGCAAAAGAAACCAGCATATTAAGAGCTGTTTTTGTCAGTTGGAAAACTAAGGGATCACATAAAATCAACCTCAGACAGAGTTGTCTGAGTATAACTGGTATTTTCCACCAGAATTGTCTCCAGGTGCTTTCATATTCTCAAAAAAAAAAAGCAGCAATTCTTTGGTAATCGGATAATAGTCAATTGTGAAATATTATTCTTCTATTTTCTATGGTATTCTATCATAGGAGGAAATTAAATGAGTGAGTTGTTTCTTCTGCCTAGTGGTACGTCCAGAACATTGATCCTGGTATCTTTGCTCTGAAATGACTTCTCCATGCACACGAAAGTGCGGGAGAATTTTTTTTTATTTTGGGTCACACCCAGTGATGCTCAGGATACTCCTGGCTCTTCACTCAGCAGTGACTCCTGGTAGTGCTCGGGGACCATATGGGATGTTGGGGATCGAACCCAGGTCAGCCACGTGCAAGGCAAATGCCCTACCCGCTGCGCTATGGTTCCGGCCCCAATGGGAGAATTTGAATGATTTATTGACTCCATCTCACAAATTGAACTAACTTCAGAGAGAAAACAAGGAGAAATTCCTATTATGCCAGGGTACTCACATCCATACCTCAACATCCTGTGTCATGTATGTATCAGGTGAGTAACAAGGTAGATCTAAAACACTGTGAACATCATCAGGATGGCTGTATTGTGGAGGGACCACTCACATGACAGGAATCTCATGTGACCCTTGTTTTGCAATGTCCTCAGTCCTGAGTCTCTTTGGGAAGCAAACAGACCCTGGTACCATTGAGTGATCATCTAGAAGGCTCTATGAAAGTCAACTGATGATGTGAAGCTACTCAGGAGGCTCTTGTGTGGATCTCCCAGGGTCCACCACACTGCTTTGCATAAGACAAACTACCGCTTAAAACAGGGACTTAACACACAGGGAAGACACGGGTAGGAAGGTGGACTCATCTCTGGCTCAAAGTCTCCTGCAGACTCCGTCTCCTTGCTCTCAGCCTTCCTATGTGTCATGTCTAAGCAAATGCTTAAACACACAATCCCCTATGGGCCTTCCCCACCCTTTGTGCTAAGGTGCTTTAACCTGTATCCCCTTCATGAAATTGTAACCGTATAGGTCCTTAATGACAGTCTAGGATGGAAATCAGTTTCAGGATTATATTTTGCTTAAAGGAAGAAGTTGTGTTGAACAAGTAGTTTTTTTTTAAGATCTTTTTCTATGCCTTGGAACATTTATGAAATTGTACACAATTCACCTTAGATAAAATTTGTCATTCTGAGTGTAACTTCTATTCCTAACTAAAATATTCTCCATTTACTTTCAAATGTCACAAAAAGAAGTACTGTTCCTGTTAAAAGAATAAAACTTTCATGCATGAACAAATCACTAGTATATTTTCTGTGATATTCTAAGATTATGAGGCAATTTTTTTTCTCTTTTTACTGGAATGCACTTCAGTCGAAATAATCAGCACGGAATCAGAATCCGAGACAACACTTTCTCTAGAAAAGCTTATTTGGAGCGATGTCTTTAAAGGCGATTTTGAGCAAAAAATCCATTCGGTAGCAGGTATGCAAATTTTCATTATTTAACTATCCAAGAGTTGTTTTGATGCATTTAGACTCCCATCGTTCAGCAGAGATACAAAATTAGTGCACCGTTTTTTGAATACGTGAAAAAATTCTTTGACTTGTTTAAAACCAGTTGACAAGAGATATAGAAAATGCAACTATTTCTCAAATTTGGTCACTGTGAATGGTTGATTATAAGAAGTTCAGGTTTGAAATCAGCCTCTGTTAAACATCAGCAGAAAATACTGCTTTCTTCTGAGGTGTGGGGTAGGCCACATGCTCTTTGTAAAACTAACAATGAGATTAAGACAGATATTCCATTAACAGTGGAGCTATAGAGAACATTCCTATATTAACAAATATGTCCTGCACACAAATCCTGTGATATATTTGGCAGAGATTAAAACTATATATAAAATTATTATATAATTAATATCTCCATTGTGGAAATATTAATTTTATGCACTGTATGGTAGTCACTTGTAGTCTTCCCGTTGTTCATCGAATTGCTCGAGCGGGCACCAATAACATCTCCATACATCCTGTCACATGCTAGTGTAGCCCAAGGGCAACTGCTCGCTCCAGGAACATGAAGAGCCTCAAACCATTCCTTGTTACCGGTTTTTGGCATATCAAAATATGCCACAGGTAGCTTGCCAGACTGATGTGCGGGTGGGATACTCTTGTAGTAGCCTCTCATCTCATGCATGTATTGATGAGCTGTGTGGCTACAAAGAGGCCGCATGAACAGGGAAGGATCAGCTTTTCTGCTGGGTGGAGCTTTGACAAGCTGTGGAGTCCAGATGTGGAAAATGGTGGCCTTCATGGTGTGGAGGTTCTTGCGAGGCTCTGCTTGGATGGTGGGCCAGGGCTAAAACCCGCCTTCACTCCTGATGAATGTAACAGCCAATCAAAATAGCAAACAAACCTCTAAGGAAAGCTGTAAGAACCAGAGCGAACCCCCACCTGCTGCTCCCATTTTTCAATGCAGCTCTCCTCTGGCGATTGTGTACCCCTCTGGTCACCCTCTGGCATGGTAGTAAGAATTAATTGTGTATTGTCATATGTTCTTCATTTGACTGTCTTAAATTTGTTGCCTGATTCACTTCATCTAATCTTCCCCAAGTTGGCAATCACATATCTCCTTAATCACATATATTTAACCTTAGTCAATGACTGTTTTATCCAGAGGGCTCAATTTCATTTTGAGAGGATATTAGTTTATTTTGTGCTTTCAAAACATGTTTAATTACCCTTTGAAAGTTATAAGCCATTGATTGTTCAGTGAGTACTAATAAAGCAGTAATAAGAATCTTGAGCCATTTCTTGTTATCATATTTATCCAACTCCACTAAGTACATATGAGCTAGTTAGGTTATGTGTTAAGATTATGTTTTGCTTTATAGAATTTGGTGGTGACTTCAGGTGAAATCACCTGGGCATGCAATGATTTGGGGGATGTACACTAAGTAATTGTTATTTGCATTCATTGTATTGATAGGGCCTTATACAGATTATCTAGTTACCTTGTGAAGCTTTAGTTAGTTTGTGTCTTAGATGTAAGTCCAATTGTTTTTAGCATTCCTAGATATTCCTAGATTTATGATAGTGATTTTTAGCTATCATAATTTTTCAGAGTTCATGGGTTCCATAGTTTTGCATAGTTATCATACAGATTTCATATAGTGTATTATTTAAAAATTTCAATTTAATTCATGGTAGTTTGCATACTTGTCATCAGGATTTGTTTCATACATGAAATATCCTAGCACCACATACCCCACCCCAGCATCTGCCTCTGTCCACCATTGCTCAATGTCCCTCTCGCCCATCAACTTCTGCCTCATGTGATAAGCTTTCTACTGACAACAAACTCTTAGCTGTTTTTACTTTGGATATTTATTATTCCCTAACATTGATTCTTTAAATTCTGTAGATGAGTGGGAATATTGTGTCTGTCTCTGTGGATCCATTTTAGTCAGGGGTGGGAGTGTTTCTATGTTGTCGCACCACACCATGCTTTGCCCAGGGGATACTCCTGTCTCTGTACTCAGGAATTCCTCCCGGCTGTGTTCAGGGAGTGACACCCACTGGAACATCTCCCTGGCCCCTGTCCCTTCCGTTCTGCCTCACTTATTATGATACTCTCCAGTTCCATCGCATAGCAGCAGGTTCCTGACTCCACTTTCTCTTACAGAGAATTAATGTTGCATAGTGCAAAGTGCTAGAATTTATTCATCCAATCATCTGTATTTGGACACTTCGTCTACCTGTGGGCATGTACATTGGTTTATTACAGAAATTGCACATTGGTTTCTCCATGGATATTCCGGGATTTTTCTGCCTTCTCCTTAGGTTGCTTGCTATTTAATTTCAGAGCAGTCTGATGTCATCTATTCTATTATTTGAATTCACTTGCATCCATTCTCTTGTATTTTATGGCTGAGAATCTGGTCAGCATCATAGAATCATCGATGTGAGTCAGAGGGGAATGCGTATGCTGCGGTGAGTCTCCTCTCTGGTAAAACCTAACTTACCTCCTGTCTCTTTGTCCACGGATGCTGGAATTAACTTGAATCCTCAACACTTTGTAGTTGCAGAAGTGGCCCATTTTCTTTTTTTTTGGGGCGGGCGGTCACACCCGGCAATGCTCAGGGGTTTCTCCTGGCTCTGTACTCAGGAATTACTCCTGGCGGTGCTCAAGGGACCATATGAGATGCCGGGGATCAAACCCAGGCCGACATGGGCCGGCCGCATGCAAGGCAAACGCCTACTCGCTGGACTATCTCTCCGGCCCCAGTGGACCATTTTCAAATTTGAGCTCAGACATCAGATCTGAGACTGAACAATACTCAATCTGAACAATACTAGAGGCTTACTCATGTGATCTGACCACAGCATCCATAGGAACAAGTGTTTCTGAAAACCTATATATATCTCCAGAACTAGATGAGTGCCACAAAACCCAACCTGTGCATCACAGCATGATCTATCAACCTCCATATAGTTGGCATATGGTTAACATTGTATCACAAGAGCCTTTCTCTTCAGGTTGGGTCAGTCGACATTCCATCCAGCTGTGAATGAGGACTATCCACATTGATGCTGAATTGTTTGATTTGCAATTCCCCATTGAGAATGATGCTCCCTGTGTGCTTTTGATAGATGGCTTTGACTATATTGAGGAAGGTTCCTTCAGCTCCCATTTTCTGGAGGGATTTATTCATGAACAGGTGTTGGATGTTGTCAAATGCTTTCTCTGCATCTATTGATGATCATATGGTTTTTATTTTTTCTCTTATTGATTTGTTGTATTATGTTGATTGACTTGTGAATGTTGAACCACCCTTGCATTCCCGGGTTGAATCCTACTTGGTCATGATGTATAATATTTTTGATGAGTCTTTGGATTCTGTTTGCTAGTATTTTTATTGTAGCATCTGTTCATCAGGGACATTGGTCTGTAGTTTTCTTTCTTTGTGTTGTCTCTCCCTGCTTTGGGTATCAGGGTGATATGTGCCTTGTAGAAGCTGTTTGGGGGTGTTTCTGTTTCTTATGTTTCCTGGAAGAGCTTGAAAAGGACTGGTAGTTGGTCCTCCGTAAAGGTTTGGTAGAATTCTCATGTGTATCTTTTTGCAGCAGTCTATCTTTTCAAGCCCAGCATAGGAATGCTTATCCAGAGATTCACATACTAGGGCAGAGCTGCTCCCGGCTCTCCCTGTGCCCAGCTGATCACGACGCGCCTGGGAGGGAAGGCGGGTTCTAGCCCTGGCCAGCCACCCCGCAGAACCTCACAAAAGCCAGAGGAACCACCACACCATGGGAACCATCATTTCCCACATTTGGACTCCCCTCTCGTCAGAGCTCCACCAAGCAGAAGAGCTGATAACAGCCTAGCTTATGTGGCCACAGAGTGGCTATGCAGTTCATCAATAAATGCTCAAGATTAGAGGTGACTACAAGAGGATCCCACCCGCACAGTAGAGCCTGGCAAGCTACTCGTGTCATCATTGACATGCCAAATACTAGGAACAATTATAGACCTCATTCCCATAACCTGATGGAATGCTTTGAGGCTCTTTATTTTCCTGGAGTGAGCAGGTGCCCTTGGGCTACACTAGCATGTGACAGGACTTATGGAGATGTTACTGGTGCCCGCTCCAGCAAATCATGAGCAACGGGAAGACAAGTGATACAAGTGATGGTACCAATATCCAAGTCAGGCTTAACATGGACCAGGAGGTCTTGTTAATGAGTGGGATCAACTGCAAGTGTGTGGGAGTCAGAGGTTAGGTAAAAGAGAGAAGGGAACAGTGCTAATAATCAATCGTTGGAAATGATACTATCTTGAACTGAACATTGAATGAAGGCAAAGGGCGATACATGATAACCTCTAAATGTATGTATTGCAAGCCACAATGTGTAAGATAAGGAAGAGAGAAAGAGAGAGTGAGAGAGAGAGGAAAGAGGTTATATGTCTCTCATAGAGCCAGGCTGGAGGAGGGAGGAGGGAATTGGAGACTTTGGTGGTGGGGAATGGGCACTGATGTGGGGATGTAGAATACTGTATGACTGAAAACCAAACATGAACGTCTTTGTAATTGTATATGTTATGGTGGTACAATAAAAATCACTTGTATCACTTGTCTTCCCGTTGTCTATCAGTTTGCTCAAGCAGGCACCAGTAATGTCTCATTCATCCCTGTCACATGCTAGTAGGGTGTAGCATCTGCTTGCTCAGGAACATGAAGAGCCTCAAACCGTTTGTTCCCGTCATGGGATTGAGGTCTATTATTTTACCTATATCGCATATTGAATATGACATGGGTAGCTTGCCAGGCTCTGCCGTATAATAAAAATACTTTTAAAAATATTATAAAATAAAAACAAACAAAAAAAATAATGGGTTAATACTTTGGTTTTTTTTTTTTGTCTTTGTGTTTCAAGACAAGATAAAATGCCTGGTACTGGGAAAACACTGAAAGAGATAACAGGGACGGGAATTATAGCTCTGCGGGTAGGTCATTTGCCTTGCATGCAGCCGACCTAGTTTCGATTCCCGGGCAACCCATATGGTCCCCGAGCACCACCAGGAGTAAATCCTGAGTGTAGAGCCAGGAGTAACCCAGAGCATTGCCAGGTTTGATCCAGAAATAAAAAATTATAATTTAAAAGAAAGGAATAACAGAGGAAAAAAAATCCTCTAGCCCTAGAGGTGAACCTGAACTTGCTTGCCCCTAGTCATGAATATCCATCCAAAGACCATTCTTGCCTTGTCTCATCAACCTCATATTTAACCCTGCCCGTTTTCATTTACTTTATAATTCGATCATGATAAATTTTAAAATCCATTCTAACTCCCAAAGATCTCTGGAGACTAGTTTTATCGGTCTGATATAATGTTCATTTACATTTCTTTTTTTTATTTACTTGTATGAGGTTTAAGAATTATTCCAATAAAACACTTTTAAGATTGTATCCCATAAAAGCAAAAAGCAATAAACAAAAAACACACAACAGAAAAACCAACTGCACCTCTAAGTTCATTGCAGCACTACTCACAATAGCTAGAATAAGGAAACAACCGATTGTCCACGAACAAAGGACTAAATAAAGAAATCATGGTATATCTGCACAAGGGAATACTATGCAGCTCTTAGAAAAAAAGAAGTTATGAAATTTGCTTATAAATGGATGCACATGGAGAGTAACATGCTGAGTCAAATGAGTCAGAAGATAAACAGATATAGAATGACTGCATACATTAGCAGTATACAAAAAAATAATAGTATAGCCAGGCGAATCAGGGCAGGAGGATTTGTCGATGGTTGGAATCTACCACAAGTGTTGGTGGTCAGCAGTTAGCTAAGATAGAGAAGGTGACAATGTGCTAATCATTGTTAGAACTGGTAATACCAGACTAGAACTGAGCACTGAACATAGGCAAAGATGATAACCACTAAATATACATGTTGCATGCCACACTGTAGAAAAGAAGAGAGAAAGAGAGAGATAGAAGAGCCTGCCATTGAGAAAGGATGGGGGAGGGGGGGGGAATCAGGGGACATTTGTGGTTGGAAATGGGCTCTGGTGGAGGGATGGGTGCTAGAAGACTGTTTGATTGAAACCCAATCATGAAAAGCTTTGTAATTGTATATCTCACAGTGATATAATAACATAAATAAATATATAATGACAATGAAACTAAGTAGTATGTGTGGCAAAATAATAGAAAACAGAGAATGAATAAATAATTTTCATCAAGAAAAGGATAAGAGAAAACATCTGGTTTTCACTAACAGCATCTCTTAGCAGAATCTTTGTAAGGGTCTTTGAGAGCTTGCTATTTTTCTTTCAAAGAACGCGCAGATGCACAGCCTTCTTCTGCAGAAACTCCTTCCACCTCTACAGTTGCTATATCTTCTGAGGCAGAGTCTGACACCGGGAGTAAGGTAAGTTTTTCAGTTCAATAGACATATGTTGTTGGTTTCAGATTTTTGTTGTCGAATCCATGGGTAGAGGAAAGAGATGACAGAATTCATTAAGTTGTTTTATGTTGGAGCATGGAACAATTTACTGGCTCCATCTCTCAGAAATTTGTCATCAGCTCACTGGTTTTGACAAAAGATTCTCCCAGAAAACCTCATACTTCACTCTCAGTTGATTGGGATTAGGTTGACTCGACTGATAGAAAGTGTTCACTCCTAATTGATTGAACCTTTTAAACGTATATGAGTTTATTGTCACCAAGAGGACCATAGGTACAGGGCACAACATTCTCTGACATTGATAGTGTTTTCTCTGATTGCAGATCAAGTCAGCCTTGAAAAAATGTAAGTGTTTTGGAGTCACTACTTTGCTGAGGTAGAACGGTAGGGCTTGTAATCTGCTTCACTTCAGTACCTGAGTCAAGTCATTGGATCCTGTGGCAATGACATTTTGGCACATGGAGAAGATCTTGATTTCTCAGTGAAAGGCATATCCTTATATTACCTTTCTTGAAAGAAACGTGTTTGCTTAGAGGTTTATAGACTTGTGAATGAGAGTGATCATGTCTATATCTACGTAACAGCCAGGCCTATGGAATCGTGTCTTTATGGTTCTGAATTACAAGAAGGAGCAAATGATGAGGGCAGGCATTTCCAGGGCAAAAGAGACAACTCAAGAGACACAGCACAGGCCTGCTTTCCAAAAGGTCATGCTGCGCTTGGAGTCACACCACAGTGTCGCCGTACCCTATAACAGCATGACAAATGAAAGCCCATTCTGCACATTCTACATTCATGGTTCCCCCTTTCCTTGGCTTATCCCTGACAGTTTCGTTATCCTCCACTCCTGAGTGTACCATGATCACATGAGTGGTTCATGTTCTGGTTTGCAAAAAGATGAAGAGGACTTAAGGAGCCTGGTTAATGGTCTCAAACAAGGTTAATGGTCGGGACTAGTAACCTGCACTATCACAACATGATGGGAGTTAGTCACTGTGAAGGGAAGGTGTAACACTTATTCTCATCTTTGAAGTATGTGAGCCCACAGGCACACAAGAGTGTCCTTCATTAGAGCATCCTCTCAAAGCACACACAACCAGAGTAGGAACATGCACGCCTGTGTACAGACATTAACAGGTCATGTGACCAACCACAAATACCTGCACTCTTGTGGGCCATCATAGATCAGTGATGTGGCCGCACCGTGTGGGAGATTCTGATGAAGGATGATCATCCACAGATTATGAATCAACTGGTAAAGACTGTGAGAATCGGGAATCCCATCCACACCTTCCATCAAAGTCATGTATGGTTCTTGTTATAGACCTTAGGAACATAAACCATTGACATGTAAGCTAATAGGAATTTGAGTGTTAATCTACTGCACCATCATTGCTGCAGGAGAGAGATTTAGCATTATTCTATCCTGCTTCATTAGTAATGATCTGGCAAGTGGAGCTCACTCAGTCATCCTGAGATCTGCCAGAACCAGATAGATTTCCAATTCCTCTTTTTCTCACAGCCGATTCTCTTAAAAAAAAACAGAAGAGTAACCTGGGACCTTGGCATGGAAAACAACATCATGCCACCAATTGTAAGTATCCCTACATCACTGTGAAGTTACAAAGGTTGTTTTTTGGGTTTCTTTGAAACACATTCAAATGAGTTATTGCCATTTATTGTACCGATAATATGTCAATGACATTTGTGTAGCTGTTGAGTGTCTATTTTAGAGGATGCTTCTCAAGTTCATCTATTTCTAGTATTATTCCAAAGGACATTATGCTCTACCAAGACTCAAATGTTTCTAGACAGTGTGGGAGGGGCCCCCACTATTTTGGCTGTTCTTCCAGTTTTGTTTGTTTGTTTGGGTGAGCAGCAAACCCAGTGGTTCTCAGTTCTTATTCCTGCCCCGCACTCAGGGATTCTTCCTGGTGGGCCTGGGACACCGTCTCTGATGGCGGGCTGTGTTGGCTCTTTGGACTGGGGAGACGGTTCACTGTGAAAGACCTTTCCACTGTCATGGTTTCCCTCTTCTATTTTTGACACCTTTGCCTCATCGCTATCTGGCTTCTGAATGATACTAAGTGACAGATGACCTAGGAAAAGGATGCACTTTGGGGTCTGATTCTTACACTGCTTGCTTTTTTGTAGGTGGAAGAAACAACAGACATTAAAGAAGTTGGTATGTACTGTGAAGTCCATCAAAATTCTTGAGGTCTTTTACAGCACAGTCATTCGTATTTGGCATTCTATAGAAGTATGGTTTAAAGGGAATCATAACTTTTTATCAGGAAAACAATTCTTTCAGAAGCATTTTGTAGCTTCTATCAATGATGAGTTTGGTGAATCAAAAGGTATATCATATGGTAAGATTCTGAGCGTGATGTGCATTATCCAACTGCATGCTTCCATTCCAGAAATCTCTGCCCTCAAAAAGCCTGTGTTTTGACACTGTCAAAATACCTCATCTTATTATATTTTATATGTACAAATAAGACTATATTTGAGTTTGAAAAATCATTTTAAACATTTGTATCCAAATACCCTCCAGTTTTTATGAATTAAACTTAATAATCACAGTAAAAATATCTCAAGAAAATGAAAGGGGAACACTTTTTTCTTTTTTTTTTCCTTTTTCGGTCACACCCAGTGATGCTCAGGAGTTACTCCTGGTTCTTCACTCAGGAATTAATCCTGGCAGTGCTTGTATTCCATAGGGGATGCTGGGGATAAACCGGGGTCCGCAGTGTGCAAGGCAAACAACCTACCTGCTCTTCTATCACTCCCATCCTTTGAACACCTTGCTTTTTCTGTAAAATTATCTTTGAAAATGAATGACATTCTTTGATTTTTTAATATTAGAGCTTTGTTAGCTAATCAGTTTCACATGGGAAACTTACCATTAGTTTTGACTATTGCTTGCCATAAAATAAAAATAAATATGTAAATGAAAACAATAAGTCTAAAGGTCAAACTCGAACTTAGTAGTGCATTAGATCCTCATTCAATGAATTTAGCAACAGTTATGTGAGATATATCTTGTAATGAACAATGAAGATGATTAAATTGTGCCTGGCTTGGGAGATGAGTGGGAGACTAGGGCCATTGGGGTGGTAAAGGCACATTGTTTGTAAACTAGATTTGGAATATCGAATACCTGAAACAGCTCTCTAATAAAAAGGTTTTCTAAATCACATTGTTGAAATAAAATTTTAAAAAATCCAACATAAATTTCAGACCAGGGGCCAGAGCGATAGTCCAGCGGGTAGGGCGTTTGCCTTGCACGCGACCGACCTGGGTTTGGTCCCTGGCATCCCATATGGTCCCCTGAGCATCGTTAGGAGTAATTCCTGAGTGCAGAACCAGGAGTAACCCTGAGCATTGCCAGGTGTGACCTAAAACGGAAAAAAAATAAATTTCAGACCAAACATATTAAACTAAGTTCTGAGGTGTACACAATTAAAGACAAAAGGTCATATGACATTATTTGATTGACACGGGAGCAAAGGGAGGAAGGGAATGCCAGTGATTTATGTCAAGTTCTAAAGCCAGTGAGTGTGGAAACTTGCCTAGGATACAGCCCCTAGAGTCTTCACACCTACTTAATGGTTGACCTTATACTTTTGAAAACCCTTGCTCCAGGACTGACCATGGTATATGATCTTTAGGTGTATTATTTGATTTCTATTTGCTAATCTATATTTGAGAATCTTTGTGTCATCAGTGATATTCATCAGCTAAGTAGGTCTATGGTTTTCTTCTTCAGTGATCCCTCTGTCTGCTTCAGGATAATGTTTGCCTTATTCAAAGTGGGAGTATCCCTGTCTCTTAGCTTCTGAAAGAGTCTGAAAGGAATTGGGAGTAGGTCTTCAAAAACGGTTGGAAGAACTCATAAGTCGACCCGCCTGGGTTTAGCTACGCCTGTTTGCCTGCTGCTCTCCAGGGGCTTCTCCTGCCCGGTCAATTAACCATGGCCCAAAGTCGACCTCACGAGTTGCCTTTTGTGTAAACTCTGGGGCATGCATCTAGTCCTCTTGTTCACGCGTGGTTCTCCAGCATTTCCCACAGCATTTTGGAAGAGACTGTCTAGACACCACTTTTCGTAGCCAGCTCCTTTGTTGGCATTTATTCAACTATTGATCTAGAGATATGTCCTTGTGCACTCAGTTCAATCCCACAGTTTAATGAATCCATCCTTATTCCAGTATGTTGGTTTATTACAGCAATTGTACATTGGTTTCTCCATGGATATTCCGGCATCTTTATGCCTTCTCCTTAGGTTGCTTGCCTGTTTAATTTCAGAGCAGTCTGATGTCATCTGTTCTATTATTTGAATTCACTTGCATCCATTCTCTTGTATTTCAAGGCTGAGAATCCGGTCAGCATCTTAGAATCATCCATACGAGTCAGAGGGGATGTCATATGCTGTGGCGAGTCTCCTCTCTGGTAAAACCGAATTCATCTCCTGTTTCATTGCCCACGGATGCGGGGATTAAGTTGAATCCTCAATACTTTGTAATTGCAGAAGTGGCTCATTTTCCAATTTGAACTCAGGCAT
Source organism: Cryptotis parvus (assembly GCA_021461705.1). Taxonomy (NCBI): domain Eukaryota; kingdom Metazoa; phylum Chordata; class Mammalia; order Eulipotyphla; family Soricidae; genus Cryptotis; species Cryptotis parvus. Next base: position 89,780 of record JAJIBD010000115.1, read on the forward strand.
CAGATCTGAGGCTGAACAATGCTCAGTCTGAACAGCACTAGTGGCTTGCTCTGTTGTGACCACAGCCTCCATAGGAACAACAAGTGGTTCTGAAAATCTGTATATCTCACCAAAAGTACATGAGTGCCACCCATCAGCCTGCATATAGTTGGCATATGGTTAATGTGGTACCACCAGAGGGATAGCCTTTCTCTTCAGGTTGGGCCAGTCGACATTCCATCCAGTACTGAATGAGGACTATCCACATCAATGTTGAATTGTTTGATTTGCATTTCCCTGGTGATATTGATGCAGAGCTTTTATTCATATTCTTTTTGACCAGCTTTTATTCATATTCGTTTATGCTCAGGTTTTTGCTTATCTCTTCCCTCAGTTTTCATGGGCAGCATTATTTTTTCTACTCAATTTGGACAGTGTTGTATATAAGTCAAGTATTAATGCTCGTCATCTCAATAGTTGGCAGATATTTTCTCCAAGTCTATGGGGCATTTGTTATAGTCCTTTTTCATGGCTGTTCTCAGTTTGATGTAGTATCATTCCTTTGTTTGCTTCCATTTGCTTGGTCTATGGCTTTCAGTTGTTGATGGTACAGTGGAGTCAAATCACAGGGCTTGACCTGTGTTTTCTTCAATATAATCGAAAGATTTGGGTCTATACTAAGGTCCTTTATTTTGTTTTGACTTCAGTGTGTGGTATTAAAAATGGGGTTGAGTTACTTTTTTTTCTTTTTGGGTCACACTTGATAATGCTCAGGGGTTCCTCCTGGCTCTTTGATCAGGAATTACTCCTGGCAATGCTCGGGGTCCATATAGGATACCAGGGATCAAACCTGGGTCAGCTGCATGCAAGGCAAATACCCTTCCCGCTGTTCTATTGCTCCAGCCCCAGGTCCTGGATTTTCAGAAGCACAGTTACAAATGAAAATGTTTTGACATTTTTTGCCTTTTTATTTTATTATATGAAAGATATGGATTTCTCTGCATTGAATTTGCAACCTGCCTCATTCTGTACCAGATTGTAATGGTTTTGGGGTAGACTATTTTGCGTTTTTCTCTGTTTAGTAGCTTTTAGTTTGTGTTTTACTTTTTTTTAAAAATATGGATGCTCTAAATAACACTTTCTTGTCACTTGCTGTGTGAAAGACTTCAACAGTAATGGTGAGAGTAAGTAAACTTATTCCTGATCTTAGAGCGATATTTTTTTTAAACCTTATTTTAATTAATGAATAACTCTTTTTCGATTAGAAGACTGGTTCGAAGTGCCTGGCTCTATCACTGACACTTTCTCCCCCCCCCCCCCCCCCCCCCACTTAGGCATTTGTTTTGCAATACAGGTACTGAGAGGTTATCATGTTTGTTTCTTTGCCTACTTTCAGCAGGCAGTTCTTATCCAGAGTGATCATGAACCTTTGTCATAGTGCTTCCTTCTCTATCCCACCTGTCTTTTCCTCAATAGTTGAAGCTGACTTCCGACCATGGAAAAGTTCCTGCCCCTTGTTTATTCTATCCTTGGATATTGGTTTCATATTATGTTTTGCACATCTCACACATGAGTGCAATAATTATGTGCCTGTCCCTCTCCTTCTACCTTCAATTCAGACAGCTTGATGTGCTCCGTGTCCATCTATTTATAAGCAAATTTCACGACTTCACTTTCCTGACAGCTGTATAGCATTCCATTGTGTAGATGTACTATAGTTTCTTTATCAGTCTTCTGTTCTCGGGCACTGGGATTGTTTCCAGTTTCTGGCTATTGTGAATAATGCTGCAATGAATATAGAAGAGCAGATGGTATTTCTGCTGTGTGTTTTTTGGCCCTGTGGGTATAATCCTAGGAGTGGTATTGCTGGGTCAAAAAGGAGCTCAATTTAGAGTTTTTAAAGGAATGTCCATATTGTTTTCTCAAGAGGGTGGACCAGTTTACATTCCCACAAACAGTGGATATGAGTCCCTTTCTCAACTCATTCACGCCAGCACTTATTCTTTTTTTCTTTTTATTTATAATACCACAAGATAGATATTTACAATGCAGCTCATGATTGGGTTTCAGTTATACAATATTGTAGTACTCATCCCTCCACCAGTGCCCATTTCCCACCACCAGGCCCCTCAGACTCCCCTTCCCCATCCAGCCTGCCTCTATAGCAGACACTTTTCCTTCTTTTCTCTGTCTCTGTCTCTGTCTCTCTCTCTCCCTCTATATGCTCAGTTCTAGTCAGGTGTTACCATTTCCAACAATTAGGAGAACACTGGTATATACTTTTATCCCACAGATGAATACAGTCATTCTATATCTGTCCTTTTCCTTCTGACTGCTTTCACTAAGCATGATAATTTTCAAGTCCGTCCATTTGTGAGGCAAATTTAATGACTTCATTTTTCCTGACAGCTTCATAGATTCTATAGTGTAGACGTTCTATTCAATATAGTACTGGGCATACTTTCCATAGAAATCAGGGAAGAAAAAGGACATCAAGGGCATCCAATAGGCAAGGGAAGAAATCAAGCTATACTATTTGTAGATGACATCATATTTTAGCTAGAGAACCCTAAACTCTACCAAAACGCTCCTAGAAGCAGTAGATTCCTATAGTAGAGTGACAGGGTACAAAATCAATACCCTAAAGTCAATGGCTTTCCTATATGTAAATAACAAAAGTGAAGAAAAGGGTATTAAAACACAGAAACAATCTCATTCACAATTGTGCTACAGAAAATCAAATGCCTAGGAATTAGTTTAACTAAGAATATAAATGATCTGTACAAAGAAAGCTACAAAATGCTGCTTTAAAAAGTAAAAGAGGACCTGAGGACCTGGAGACATATCCCCTGCTCATGGTTTGGGAGAATTAACATTATCAAAATGGTAATACTCCCTAGAGCTTCCCACAGATTCAAGCAGTCCTTATAAGGATACCCATGACATTCTTCAAAGAAATTGAACAAATACTCCTGAAATTTTTATGGAATAAAACCTCCACGAAGAGCTAAAGCAATCTTTGGAAAAAAGAGGTAGGGAGGTATCACCTTCCTGAACTTAAAACTCTAGTACAAAGAAGTAGTAATTAAAGTAGCATGGTATAGGAATAAAGAGAGACCTGTAAACCTATGGAATAGAACTGACTCTCCTGATACTCTCAAATAGATAATCACTTAATTTTCTATAAAGGAACAAAAAATATTATGTGGAGCAAAGAAAGCCTCTTAAACAAGTGGTGCTGGGAATGGGCAGGTACATGTAAGAAAATAAACTTAGACCTCCTCCTAACTTGTATCACTTCACTTGTATCACTTGTCTTCCCGTTGATCATCGATTTGCTCCAGTGGGCACCAGTAGCATGTCTATATGTCCTGTCACATGCTAGTGTAGCCCAAGGGCATCAGCTCGCTCCAGGAAAATAAAGAGCCTCAAACCACTCCATCAGGTCATGGAAATGAGGTCTAGAATTGTTACTGGTATTTGGCATATCAAATACGACATGGGGGGCAAAGAGATAGCACAGTAGGTAGGGCGTTTGCCTTGCATCCAGCCGAACCGGGTTCAATCCCCAGCATCCCATAATGTTGGTCCCCTGAGTAACGCCAGGAGTAATTCCTGAGCAAAGAGTCAAGAGTAACACCTGAGTGTTGCCAATTATGGCCCAAAAAAGAAAAAAAATACGACATGTGTAGCTTGCCAGGCTCTGCCATGCGGGTGGGATCCTCTTAGGTAACACAAACTGAAGCAAACATACTGTTTGCAGATTTTTTTTTATAGAAACACCAAGCCACCTCTCTGACTTTTTGTACAACATAGAAAATCCCGGATCCTTCCACTGAAGGTGTCAATAGGAACCAATAGATAACAATACCCTGAACATTTGAGCATTTGCATGAAGTCAAGTTGCCAATTCCTAAGATTAATTTATGGCGCATGAAGCACAGTTCTAAATTACTCTTAACTGCCCTGTTCAATCCCTTTCCATGGACGATTGTTTTTCACTAATGTTATTAAATCTAATACCCATTGTTTCCCTTCTACAAAGTCTTCTGTCTTAAAAGGAATACTCCCTCTAACACCTCCTTCTAACACATGCACAAAAGTCAGATCCAAATGGATTAATGATCTCAACATCAGACTTGAACTGATAAGGTACATCAAAAGAAAACTTAGGCAAAACCTTCTACGACATCGAAACTAAGGGCATCTTCAAAAGACGAAACACCACTGACAAAGCAAATGGAAGCAAAGATAAATGGTATTGTATGAAAGTAAAAGCTTCTGCACCTTCTAACCTTTTTTTCGCCTGAAATCTATGGCAGCAGATGGGGCTAGCTGGGTCCCCCAGCTATACTCACTGTCGGTTAGTGCCCCCAGCTTGTGTCTGGTGGACAACATTTCCCCCTGACCCATCCACCAAATAAAGAACAAGGCTGGAGGTTCCTGAAGGTTATTCTTTAATATTACTTTGTTTCAACTCTTGCTTGCCCTCTGCAGGAACCTCTCCTGGACCTCTGTCTCTCCCCCTCCTGTAGGCTGCTCTCACTTTGGGGGATTTGTGCATGTTCCTCTTGTGAGGGCCTCGCCTCTCACTTCTGGATTCTCTCTCTTCAAGGCTTCAAGCTTCTGTTCCTCTCCCAGGACGTCTCCTGTCAGGACCCTTTTCCTGGAGTCCTTTCAGGTCAGGGCTTTTTTTATTCAGGGCTTCTTTTCTTCGGACTCCTCAGCTATGTCCCTATCTATTTCCTAGTTTCCCGATTCATCTTTTTTCTACCATGTTTGTGTCCCTTAATCCCCAGCTAATTCTTTGAGTTCCTCTGTGTTGCACTGCTGCCAGTGGTCCTAATACTCAGTAGCCCTGAGGCTCTGTAGCCCTGTAGCTTTGATGCCAGCCCTCAGGCTCAGGCACTAGGTCTTGTGGCTCTGGTGCTGGTCCTCGGGCCTAGTCATCAGGAGCAGCTACTCCCTGCTACTGGCCATCTGACTCAGGCAACAGGGGCCCCATGGCCTGCCTAGGTGCTGATCAGGCACCAGAGGCCGCTGTTCTCTGAGTCCGGCAGTCCCCCAGCCCAGGATGCTCTCTTGGGGCCCCTATTTATAGTCTTGGCCAGGTTCAGAACCCTGGCCTCCACTGTCTTGACAGACCTTGGGCGGTACTGCGCCTTTAGATCTCACACAGGTACTTAATGATTGAGCCTATGTGGTAAGACAACTTCAGAAATTATTTATTATGCAAAACTGAAGAACTGGGAATTTTGAGCAAGCTCTTATGTTATCCCTGACATTAGATAGAATTTGTCTCTTGAATGTAAACTTTTATTCCTATCCAATTTTTCTCCAGTTACTTTCAAATTATCTCAAAAAAGAAGTATTTTTCCTGTTCAAAGAATCTAAATTTCATGAATGAATAAATCATTAATACATTTCCTATGGTCTTTTAAAAATATGAGGCAATTATTTTTTTTTTGTAATGCATTTCAGTTGAAACATCCAGCACTGACCTCAATATATCACAGAATCGGTATCTGCAACGTTTGCAACAATTAAAGCGTAAGCTCAAACTGTGGCCTCGAGCAGGTATGTATATTTTCATTCTTTATATACACAAGAGTTATGTAAATGCATTTAGGGTCATACTTCAGCAGAAATACTAAATTATAGCACTGGTTTTGAGTGTATTAAGAAATTCTTTGATCTCTTTAAGCAGTAGTGCTTTGATAGGAGATGTCAAAATGTAACTGCAACTCAAGTTTGTTCACAGTTAATGGTGATTATAAGGGGCTCTTGTTTGAGATCAGTCTGTCTCCTAAACATCAGCAGAAAGAATAGTTTTCTTCTGAGGTGGGGCATGCCATATGCTTTTTGTATGGGCATTGAGATTAAGAGAGATATTTGATTAAATAACAGTGGAACTATAGTGAATATTCCTGTATCAATAAATATTCCAGCACATTCATGCTGTGGTGTCTTTGGCAGAGTTACACACCATATATGAAATTATTCCGTAAGTAAGGTCTCTATTGATAGTAATATTAATTCATGTATTGTCTGGTAGTAAGAATTAATAATTGTGTGTCGCCTTATATCCTTCATTCTATTGTCTGAAAGAATACATTCATTGCCTGATTCACATCATACTTATCTTCCCCTATTCTGGCAACCACATATCTCCTTAATCACATATATTTAACCTTCACTCATGACTTCTGTCCCAATGGCTCAGTTTATTTTAACAGGATATTAGTTTATGTTATGCTTTCAGAAATTGATTAATCACCATTTTGAAACATATAAGCCATTGACTGTTCAGCAAGTACTAATGAAAGAGTTGTAAGAATCCCACTCAAATATCCAGGATATATATATATATATATATGGATGTATATATGTATATATATATGTATATATATATATATATATATGGATATATATATGTAAGGCAAGTCTTTTCCAAGCCCTGCCCAGGTATGCCGATCCAAAGACTCACACACAAGGGGCAGAGCTGCGACTTACTCTCTCTGTGTCCATCTGATCACGAGGCGCCCGGGAGGGTTGGTGGGTTCTAGCGCTGGCCCGCCACCCCAGTAGAGCCTCGCAAGAAACCAGAGAAACCCCACATCATGAGGGGCCACCATTTTCCACATCCAGACTCCCTCTTCTCAGAGCTTAACCCATCAGAAGAGCTGATCACAGCCCGCCTGCGGTTCATCAATAAATGCTCGAGTTTTGAGGTGACTATAAGAGTATCCCACCTGCACGGCAGAGCCTGTCATGCTACCCGTGTGGTATTCGACATGCCAAATACCAGTAACAATTATATACGCCATTCCCATGACTTGATGGAATGGTTTGGGGCTCTTTATGTTCCTGGAGCGGGCAGATGCCCTTGGGCTATCTCAACTGACAGGACATATTGAGATGTTACTGGTGCCCGCTCAAGTAAATCGATGATCTACAGGAAGTCTGTGATCAGTGATATATATACGGATATATATATGTATATGTATATATATATATATATATATATATATATATATATATGTATATAGATATGTCAAGAGTTATGACCTCCGTCGCTGTTCCAGAGCAGAGTCAGGGACGTGTCTCGTTTGCCAAGGCATCGAAAATCAGATGGGCTGGACATGTAATGCGATTTGGAGATGACCACTGGACTAGAGCCGTTTCCAAATGGATCCCATGGATTTCAAAAGATCACGTGGCCTCCCACCTACAAGATGGTCAGACTTCTTCGTCAAGACCCTGAACGAACGGTTTGAGGCCATTCGTATTCCTGAAGGAACCAAATGCCATTGGGCTACACTGGCACGTGATAGGGTCAAATGGAAATATTACTGGCACCCGCTCGAGAAAATCGATGAATAACGGGATGTCAAGTGATCAAGTGATATCAGGACAAAAACAGGAAAACCACAGTGAACTCAATCAAAAAAATGGGGAGAAGATATGAACAGCAACTTCCTCAAAGAAGAAATTCAAATGGCCAAAAGGCATATGAGAAATGCTCTTTATCACTAACCATCAGTGATAGAGAGCAATCAAAACAAGGTATCATCTCACAGCCTAGAGACTGGTACAGATCCCAAAGTGCAGGAACAACCAGTGCTGGTGTGGATAGCGGGGGGGGGGGCGGGTTCTCATCCATTGTTGGTGGGAGTGCCAACTGTTCCAGCATTTTTGGAAAACAATATGGCTATTCCTCCAAAAACTAGAAATTGAGCTCCCATTCGACCCAGCAATACAACTCATGGGAATATGCCCTGGGGCCCTAAAACTCAAAGAGGTTTGAGTTACTTTTTTTTAAAATTTAATATAGTGACCAGTTTCTCCAACACATATATGGAATAGTCGTTCCTGGCTCCATTTTATCTTCATTGCTCTTTGTCAAGATGAATTATTCATATACCTGAGATTCTTTTTTTATTCTTTTTGGGACACACCCAGCGATGCTCAGTGGTTACTCCAGGCTCTTCACTCAAGAATTACTCCTGGAGGTGCTGGGGACCATATGGGGTGCCAGGGATTGAACCTGGGTTGGTCACGTGCAAAGCAAACACCCTCCCTGCTGTGCTATTGTTTGGCCCCCATGAGATCCTGTCTGTGTATTTTCAACTGTTTCATTGGTCTCAGAATCTATCCTGAATCCAGTATCACACTGTTCATTGATGCCAGTACCTTTCAAGCAGTTTGAAATCGGGCAAGAAACATTCCCTCACCTTATTTATCCCAAGGATTTCTTTGGTTGTTATGAAGCTATAATTACTCTCTCTGTAGATCAACGATTTGATGATACTTTTTTAAAATGTTGTGGATATTTTTAAGATTGTTAAATTTATTATAGCACCATGAGATACACAATTACAAAACTGTTCATTTTTGTCATACAGTGTTCTGTACGACAGAAACCCTCTTCTTCTTCCTCCTCCAATTCTTGTAATTCTTCCTCCTCCTCCTCTTCTTCCTTCTTCCTTCTTCTTCTTCCTTCTCTTCCTTCTTCTTCTTCTCCTCCTTCTTCCTTCTTCTTCCATCTCCTCCTCCCTCTTCCTCCTCCCTCCTCCTTCTTCTCTTTCTTCCTTCTTCTTCTTCTTCTTCCTTCTTCTTCTTCTTCTCTTCTTCTTCTTCTCTCCTCCCTCCTCTTTCTTCTCCTCCTTCCTTCTTCTTCTTCTCTTCTTCTTCTCTTCTTCCTTCTTCTTCTTCTTCTCTCTCCTCCTTCCTCTTCTTCCTTCTTCTTCTTCTCCTTCTGCTTCTTCATTCTTCTTCTTCTTCTTCTTCTTCTTCTTCTCTTTCTTCTTCTCTTCTTCTTCTTCTTCTCTTTCTCCTCCTTCTGCTTCTCCTTCTCCTTCTCCTCCTCCTCCTCCTCCTCCTTCTCCTTCTCCTCTTCCTTCTCCTTCTCCTTCTCCTCCCCCCCCCCCTCCTCCTTCTCCTTCTCCTCTTTTCTTCCCCTTCTCCTCCTTCTCTTTTTTTCTCCTCCTCCTTCCCTTCTCCTCCTGCTTCTCCTTCTCCTTTCCCTTCCCCCTAACCCTTCTCCTCCTTCTCCCTCCTCCTTCCTTCTTCCTCCTCCTCCTTCCTCCTCTTCTCCTTCCTCCTCCTCCTCCTTCATCCCTCCCAGGTTCTGGATTTTCTAGGCTAAGTTATAAATGAAAATGTTTTTTAGGCTTTCCCTCTTTGAAAAGAGGGAAATTTCCAGAAATGGAAATGTCCTTGTATTCTCATAGAAAAGACATGGATTTATCTGCTTTGTATTTGCAGTCTGCCTCGTTACTATACCAGTCTACTGTTTGTCATAGCTCTTAATACCACTACATGCTCTTAATACATCTTTCTTGCCCACATTCTATGTCAAAGAATGTCAAAGAATTCCGATAGGTGGTGCAAGTAAAATTATGCCTGAACTTAGAGGGAAGGCATTTTTTTATCATTGAGTGTGATGTTCAGGAGGGAGGGCCGGTTCAGGCCCTGGCCCACCACCCCAACATAACACCTCAGAAGAAGCCAAAGGAACCACCACTTCATGATGAGAGCCATTTTAAACATCCGGGATCCACAGATTGTCAGAGCTCCACCCATCCAGTAGAGATACCTGATCAAATTGTGCAGCTGAGGGTTTGGTGTGGTTTTCCTTGGAGCCAGGTTCATCCCCAGCATCCCATACAGTTGGTTCTGCCCCCAACCCACACACCCCCACCCCACCCCCACACACACGCACACACATACATACTGCTGCACTATCTGGAATGATTCATGAGTTCACAGCCACAAATAAGTCGTGAGAACTGCAGGGAGTGGCCAAAAGGAAACCAAATCAATACTATAAAATATTGATATAATATTGATATTAATAGATCCCAGTATATTTATTGCACCTCCATGATTGTGTGAAGAACACCGAGAGAGAGAGACACAAAAGGAACCCTGTCTTCCAAAACTCTCAAGCTCATTCACCTGCGTGGCAAGGCTTGAGCCTCAGGCCACCAAGTGCTAACGTCCAAGCTCGCAAAGCAGTGCAGAGAAGTGGTAAAGGAAGACCTCTAATAGAGAACAGCAGAAATACTGGCTGATGCACCAGAAGCTGGGAAAAGCATTCACAATGCCCGCCTGTCCTTCGCCAACTATAAGACCAAGATGACTGCCCTCAACGTCCTGATGGATCTATCACGTCTTCCAGAAAGGCAATGGAGAAGATTATCCAGGACTTCTACTCGGATCGCTTTGATAGCCACATCCACTTGCCTCACGTACCAAATACTGCAGGATGGATATGTCTTTTCCCAGCATTCTCTCTTCTGAAATCCAACATGCCATTTCGTTGGTAAAGAAGAAACAGCACCTGGCCCAGACAATGTCAGACCAGAACACCTGAAGAATTTGCCATCAGTACTTTTTTTTTACAAATTATTCAATTTTTGTAAAGAGCACTGTTTAAGGAGCCTTGGAATACTGAGCACTGTAGCGCAAGCTAACTGCATTCCAATATCTTATCCTGTGAATAGAATCATTAGAAAAAACTTTTTTCATTGATTTGGAAAACTTTTTTTTGTACTGAGCACTGTGATCAGAGTCCAAAGCCACGAACATCATAGAAGGAATCTGCAGCAGCCAAGTTCTTTTTCTGTAAATCTCTGAACAAAAGCATTGAAAAAATTTTTTTAAAATATTTTATTATAAAGGTGTTAGATATACAATTACAAGATGTTCATGTTTGAATTTTGGTTTCTACAGTGTTCCAAAACCCATCCCTCCAACCCTGCCCATCTCTCATCACCAATGGCGCACCTCCCTCCCCCTTTCCCCAGCCAGCATCCATGGCAGGTTTTTTTTCTCATTTCTCTCTTTCACTCACTCTCTCTCTCTCCTTCTCTCTTCCCTTTCTTATGCATTGTAGATTGTAATATATTCTAGAACACGATTGGTTCCTCTAGTTTGATATAGCAGGTCCAGACCACAAATATCGCGACTATTATGGTGAGCGGAGTCTCATCCAGCTGCTTCTGAGGACCTACATAGGTGATGGGCCCACTCCCAAAACCCATCTTGTCTCCTGGGAGTCTCATGGTCAGCTGCGCTAGGGCAGAGCCGGATGGCAGCTCTCCCCATGCATCTGAGTCTCTGCATCATAGCCGAGCACTTCGAGGGGCAGTTTGTGGGCGGGGCCACCAGACCCCTGGGAAAGGTCGAGAGAGGGGATTGGGGACACCAGTTCCATATCCAGGAAAACCCGGTGACTTCTGCCTCTGATTGCCGCCTACCTGGGCTTGAACTTGGCTGCTCTGAGATGCTAGTCAGATCAGCATCTCTCATGGGTTCTGATGAGCTGTGGGGTCTAGACCGTGAGAAAGGTGGCTATTATGGTGAGAGAGTCTCATCCGGCTGCTTCTGAGGACCTACAGAAGTGATGGACCCACTTCCAAAACCCATCTTGCCTCCTGGGAGCCTCATGGTCAGCTGAGCTAGAGGAGAGCCAGATGGTAGTTCTCCCCCGTGCATCTGAGTCTCTCATCATTCTCTGTATCTCTATTTCTGTCTCTGTATTTCTCTCTCTTCTCCCTACACCTTGTGACTTGCCTTACGTTTTTATGATGCCATTATCTATGTGTATATTCAGTAGTGATTTCTAATGTGACATTATAGTTCCTCATTCCCCATCAACCTCCCAGTTTGTTACAACTACAATGATCATTATGTTGTACAGATGTGACAGATCCTGGGAAGGACCTGGTCCTAGCATACTTTGTTATCTAAGCCTCTTGCGCATCTTTGCCTTCAGAGATATCAACTCCGTGGAGATTCTCAGTTTTTTGAGTCTGCCTCCTCTGGAAATTCTCTTTTCTTCCTCTAGGTTATCATCAAGCTTTAAGATCTGTTTGCTAGATTTAATTTCATGACTCTCTGAAAGACAAGCGGAGTTACAAAGCCAGGACTGCTGCTAGCACCTGACAAAAAGCAGGTGAAACCAGAACAAAAGAAAAAACTTCCGAGAAGTAACCCATTTTACCTCACGGTTGGGAGGCAGATGATCTCTGTCCGATGATGGTCAGGCCAGATGATATCCATCGAGCCCACCCAGGGGATGCCAGATATTGGGAAGCCACTGGGGTCCCCAACAGTACCAGAACAGAAATTCTCTTCTACCTCTGAGGCCCCCGGGAATTTGAATGAAAACTCATAAGTCTGGCGCAGTTCCAAAAAGTACAATTGTTTTACCACCGTAATCCAATATAATGAAAGAACTCCAAGCTCTGGTCAGAACTTGGACCATACAAGAGAGCCCATGTCTCCCACCAAAGAGAAAAGGATCTCAGCCGAGAGGAGTCCTACCCAAAAGAAGGGGGAAAAGGAGAAGGAGCCTCAAGTCAGCCCCCTTATATACACGCAAGTAATCCTATCATGGACAGGGGAGGGTCCTGTCAACAAAGAACCCTAAGCAGTGTAGGAGGGTGATGTCACACCCTATTATAGGTATAAACAAAGTGATTATGCCAAGGACTACTCCCTTCTTCTGAGATTATCTCTTATGTAAAACACTGGAGAGAGAGAGAAGGGACTGATAAAAAGAAACACATCTTAATTTTATGTGTTTATGTAATCTAGATTTTACCCACAAGGTCCTTCTTATTTATTATCTTCACCAGGGTGATTCTGAGTATCTTGTCAATTTCAAGCCTGGCAAGCTGCCTGTGTCGTATTTGATAAGCCAACAGCAGGTAATATTATATTGGGTCATTCCCATGACCTAATATAATTGTTTGAGGCTCTTTTATGTTCCTGGAGCAAGTAGATGCCCTTGGGCTCTCTAATATCTAATGGAGATATTACTGGTGCCCGGCAAATAGATGATGAACAGGAAGATAGTGATAGTGATAGTGATTCTGAGTTTCTTGTCCTCGTATACGGAAAGGGACCCAACTCACTTAGCGTGAGGGCAAGCCTCTAGTATGATCCTTCCCAATATCTTAAAGATAGTCTCAAAGTAGCCAGAGTGGTAATCTCCTGGTAAATTCTAACTATCCCATGCTGGGTGCATTGGGTATAAGAGGAGCTCTGCCCAATCTAGAAAACATAGAAGTCTTTGTAGAGTTTAGTAAGTCAGAAATTATTCAGAGTCAAGATGACTTATAACTGCCACACCCCTATCAGTGTTTACATAGAAGAGATATCTCATTCAAATGAACCTTGGCTTAAGAACATGTAAGTAGATTAAGCTGTGAGTGGGTAAAAGAGCAAAGCTCCCAAACTAGCTAAGCCTGTCATCCAACAGTAGGACCAGTACAAAGAAAACTTCAAAAACACTGCTTCCAAGAAAAAAATAGCGGCACAGGAGTAAGTGGAAACATATTGCTGCTTCTGGATTGAGAGACTCAACATTACTCAAAATGCCATTACGGGGGGGGTACCTTTTGATTTGTATTTTTTTTTTTTTGGGGGGTGGTGGTATTGTTTAATTACCATTATTTTTTTTTTTTTTTTTTTTTTTTTAATAAAAAAATATAATTTTTAAAATTTTTTAAAATTTACCATAAAGCACTATCCAGATTCAATGCAACCCTATGAGTATTCCTATGATATTTTTCAGAAGCTGACCAAATATTCTTGGAATTCATATGGAACAGTAAACATCCACAAAAATGAACCCTTGAAAAAGAAGATGGGAGACATATCCGTTGTTTACACCTGCAGAGCAGAACCCAGCGATTAAAGCGTAAGCTGCAAGGCAGCCTGATTTACCTCCAAATTACCATAAATATCTCCCATCCCTCTGAGAGCTTCCTGCGGAGGAATATGAATATAGTGCCCGCATGGCAGAGCCTGCAAGCTGTCCAAGTGTGTTCGATATGCCAAATCCAGTAACAGAAATGTTTATTTTCCTGACCCCAAAGAGCCCTAAATATGGAAGCAGTAAGAAAGGCAAACAAGCAGTTCTGATAAAATTTCATGGCCATCCTAGGCTGCCAAAATGAAGAAGGACTAAAATGACTGTCTGTACTTTTAATGTAAGAGCTCGGCATCAGAAGCATATATTGAGGATCTGATGCTGCAAAGCAAAAAGACTGGGTACGACATCATTATAGTTCTGACTGAGACAGGAGGCGCCAGTTGCATCATGCTGTATTTGAGCACCCGGAGAATTTGTTCCCTTGGAACATGCGGACGTAAAGAGGCATCGGTGGCTTGGTACCTTGTAGCAACACCAAAACATGGGTCGCAAATGTTGATTCATTTTCAGAATGCCTAACAAACTGGGACTAACAGGATGGATTACACTTGAAGAGATGTGGCCACTGCCAGGAATTTCTATCTTTCATTGTCTAAGCTTCTAACATCCACATACAAAGAAGATGAAATTGAGAAATTTCTACATGGAATTGGGAGGAGTTCTATAAAAGATCACACCTTCTGCAAGATCATAGTAGGGTGATTTTAATGCCAAAGATAGGAGCCAAGAAGATCGGATGAAGAGACTCCCACATCGGACCCATTGGAGCTTCAGAATGGAACTGAACAGGGTGAGAGATCATTGGAGATTCATCGTGTCCCACAAACACCATTCATGGCGGGGAACAGAGGTCCAGAAAGCTAGCGGAAACGTTGGACATGGGAATCTCCCCGGGTGGACAGTTCCACAATGAAATTGACCCACATCATTTTCAATCGACACGGTTTTGTCTGACTGAGTGCAGCTGTAGTCCCCAAATTCAAAAAAAGGATGGGACCACCGTCTCCTCTTCGCAAAATTCTATTTCCCCGCAAGGGGGAGAAAAGGCTGCAAAGTTTAAGAAGCAGAACTCCCAGAACGACCACCAACTGGGAACTCTTTTGGCACCCATAGCAGCTTAACATGGGAAGCTCCCATCATTGGCCACTAATCGATTTGAAGAAGGGATAAAACCGACTGGCCAGCACCTCCATGATTTAGTCCGAAGAATGCTGAAGAGAAAGACACACAAAAGGCGCCTGTCTTGAAATCTCACGAAGCTCATTCGACCGTAAGGGCGAGCCTCAGGAGACCAAATGCTAACATCCAAGCTTGCTAAACGGTGACAGAGAAGGGATAAAGAAGACCTCAAAGACAGAAGCAGCAGAAAGTACTGGAAGATGCAGCAGAAGCCGGAAAAGCATTCACACTTCGCCGCCTATGTCCTTCGCCAACTATAAGACCAAGATGACTGCCCTCGACGCCCTGATGGATCTATCACATCTTCCAGAAAGGCACTGGAGAAGATTATCCAGTGACTTCTACTCAAATCTTTTGATAGCCACATCCACCTGCCCACATACCAAATCCCCAGGATGGATATGCCATTCCCAACGTTTCCCCTCTGAAATCCCCTACATACCCATCTGTCGGCAAGGTAGGGGAACAGCACCCGAGCCCAGACAAAAGTCAGACCCAACGCCCCCAAAGAATCTGCAAGTCGGTGACATCAATAAACTAGCTCGGTTTCACCTGCTACCTTGTCCGAATGCAAGCTGCCCCTCCCAATGGAAAACCAGCAGTGACAAAGTTCTAGTTCAAGAAGGGGAGACGACCACACAAATAGGCAACTACGCCCCATCACCCTGGTTGTCCGTCGCTCAAGCTGTTTTACACGAGTCATCCTGAACAGGATAAGCAGAACACTAGATGAAGGACAACCGAGCGTAAGCAAGCTGGCTTCCGGAAGGGATCCAGCACCACCGAACATATCCACAAGCCAGTAACACAAGCTCATCGAGGATAAGGAGTACAAGATGCCTGCTCTGTCTCACGTTCATTGATTTACAGAAAGCCTTTGATTCTGGCGGAGACTGGGAAGCATTAAGCCAGAAGCCTCACAAATAGGTACAAACCACTACATCAAAGATCCTTTTTGAGCTGTTGGCCATTTGTTTCACCACCAGGATCTCAGTCATTCTACAAAGAAGTGATCATTAATGTGAAAAGAGGGGTCCAGGGTGATACCCTTTCACCACAAACTCTTCAGCGCCACCCTCGAACATCAATGCGACAATTAGAATGGGAAGCCGAAAATGGGAGTGGGAATATAGATGAGTCGGCAACCATAACCACTCCCTTCGCTGAGCGACATTGTTCTAATTACACCAAACGTGCTTAAGCGACACAAATGCTGGCTGACTTTTCACCGTGAATGTGGGGAAAGACCAGGTTCTACAGCTGAATCGTAAAGAAAAACTATGTTCAAGAAGTAAAGGAATAGCTACTTCCAGAGGCCCCAGATGCCGCCTCTCAATGGAACAAACATCTCTGAGTGGTGCAGTTATTGTGTACTCCTAGGTCGAATCCAACATGATGAACGAAGCTAAAATCTGAGCTGCGCAGGAAGGAAGAGAGAGAGCGGCATGGATTGCCTTCAAAGGCATC
>JAJIBD010000116.1:0-111584 GCA_021461705.1 Cryptotis parvus
CCAATTTTCCCAACACCACTTGTTGAAGAGGCTTTCCTTACTCCATTTTTGACTCATTGCACCTTCATCAAAGATTAAATGATCATGTGTTTGAGGGTTGGGTGTCAGGTTACTCAATTCTATTCCAAATTTACCCACTTTTTAAAGAATCACAAACTTTGTCAAATTTTGCTATATCTAATGATAAGTATATTTTATGCAAATTTATTGTCTAGTCAAATGCCATCAGGGATAGCATTTTTGCATATTTAAGGGACAATTTATTACAATCACAATAAGTCCTTTTTAAAAAGGACTTGTCTATCTTTGCACAGTAAATATCTTTTGCACAGAAACCATGTAAGGTTGACACCAGTGGAAGCCATGGAAACAAAGTGTAAATAAAACCTGGGTGGATCGAGAGTGCAGAGGAAGAACATTTGGAGCTTTGAGTCACAGTGTGGGTAATTGTGGAACTCCTGGGCTACAAGGGTACCAGGACGTTTATCCCTGTCCTGGTTACTCCACCTTGCAGATTGTAGCTTGTCCATTCTAACCCTGCAACAATCTGTGGAAGAGTCTTAACAGAAATAAATACCAACAGCTTTGCATCAGCCCCCAGAACATTGGTTGTCATGAAGGTGGTGAAATATCATGAAATATACAAAATGGTGGAAGTTCTCAGCATGGGATCAACACAGCAGCAACACAGGCCCTGCCAGAGCTCACCTGAAAAGAAAAATCCCGAAAATGGCAAAAGCTCTTGGCTCTGACTCCAACACATCAACACAGGCTCCGCCAGAGCTAAAGTGGGGGAATCATCAACTGTTAGATCAGCACCCCAGTGCGGGGATAGAGATGCTGCCCTCCTATTTTCCTGTCAGATGCCCCCCACTCCACCGACAGCGCACCTGTAACTACTGGCATCTACACAGGCAGCCGAAACTCAAGCTCAGTCTGAACTGGGTTCTCTAATGATCCCACTGCTGTTAGTCCTCTGAAATATCCCTGCCCCTCCTATACGTTCTGGAGTTCCTAGTTGGCTTCCCTCATACGTTTTGTGGCTCCGGCAAGTATCACGTGTTGTTTCATTGCAGCCACAACACAGGATAAGGCCCCAGAGGGCAGCTGCTAAAACACAATCTGAGTGTCAATCCGTGGGCCACCACCATTCTTTACCGCTGTGGAACATGAAAGAAGGAGAACAGCTCCCCTGCAGGGAACATTCTTCTCTCAAGCAGAGCCATGTTTCCAGACTCACTGGTCAGATTGATTATTAAGGAAATGCCTTAAAAAATGTTTCAAGGTCACTTGACCACGTGACATCCCGTTATTCATCCATTTGCTTAAGCAAGCGCCAGTAACATTTCCATTTGACCCTATCACGTGCCAGTGTAGCCCAATGGCATCTGTTTGCTTCAGAAATAGGAAGAGCCTCAAACCGTTCGTTCAAGGTCTTGATGAAGAAGTATGACCATCTTGTAGGTGGGCAGCCACGTGATCTTTTGACATCCCGTTGGATCCAATCAGTATTGGCTCTAGCCCATCGATCGTCTCCAAATCACATTACATGCCCAGCCCATCTGATTTTCAATGCCTTGGCAAATGAGATAGCATTGCTGACTCTGGAACAGCGACGGAGGTCGGAGCTCCGAATTCCTTCTTTCACTTGAGAGAGGCGTGATATTCCAAACACAGCTCTTTCAATTCCTCTTTGGGAGACCTGAATAGCATTCTCATCCTGCTTCCGTAGGGTCCAGGTCTCTGAGCCGTATGTTCATGCAGGGAGAATGGTGGAGTTGAAGAGATGTACCTAGAGCCAGAGGTTCTTTGTCTTTTTAGCTATTTCTTCAATGCTTTTGAAGGCATTCCATGCTGCTCTCTTCCTCCTGTGCAGCTCAGGTTTTAGGTTGTTCATCATGTTGACTTCTTTACCTAGGTACACATAACTGCTGCAATCAGACATGTTTGTTCCATTGATAGTGAAGGCCTCTGGACCTAGTTCGTTTTTCACAAGCATAGTCTTGTTGAGATTTAGCTGTAAAACTATATTTCTACATTCTCAGTCAAAGTCAGCCAGCATTTGTGCCGCTAAACTAATGTTTGGTGTTATTAGAATGATGTCATCAGCGGGAAGCAGAGATGGTGTAGTTGCCGACCGACTATCTTCACTGCCATTCCTTCCCAACTAATTGTCGCATGATGTTCTCAAGAGTGGTGCTGAAGAGTTTTTGGTGAAATGGTATCACCCTGCCGAACCCTTCTTTTGACATTGATGATCACTTTTTGTAAAATGGTGAGATCCTGGTGGTGAATCCCGAATTACAGCTCATGAAGTATCTTGATATATTGGGTTTGAACTCCCTGTTTAGCTAGGGCTTCGATGACCACTTCAATCTCCACAGAATCAATGGCTTTCTTTAAATCAATGAACGTGAGACAGAATGGCATCTTGAACTTCCTGCAAACTTAAATGAGCTTAGTTACTGTGTGGATATGGTCGATTGTGCTTAATCCTTTTCGAAGCCAGCTTGCTCATATGGTTGTCCTTCATCTAATGTTCTGCCAATCCTGTTCAGGATGACTCAAGTGAACAGCTTGTAGATAACAGACAACAGCCAGATGGGGTGATAGTTGCCAATGTCGTTAACGTCTCCCTTCTTGAACAGTAGAACTGTCCTGCTGGTTTTCCATTGTGATGGCACCTTGCATTCAGACAGGTAGTGTGTGAAGAGCCGAGCCAGTGTATTGATGAGTACTGAAGGCAGATTCTTCAGGTGTTCGGGTCTGACTTTGTCTGGGCCTGGTGCTGTTCCCTTCTTTACCGACGAAATGGCATGTCGGATTTCAGAAGGGAGAACGTTGGGAACAACATATCCATCCTGTGGAATTTGGTATGTGGAAAGTTGGACATAGCTATCAAAGAGATCTGAGTAGAAGTCATGGATAATCTTCTCCACTGCCTTTCTGGAAGATGTGATAGGACGTAGTCATCTTGGTCTTATAGTTGGCGAAGGACAAGTGGGCATTGCGAATGCTTTTCCTGGCTTCAGCTGCATCTTTCAGTATTTCAGCTCTTCTCTCTTTGAGGTCTTCCTTTATCGCTTCTCTGCACTGCTTTGCAAGCTTGGATGTTAGCATCATGTCATCTGAGGCTCGCATTCTGCCACATTGGCAAATGAGCTTGAGAGTTTTTGAAGACAGGCACACTCTTGTGGCTTTTACTCTCTTGGCATTCTTCGCACAATCCTGGAGGTGCTGAACCAGTCATTTGTATTCTTCATCAATGTCATCAATGATGGTATCTTCCCATGTTGCCGCAATGGTGCCAAAGAGTTACAAGTTGGTGGTCATTCTGGGAGTTCTCTTCTTAAACTTTGCAGCCTTTTCTCCCCATTGCGTGAAGTAGAATTTTGCATGAAAAAGGAGCCGGTGGTCCGATCCTGTTTGGAATTTTGGGACGACAGCAACATTCAGTCAGGCAAAACAGTCAATTGAAGATGATGTGATCAATTTCATGGTGGAACTGTTCACCAGGGGATCCCATATCCAACGTTTCGATTCAGCCTTCTGGAACTGTGAGTTCCCCATGAATGGTCTTGGTGGACATGATGAACTCCAGATGTCTCTCAACCTGTTCGTTCCATTCTAGGCCATGGGTCCCTATGAGTTCCTCAGCCGATCTTCTCGGTCCTATCTTGGCATTAAAAATACCGACTCTGCAGAGTTTAGGTAAGACAGAAAATGGAACAGGGTGCTAATAATAGTCGAGGGTACTAATGCCAACCTAGAACTGAGCATTAAATAGAGGCAAAAGGATTCATGACAACCTTTTTAATGTATGTTTTGTAATCCATAGTCTGGAAGGGAAAGAAAAGAGAAAGAGAGAGAAAGGGAAAGAAATAAAGAACCTGCCATGGAGCAGGGCTGGGGAAGGGGAGGGAACGGGGATGTTGTTGGTGGGAGATGGGCACTGGTGGAGGGACGGGTGCTGAAACACTGTATGACCAAAACCCAAACATGAACTTTTTAATTGTTTTTGGGGGGGGGGTTTAATTGTAAAAAAAAAAATACTGACTCTGATCTTGTAGAAGGTGTTATCTTTTTTTATAGAACTACTCAAGTTCCAAGTCGAATTTCTCAATTACTTCTTCCTTGTATGTGGATGTTGGTGCGTAGACAACAAAGATAGAAACTGCTGGCAGTTTCAAGGTCACTTAAAAAAAACGATGCATAAAATCCAGCATGATATCTTCTCTGTGCTTGTGCACTGGCCCTGCTTACAGTCTTTTGCAAGTTCCTCTCTACTGTGGAAACAATCCATCCTCCAACGGATGGCAAGCCGAGAAAATAAAACACTCTGAACACCTCCAAGGGTTGAAAGTTCAGGAATATGCCAGTGCTAAAGTTTTGTCCCTCAGGCCAAGCTGTAGACAGGAACAAAAAAGCATCTTTGAGGATCTGTATTTGATAGAAATGGGAATCACAATTCCTTATTTTTGAGTCCCTACCTAACAAAGGCCATGAGTTCTCATTTCAACTCCCCAAACATATCTTACCCAACTTGGCCACCATGAGACTGACAGTGTCCTCAATGGCAAAGTTTTCTGCATCCTTGGGAAAGTCTCCTCAGGCCCATCGGTAAGAAAGATTGATCAAGGGCTCTTGGAATTTTAACTCTGCTGTTGACACCAGCAAACCATCCTCCAAGGACTGGAAAATTAATCAGGCTCATCTTGAAGAGCTAGTCATGGAAACTACTTCCATTACTTGAGTGTGTGCCCTCCCTTTCCGTCACCTGAGTGTGAGGAAACCAATAAGGCCCTGGGAAGGACACAAGTGATGTTGCCACAGCCCCTCCATGCACTCGGGCCTGGGCAGGAGAGCAGGATGCCTTCCCAACCATTTGATTCAGAGTTAAGGAGAGATCAAGGAAGGAGAGAGAGAGAGAGAGAGAGAGAGAGAGAGAGAGAGAGAGAGAGAGAGTGTCCTGAGAAGCACCCACAGGCCTCTCCACATTTTTGACAAATGAACAAAGGAGGGAGTGGAGGCTCAGCTCCACCAGACTCCTTCCTGAACGTAGCTATACTGCTAAGAATTTAGAAATAAAATCTTTCAGGGTCAAAAGACCAAGAATGAGGTGAAGATCAAGGAGAGCACAGAGGCTATAAAACAGTTTGACAGTGAGAAGGATTTGGCTTGGCATGTTATCTTAGGTCTGTGTTCAAGACATGTCCCAGACCAATAATCATAATCTGAGCATTGTTTGCTCAAAGTTCAAATCTGAGCACTGTTTGCTCAAAGTTCAAAAATGATGCCTTGACTTAACGGACCAGATAAGCTACCCTACCTCCTCACAAAAGCCCAAGGAAAATATCAAGCTGGAGAATTATATTAATATTATGTCTCTGCATATCACTATTAACTCACACAAGAGTGCGGAGTTACGGAGGAGCCTCCATTCATAGGAATTTCACTGAACTCTAAATGTGACTCTCAGGGGATATGTAGGTCTCCAAATCCGTCAAATTAGACTGTGGTTTCATTTTGGTCTTGCCTGATACCCAGGCGGTTCACCACAAAGAGAGAAGAAAGAAACCCTAAGAGAAAATTTGTTGTAAACACGATAGAAGTGACCTGCCCAAAGAAAGGTCAGCATCCGATAGCCCACAGAGCACTATTCTAGTCCAGGTCTGTTCAGTTGTCCACAGAGAACACAAGAAAGGAGGAACAATTTTCGGAAAGTTCCTGCATGTGCTGCTGTGATCGCTGCACGAGAACTGCCTGAGCATTGCTGGGTACATCCCAGATGCCCCCAGTCCCGTGCCCAAGAGCAGCACCACATCTCTGGGCCCCAGCACGGAGACATCATCAAGTCATCATGAAACCAGGAAAGCAGGGAGCAGCTCCCCGTCCAATTGCCCTGCTAGGAGACTCTTCAAACTACACTCATTCATTTCTCTCAGAGCTAAGTGTCGGTATCTCTATTGTCAATCTGTCTAGTTTTTGTCAGGCCTATGCGTACTTCTATCACCATTTTATCAGTAAATAAAAATAAAAAGAAAACCCATGTGTGTCATTGTTTCCCAGTGCACAGGCCTGTAGAGTTCCCTGCAGGGGACTCCCTCTAGGAAGCAGCTGGCTCCACTCTGCCACTGCCTTCTCCTCTCTGTGAACCTGCAGAGCAGGGTCAACATGTTGGAGGTCTGAGATGCACATTTTCCAAGGTTCTAAGTTCTGAAATCTCAATTCCTTCATTTTGTTTCTCAAGTAACAGAAATCCAGTGCACAAATCATTCTTGTACTTGCATTTTAATCCTTTCTTTTTTAGGTTATTTATTATTTATTTATTTATTTATTTTGCTTTTTTGGGTCATACCTGGCGATGCTCAGGGGTTTCTCCTGGCTCTGCTCTCAGGAATTATTCCTGGTGGTGCTTGGGGATCATATGGGATGCCAGGGATCGAACCCAGGCCAGCATGGGCTGGCTGCATGCAAGGCAAACGCCCTATCCGCTGGACTATCGCTCCAGCCCCACATTTTAATCCTTTCAATATCTTTATGAATAATTCTATGTTTCAAATGTCTTTCCTGACTGGATAAATCTAGAAAAGCTGAAAATCCAGGAGGGTGCATGAGCTGGCGAAGGGGCTGTAACTATCCACTTCCTCTTGCCTGCCACCACCTCTTGCTGCTTGCTCACTTTTGTTCTTTGTCACAAGGCCCCAGGGCAGCTGATGAGTGTCTGAGGTTTAATACCCCAAACTGAAGCCTAGGCCTCAGTGGCCTACAGATAGCCTTGGATTCAGATGGAGAATTATTTACTCTAAAAAATCTTCTTGTTTCAATATACCAGGTGATCTTACCAAAAGTGGAAATTACCACAAGCACGTGGGAGTCAGAGGTTAGGTAAGATAGAGAAGGGAACATGTGTGAATAAATGTCAAAAGGTCTGATACCAACATAGAACTGAGCATTAAATACAGACAAAAATATGCAAATGATGGCTTCTAAGTGTATCGTAGTGTAACCCACAATGTGTGGGAGAAGGAGGAGAGAGAGGGAGAGAGAGAGGAGATAAAAAACCTGCCATTTAGGCAGGACGTGGGAGGGGGAGGGAATTGGGGACATGGGTGGTGGTTGAGGGGCACTGTTGGAGGCGGGGTGCTGGAACACTGTGTGACCGAAATGCCCAAGTGTGAACAACGTTGTAATTGTATATCTCATGGTGGTATAATAAAATGTTTAAAAAAATTACTGGAAGATTGTAATCTGATTTCCTATAGATATACATAATGAGTTAATACTTAATTGCTTGTGCTCCTGGGTTTTGCACAGAGTGCTAAATTCGATTACAATAACTAACCACTTTATTGTTATTATCTTTGAGAAATAGATGTACTCTTCATGTGAACAAAAACCTTCTTGGCTGAAACCTAGAGTATACTGAGAGGAATAAAAAGTACACACATATATTAAAAAAAAATCTTGCTTGGTTCAATTCAGTTTCCCCTAAATGAGGACTTAGGCCATCTTTCCCATCTTTTGTGCAGCAATATATTCTTTGCAATTCTGCCCTTTATCCATCCGTATCATCACCAGAAACACGTAGAAACATCCATAGGTCAAAAACCATGGGCACCACAAGAAAACATGCTTCTCTCTTCTCTTTTGATGTGTGGGTGCTCTCCAGTCATACATGCCCCTGGGTGGGGTTATTTCGGGTCTGCTCTGTGTCTGGCTCTGAGACAGGAATAAAAGGATGTTTGAAGGATCCTTCCCTCCCTGCTGTGCTGCTGAAGAAACAGTATGTAATTGGCCTCTGGGTACCCAGCTCTGTCAGGTAGGAATTGGCAATGTCAGCAGACAAAACAATTTGATCAAGGTTGTACTATAGTGCAGTCGGAAGAGCACCTGCCTTACATGCAGTCAATTCTGATTCGATTCTCCACAGTCCATAAGGTTTCCCAATCTTCCAGGAGTGATTCCTGAGCACAGTGCATTAAGATCTGAGCACCTCCAGGGGGTCAAAAATGCAAAATTTAATGAATAAATCAAAAGTAAAATAGAAAAGAAAAAGCAACTTGTTCAGTCAGTATAATTATTCAATCATATATGTGCATATGTATATGTACAGATATATGTTTATATATGTACATATACATATGTATAAAGATATGGATGAATGACTTCATTCATGAGCACATTTCCATTAAGAGCGTCAGCATCACTGTGACTAGATTGACAGCACCTAGGTGCTCTAAATGCATCTGTGAAACAAGGTTTATAGCACATTGTAAGGAGCAAAAGCATCAGTGTGACAAGGTTGAGAATAACCTGAGTGGCAAAAGTGCCAGTGATGAGTTTTGAAACACTCTGCATTGACTGCATCAGTGTGACAAGGTTCAGAGTACCCGGCCATATGGAATGTGTCAGTGTGATGTGGTTCACAGTACTGCACAGTACTGAAGGTGTCAGTGTGACGAGGTACACAGCACCCTGCGGGTACTGAAGAGGTTCAGAGCACCCCGTACTGAAGGCATCAGCATGATGAGGCTCAGAGCACCCCGTGGTAGTGCAGGCTTGTGATAAGATACAGAGCACCCCACAGTTACTGAGGTGTCAGTGTGACAGGTTGAGAGCAACCCACGTGTACCTAAGGCATCCGCGTGATTATGTTTAGAGCACCCCACGGTCCTGAAAATGTCAGAATTCAGAGCATTCTGACACGGTACTGAAAGTGTCAGAATTCAGAGCATTCCCAGGTTAATGAACGAGTCAGTGTGATGAGGTTCAGAGCACCCGCAGGGTACTGAAGACATCGGTGTGACAAGGTTCAGAGCATTCCTCCGGTACTGAAGGTGTCAGCGTACTGAGGTTCACAGCACTCTCAGGGTATCAAAAGTGTGAGCATGACAAGGTTAGGAGCATCCTGCAGGTACTGAAGGAGTCAGACGACAGGTTGAGTGCAATCTGCATGCACTGAAGGCGCCAGCATGAAGAGGTTCAGAGAACACTGCCAGTGCTGCAGGCATCAGTGTGAAGAGGTTCTGAGCACTCTCAGGGTACTGAAGCATCAACATGTGGAGGGTCAGAGCTCCCTCTGGTACTGAAGGTCTCCACCACTGGGCACTTCCTGGAACTTCACAAACTTCACTCTTGAATGGGTCACAGATGCTGGTGGCTGATTGGGGCAATGCAAATTTCAGCTAGATGCTGGACTTTCTCAAACTTAAAAAGTTTGATGCCCTTGCTAGATTTAAGTGGTAGTCCCCTACTTGTGTTTGGTCGAAACTTAACTATCCAAGGAAGGAGCCAATTTCCCCTTCTCTTCCTGGGCAGCTCTCCTCAGGCTGGAGCTGCAGCATCTGTGCATCTGGTCATTCTCCCTTGTTACTGATCAGTCCTGATATCTGGTTGGTTGTAGATGATGTCTGTGAGGCTCGTAGTCACGCCCAATGGGTCATTGGAGGTGTGGGGGATGACGGGAGGGGCCTCAATCCCCACTCCAAGCCCACCAGCACACCCACAGCAACCCACATGTTTGCTGGCCCTAGAAGTGATAGTGATGCTGGCCAGGGACGGAGCCAGCTTCTCCCTCTCTTTGTGCCCTGGACAGCTCTCGCAGGCAGGAGCTGCAACAGCTGTGCATCTGGTCATTTTCCTGGGTCACTGATCAGTCCTGGTACCTGGTTGCTTGTAGATGATGTCTACAAGGCGGCGTGGTCATGCCCACTGGGTTGTTGGAGGTGGGGGATTACGGGAGGGGCCTCAATACCCTGCTCCAAGGCAGGCTGGTGTGCCCACAGCAACGCTCCTGTTTGCTGGCCCTAGAAGCAATAATGAAGCGTGGCCAGGGACAGGGCTAGCTTCCCCCTCGCTGCTTCACAGGTTGCTCTCCAAGGCAGGAGCTGTAGCAGCTGTGCATCTGCTCATTGCTGGTCTGAGAAGCGATGATGAAACTGGCCAGGGAAGGAACCAGTTCCCCCTCTCTTTGCTTCCTGGCAGCTCTCTGCAGGCAGGACCTATGGCAGAGGTGTGTCGGTCATACTCTCGGTGGTACTGATCCGTTCTTGAACTTCATCTGCTGGAGATACTATCCCACGTACCTGAGATTTGCTGATCTATGAAGCTCTAATAGATTGGACTGGGACCAGAGATCATTTAACTGCTGGATGCTTTATGGAACCGGAAGGAGCTGTGCAGTTTGTTTCTTGGTTTCTTTGGAAATTTACTCATGAGTTCTGGTTCATGGCTAGTGCTGATCAGTTGGTGCTGAGCAATTCATTACAATTGAATTGTAGACCACAAGTCTCCAAACGTATCGAGATGACATCACTGGATGATAGAGATCTTTGTAATGTACTCGCAGATTGTTCTGCAAGAGGCTGATGTAGCTGAACTTGGCCCTAGGCCTTTAGGACCAGAGCAGGACATCTGCTGTTTCACCAGCACTGTTTGGGGCACCTCACCCACCACTGCTGCTCCCTGTGGATCTGTTGGATTTAAACAGCCCCTCTCCTGTAGCTGCCACCTGCTGCCAGGGACAGGACATCTCGCTAGGTGTGGCAGGGTCCCACTACCAGGCTTGGGGGCTCGGGGGTGGCAGTGAAGCTAAGGAGACTGGGCTCGGTGGGGTTGGTAGGTGGAGCGGCTGCTACCATCCCTGCCCATTGGGCCAGTGGGCAAGGTATCTGAGCTGACTATTTCCGGCGGGGCAGGGCAACTCCAGACACAGGGACCACAGCCGTCTTTGCGGGGGGTGGTGGCAGCCTGACATTCAGCTCTGCACAGACAGGGCATGGGGGCATCATCCCTTGCAGTGTGCTCCGGGTGCACTGACCAGTGCGGGGAGAAGAAAGAGAAGAGGAAAACAACAACAAAAATTTATAAAAGATATTTCAGTCAGTCCTGGAGTTCAAGGTGACAGAAAGTTTCTCTGTGTACACAGAGCATGGAGGGGAAAGAAAAGTCTCTCACCATGTGCAATGCCTGGACGGTGGAAGATCTGACAGCTGGAAGCGTCTCCACCATTATTGAAGATCTCTCTCTCTCTCTCTCTCTCTCTCTCTCTCTCTCTCTCCCTGGCTGTTTGGCTACGGGGTGACAGGCTGTGTGCATTTACTTTTTTTTTTTTGGGGGTCACACCCGGCAATGCTCAGGGGTTTCTCCTGGCTCTGCACTCAGGAATTACTCCTGACCGTGCTCGGGAACCATAAGGGATGCCTGAGATCGAACCCGGGCTGGCATGGGCCGGCCGCTTGTAAGGCAAACGCCCTACCCACTGGACTGTCGCTCCAGCTCCGGCTTTGTGCATTTAAAGGTGGTCTCACTGCCCCAGAGTATTCACAGGGTATTTGCATTTATTCACTCAGAAAGTTTTTGTCTTTGTCTGCTTTTCAGGGCTCTTGGGCCCATTTTATTTCTGCCTACCCCTGTTCTTGCGGCTGCAAGGTCGCCATCTTGCATCCCTCCTCACTCTAGATTTTTATCCACTATTATATGACCTGAGTCACAATCTGACTCTTCAAATCTCACCAAAACCTTCTCTTGGGAACATTCTGAGACTTTAGACTTTAATTTTCAATCTCTGTTGCCTGTGCCAGGTCCTTGCTGTTCTGCACATTGTGGCTAACATCAACAGAAAGTGCAGAGGGTTTTGGGTTTCTAGGCCAACCCTATAACTAGCCTGTCCTAGATCTGTCTCCCTATTGCAGGTTTCCTTCGAGTCATCTTGAATCCTGCAGGGCAGCTCCCACTGAGGTGGATAGCCACTCTTGGAGGTATTTCTCCTGTTACTGCTAAAGTTCAGAACTGACTGGAATACCTTTGGAAAGAATGGAGGAACCAAGTTGTCATCAGAAGGGTTGGAATTAGAGACACAAAAACTTTCATGGGGAGAAGTGGAATACTAGTACAGTGGGTAGGCATCCCTCCCTCCTCTTCTTCCCTCCCTTCCTCCCTCCTTTCCTCCCTCCCTTCCTCCTTCCCTCCCTCCTCCCTTCCTTCCTCCCTTCCTAACTTCCTCCCTTCCTTCCTTCCTCCCTTCATTCCTCCCTCCCTCCCTTCCTTCCTTCCTCCCTTCCTTACTCCTGCCCTTCCTTCTTTCCTTCCTTCCTTCCTTCATTCCTCCCTTCATTCCTCCATCCCTCCCTTCCTCCCACCCTTCCTTCCTTCATTCCTCCCTCCCTTCCTACCTCCCTCCCTTCTTCCCTCCTTTCCTTCCGCCTCCCTCCGTTCCTTCCTCCTCCTTCCCTTCTTCCTCTCCTTTCCTTCCTCCCTCCCTTCCTCCCTCCCTCCCTTCTTCCCTCTCTCCCTTCCTTCCTCTCTCCCTTCTTCCCTCCTTTCCTTCCGCCTCCCTCTGTTCCTTCCTCCTCCCTCCCTTCCTCCCTCCTTTCCTTCCTCCCTTCCTTCCTCCCTCCCTCCCTTCTTCCCTCCTTTCCTTCTGCCTCCCTCTGTTCCTTCTGCCTCCCTCCCTCCCTCCATTCCTTTCTCCCTCCCTTTCTTCCTTCCTCCCTCCCTCCTCCTCCCTCCCTCCCTTTCTCCCTCCTTCTCTCCCTCCCTTACTTCCTCTCTTCTCCATTCCTCCCTCCCTCCTTCCTCCCTCTCCTCCTCCTCCTACCTCCTTCCTCCCTCCCTCTTCCCTCCCTCTTCTCTCCCTCCTAACCCCTCCACAATCCACCTCCCCACCTCCCCACCTCCCCACCCCCCCCTTCCCCCCCTCCCCCTCACCCCTTCACCCCCTTTACCCTCTTCCCCCTTCTTCACCCCCTTCACCCCATTACCCCTTCATCTCCTTCCCTCCCCCCCCTCCCTCCTCTTCCCTCCCTCCCCTCCTCTTCCCCCCCTTCCTCCCTCCCTACCTACCCCCACCCTTCCTTCCTTCCTTCCTTCCTTCCTTCCTTCCTCCTCCTCCCCCCCCCCCCCCCCCCCCCCCCCCCCCCCCCCCTTCCTTCCTTCCTTCCTTCCTTCCTTCCTTCCTTCCTTCCTTCCTTCCTTCCTTCCTTCCTTCCTCTTCTTCCTTCCTTCCTTCCTCCTCCTTCCCTCCTCCCCTCCCCTCCCTCCCTCCCTCCTCCCCCCCCCCCCCCCTCCCTCCCCCCCCTCCCTTCCTTCCTTCCTTCCTTCCTCTCCTTCCTTCCTTCCTTCCTTCCTTCCTTCCTTCCTTCCTTCCTTCCTTCCTTCCTTCCTTCCTTCCTTCCTTCCTTCCTTCTCTTGCTTTCATGTGTCTGACATGGTTTAATCTCCAGCAGATCCTTCAAGCACAGACTGGGGAAATTCCCGAGGGCAGAGCAAGCAGTAACCTCTGAACATTGTCAGGTGTGAACCAAAAAGCAAAAATTAATAAATATTTTTTAAAAAATAATACTTCTATGGGGCTTTTCTAGTGCAGGTGGTAAAATCCATCCAACATTCTAATTGATTCTAATCAAACACCATTCTGGCTACAAACTCTCAAACTGACTGAGGGGTTGTGGTTTATTGGTTTTTTTCTTTTTTGAAGATTAAGCATCTTTTGGTGATGAAGATAAAACATCTCCAATCTGGGGTGCAGAAGATGATATATTGTACCTTTTGGAGAGAAGATGGGACTGAATCTGAACTATAGGATGACACTGGCATTGACTTAGGATGGACTAAAGTCCCATCGATTGTGCGATTGAATTAATAGAAGGCATTGGAGTACTTACTGGGGCATTGGAGCACTGGGGATAGTTTGTCTGTATTTGCTTGGAAAGGTCCCCACAAAAAAGACATTGAATATGAGAGAGGGATAATTGAAGTCTGAAGAGTACTTGGAGATCCCAGCAGTAGACTGTAATGATTCACAGTAAAGACAAAAGAACTGCTTATATTCCCTGTATCCTTTGTGTCCTATGTCCTTTGTCTCACACTTGAGAGCTGCAACTGGGGTGTAGAAGTTGGTATATTTGGGAGAGAGGGCTTGGCCTGACTCTGAACTGTAGGATGGGGCTGGTATAGATTTAGGTTAGGAAAAATGTGGAGATCAAATCAGTAGAGGGGACAGACGTGGTGCCAGTGTAAGTACTGTGGATAGCTCTGAAGGCCCCCAACCCATCTCTTTACCAGGTGCGTTTGCATGGTGGGCACTCCCGAGGCACTCAGTTCCAGGTTACGGGGCTGGAACTTTGAGAAGGTGACCAAGCCATACCCAGCTTCTTTGGATCCTCCGCTGGACTACTTCCGCCCCAACCTCTGAAGCCCCCACCCCATCTCTTCACCAGGTGCGTTTCCGTGGCGGGCACTCCCCGAGGCACTCTTTTCCAGGTTACAGGGCTGGAACATTGTTTTTTTTTAAGTATTTTATTATACCACCGTGAGATATACAAATAAAAAGATATACAATTAAAAAGTTCATATTTGGGTTTTGGTCATACAGTGTTCCAGCACCCGTCCCTCCACCAGTGCCCATCTCCGACCACCAATGTCCCCGGTTCCTTCCCCCTTCCCCAGCCCACCTCCATGGCAGGTTCTTTATTTCTTTCCCTTTCTCTCTCTTTCTCTTTTCCTTCCCTTCCAGACTATGGATTACAGAACATACATTAAAAGGTTGTCATGTGTATCCTGTTGCCTCTATTTAATGCTCAGTTCTAGGTTGGCATTAGTACCCTCGACAATTATTAGCACACCATTCCATTTTCTGTCTTACCTAACCTCTGACTCCCACACTTTTGTGATAATTTCCACCTTTGACAAGATCTCCTGATATATGTTTCACTTAACCTTGGATATTGGTATCATAATATGTACATATATATTTATGCCATGCAAATAAATGCAGTCATTCTGTATCTTTCTCTCTCTCCTTCTGGCTAATTTCGCTCAACATAATCTTCTCCATGTCCATCCATTTATAGGCAAATTTTATAACTTCATTTTTCCTAACAGCTGCATAGTACTCCATTGTGTAGATGTACCAAAGCTTCTTTATCCAGTCATCGATTTTCGGGCACTCTGGTTGCTTCCAGATTCTGGCTATTGTGAATAATGCTGCTATGAACATAAAAGTAGGGATGGTGTTTCCGCTGCGTATTTTTGGTTTCCCAGAGTAGATTCCCAGGAGTGGTATGGCTGGGTCAAATGGGAGTTCAATTTCTAGTCTTTGGAGGAAAGTCCATATTGTTTTCCAGAAAGGCTGTACCAGCCGGCATTCCCACCAACAATGGATGAGTGTCCCCTTTTCCCCACATCCACGCCAGCACTTGTTGTTCTTGCTCTTTTGAATATGTGCCAGTCTCTGTGGTGTAAAGTGGTATCTCATTGTTGTTTTGATTTGCATCTCTCTGATGATTAGTGATGATGAGCATTTTTTCATATGTTTTTTGGCCATTCGAATTTCTTCCTTGCTGAAGTTTCTGTTCATTTCTTCTCCCCATTTTTTGATGGGGTTGTTTGTTTTCTTCTTGTAAAGTTCTACCAGTGCCTGATATTTCCTGGATATTAACCCCTTATCAGATGGGTATTGGGTGAATATTCTTTCCCATTCTGTGGACTGCTTTTGTATCTTAGTCACTGTTTCTTTTGAGGTGCAGAAGCTTTTTAGTTTCATGTAGTCCCATATGTTTATGTTTTCTTCTAGTTGCTTTGTTAGTGATGTTTCACCTTTGAAGATGCCTTTAGCTTCAATGTCGTGGAGGCTTTTTCCTATATTTTCTTCAATGTACTTTATGGATTCAAGTCTGATATTGATATCTTTAATCCATTTTGATCTGATTTTTGTGCATGGTGTTAGACACAGGTCCAAATTCATTTTTTTACATGTTGCTGCCCAATTTTTCCAACAGCACTTGTTGAAGAGGCTTTCCTTACTCCATTTTAGACTCATTGCACCTTTATCAAAGATTAAATGATCCTGTGTTTCAGGTTGGGTGTCAGAATACTCAATTCTATTCCATAGGTCCACAGGTCTGTTTTTATTCCAATACCATGCTGTTTTAATTACTACTGCCTTGTAGTACAGTTTGAAGTTGGGAAAGGTGATGCCTCCCATCTTCTTTTTCCCGAGGATTGCTTTAGCTATCCTTGGGGGTTTATTGTTCCATACAAATTTCAGGAGTGTTTGGTCAATTTCTTTGAAGAATGTCATCGGTATACTCATAGGGACTGCATTGAATCTGTACAGAGCTCTAGGGAGTATTACCATTTTGACAATGTTGATTCTCCCCATCCATGAGCAGGGAATGTGTTTCCATTTCCTTGTGCCCACTTTTATCTCTTGGAGCAGTGTCTTGTAGTTTTCTTTGTACAGGTCCTTTACATACTTGGGTAAATTGATTCCTAGGTATTTGATTTTCTGTGGCACAATTGTGAATGGAATAGTTTCCTTAATATCCCTTTCTTCTCTTTCATTATTTGTATATAGGAAAGCCACTGACTTTTGGGTGTTGATTTTGTATCCTCAGGGCTGGAACTTTGAGAAGGGCACCAAGTCACACCAAGGCTTCTTCGGATCTTTACTTCCACCCCAACCCTCTGACCCCTGAACCACCCACCAACACCCCAAAATTCAAAACCGCGTGGACACACGCAAAGTAATATCTATCCACCTGAGATACCAGTGAGCATTTGCCTCTACATTTCTTGCTATCCATCCCAAACTGCAAAGTAATTCAGGCACCTACTATCCTTACTGACTAGTCACCCAGAACACATATTTTCTATGGTAAAGCAATGCAGAATTCCTTCAAGCTCCATGATTGAAGTCACTAATGCAGATAAGTCAAGCAATAAGGATGAGCTATATAACCTCTCTGAAAAGGAATTTCAGAAGGAACTGTTAAAGATGCAGAAGGAACTCAAAGAAACAATGGAATACAAAGTCATTAAAAATAAATACAATAAAATACAAGAGGACATGAGCGCAGAATTGATAAATTTCAGACCAAAATACAAGCAGAAATGACAAATATTTAAAAAATGAGGTAAGTGAACTGAAAAACACAGCAGAAGGCCTCCAAAGAAGAATAACAGCTACTGAAGAAAGACTTAGTGATCTAGAAGACTAGTTTCAGAGATTCTCTAGACAACAGCAGAAGATGGAAAAAAAGACTCACAATTAATGAACAGACTGTCACTGTATCACTGTATCACTGTCTTCCCGTTCATCATCGATTTGCTCGAGTGGGCACCAGTAACATCTCCATATGACCTGTCTCATGCAAGTAGAGCCCAAGGGCACTTGCTTGCTCCAGGAAGATAAAGAGCCTCAAAACCATTACATCAGGTCATGGGAATGAGGTCTATGAATTTCCTGAGTTGTTGTTTATCCATGAAGTTGTGTATCTTTCCTTCACATCTGAAAGTAAGTCTATCTGGGTAAATAATTCTTGGTGAGGCCTGCAGTTCATTGAGTCTTTTCACAATATCCCACCATTGTTTTCGGGCTTGGAGTGTTTCATCTGAGAAGTCTGCTGTAAATCTCAGGGATGCTCCTTTGTATGTGATTTCCTTTTTTCATCTTGCTGCTTTCAGTATTCTATCTCTGTCTATCATTTTTGTCATTTTAATAAGGATGTGTCTTGGAGTATTCTTATTGGGGTTTCTTTTAGCTGGTATCCTACGAGCCTCCTGTATCTGGGAGCATAAGTTCTTCAGTTCGGGGAACTTCTCAGCAATGATGGCTTTGACAGTTTCTTCTTCATCAGGGTTTTTTTATTGCCCTTCTGAGACCCCAATAATGTGTATGTTGTTCCTTTTGGCTTCATCCTGATTTTCTCTGGTAGTCTGTTCATTTTTTTCTGGTAGTCATTCATGAGACAGACATGGGGCAGAGCTGCTACTGGCTCTCACTGTGCCCAGCCGCTCATGAGGCACCCGGGAGGGATGGCAGGTTCTAGCCCTGGTCTGCCACCCCAGCAGAGCCTCACAACAAGCCAGACAACCTTCCACTCCATGAGGACCTCCATTTTCCACATATGGACTTCCCCCTCGTCAGAACTCCACCCAGCAGACAAGCCTATCACAGCCCGGCTCATCGAGATCCACCATGCTGCAGTCTTTTATAATCTGGCCCAGGTATGCTGATCCAGAGACAGACATGGGGCAGGGCTACTACTGACTCTCACTGTGCCCAACTGCTCATGAGGCGCCCGGGAGGGATGGCAGGTTCTAGCCCTGGTCCGACACCCCAGCAGAGCCTCACAACAAGCCAGACGACCCTCCACACCATGAGGACCTCCATTTTCCACATATGGACTTCCCCCTTGTCAGAACTCCACCCAGAAGACAAGCCTATCATAGCCTGGCTCATCGAGATCCACCCTGCTGCAGTCTTTTATAATCCGGCCCAGGTATGCTGATCCAGAGACAGATATGGGGGAAGAGCTGCTACTGGCTCTCACTGTGCCCAGCTGCTCATGAGGCGCCTGGGAGGGATGACAGGTTCTAGCCCTGGTCCGCCGCCACCCCCAGCAGAGCCTCACAACAAGCCAGATGACCCCCACCTCCATGAGGACCTCCATTTTCCACATTTGAACTTCCACCTTGTCAGAACTCCACCCTGCAGACCAGCCTATCACAGCCAGGCTCTCATGGCCGCAAGTGGTCGTGCGGTTCATCAATAAATGCTGGATTTTGAGATGGCTACAAGAGTATGCTACCTGCACGGCAGAGCCTGACAAGCTACCCGTGTCGTATTTGATATGCTAAATACCAGTAACAATTATAGACCTCAATCCCATGACCTGATGAATGGTTTTG
This sequence comes from Cryptotis parvus, assembly GCA_021461705.1. NCBI lineage: Eukaryota > Metazoa > Chordata > Mammalia > Eulipotyphla > Soricidae > Cryptotis > Cryptotis parvus. The sequence continues at coordinate 18,697 of JAJIBD010000116.1, forward strand.
AGGCTCTTTATTTTCCTGGAGCAAGTGGATGCCTTTGGGTTCTACTAGCATGAGACAGGACATATGGAGATATTACTGGTGCCCGCTCTAGCAAATAGATGATGAATAGGAAGATAGTGATAGTGATAGTGACTCCTTGATGAACACAGATGCTAAGATGTTCAACAAAATGCTAGCAAACAGAATCCAAAGACTCATCAAAAAGATCATAGGTCATGACCTGTTGCAGGACACCTAAAAGCCTAGGCCTCTACATCTGCCCTGGACTGCCTCCTGCAGGTCACTTCATAGATAGAGGGATAGTCTGAATGTGGCAGTCTTATCTGACCATGTATTCTGTACTGGCTGGTATAAATATTCGCTCATGCTACCACAAGCATCAAGGGACTAGCTAGATCTTACCAGCATATTTGCCTGGCCACGTTGGATCTCTAAGTAATTAGACCAGAGAGAAATGCTATTTGCCTCCAAGCAAGCAAGCATGGCTCCCCTAATAACTCAAAGGCAACTAAAATACAAAACTACCGTGAAGTAGACAAGACTCTTGTGAAGGCTTGGAGAAATATTTAACTGGCATTAGTATTAGTCTTTGGTACAGAGACATGCCATCTCAGAAACCCCCTTCTCTACCCTATAAAGGCAATTCCAGGCAGATCTTGGCTCAGGATATTGGGTGAGGTGCTGGGAGAAATTACCTGAGGGCATTTGATCCTTCCTGCCAGGGGAAGTTACATTTAGCTTATAGCTTCTCCCAGCTCTGCTAGGAGGCTTTTAATTAGCTCTGGGTCCTTGTAAACAACCAGATGTCTCCTGAAGTTGCTACATTCTATGGAGTTGTTTTCCTGTTTTCATCTCTAGATAGCCCAGCCCAGAATGGGCTGGGCTGGGGACTTTGGGTGGATTTCTAGCTATAAAATAAGCTGCAAGAAGAAAGAAGCTCTCCTTCCCCCCCTTTTGCCATTTCGGCTTCCCTTGGTGTTTTGCTTCTCCGTCCTCTCCATTCTCTGTTGGGCCTCAACACGTGGTGGCAGCCATCTTGGCCTACACCTTGCTGGGGTCTAGCTGGGAACCCAGAGTCCGGAGGTTTTCCCTGATCTTGGATTGTATATTGGAACCTGTGATAGTAAAGCCCTTTTAAAACCACATCGGGTTCCTGAGTCTTCATCCATTCCCCACCGGCTTTGGAGGTAGAAGGGAACTCACTTCCGAACACTTTCAGGGACCCTGGAGGCGCCCCTCGACAAAAAACCAAGTAGAGTTCATCCTGGGAATGCAAGAATGGTTCAATATTCGCAAATCAATCAACATAATACATCATATCAATAAGAGAAAAAATAAAAAACCATATGATCCTATCAATAGATGCAGAAAAAGCATTTGACAAGATCCAGCACTCATTCATGATTAAAACTCTCCAGAAAAGGGGAATTGAAGGAAACTTCCTCAAGATAGTCAAAGCCATCTACCAAAAGCCCACAGCAAGCATTACTCTCAATGGGGAAAAATTGAAAGCCTTCCCCTTAAGATCAGTAACATGACAAAGTTGCCCTCTCTCACCTCTTTTATTCAATATAGTACTCGCCATAGCAATCAGAGAGGAAAAGGACATTAAGGGCATCCAGGTAGGCAAGGAAGAAATCAAGCTATCATTATTTGCAGATGACATGATATTATACCTTGAGAACCCTAAACTCTTGACCCAAAAACTCTTAGAAACAATAGATATTTATAGTAGAGTGGCAGGGTACAAAATCAATACCCAAAAGTCGGTGGCTTTCCTATATACAAATAATGAAAGAGAAGAAAGTGATATTAAGAAATTGATTCCATTCACAATTATGCCACAGAAAATCAAATACCTATGAATCAGCTTAACCAAGTGTGTAAAGGACCTATACAAAGAGAACTAGAAGACACTGATTCACATAATAAAAGAGGACACAAGGAAATGCAGACACATTCTCTGCTAATGGATGGGGAGAATTAACATTGTCAAGATGGTAATTCTCCTTAGAGCTTTGCACACATTCAATGCGGTCCCTATAAGGATACCCATGACATTCTTCAAAGATTTCGACCAAACACTCCTGAAATTCATATGGAATAATAAACCTCCACGGATAGCTAAAGCAATCCCTGGGAAAAAGAAGATGGGAGGCATCACCTTTCCCAACCTCAAACTGTACTACAAAGCAGCAGTAATTAAAACAGCATGGTATTGAAAGAAAAATAGACATGTTGACCTCTGGAATAGAGTTGAGTATCCTGACACCCACCCTCAAAGACATGATCGGTTAATCTTTGATAAAGGTGCAAAGAGTTCAAACTGGAGTAAGAAAAGCCTCTTCAACAAGTGGTGCTGGGAAAACTGGACAGCTACATGTAAAAAAATGAATTTGGACCTGTGTCTAACACCTTGCACAAAAATCAGATCAAAATGGATTAAAGATCTCAATATCAGGCCTGAATCCATAAAGTACATTGGAGAAAATATAGGAAAATCCCTCCACGACATTGAAGCTAAAGACATCTTCAAAGGTGAAACACCATTAACAAAGCAACTAGAAGAAAAGATAAACATATGGGACTACATGAAACTAAAGAGCTTCTGCACCTCGAAAGAAACAGTGACCAAGATACAAAGGCAGTCCAAAGAATGGGAAAGAATATTCACCCAATACCCATCTGTTAAGCATTTAATATCCAGGATATATCAGGCACTGGTACAAAAACCAGTGCCTTTTTTTCTATATAAAAAGAAAACAACCAACCCCATGAAAAAATGGGGAGAAGAGATGAACAGAAACTGTGACAAGGAAGAAATTCAAATGGCCAAAAGGCCTATGAAAAAATGCTCATCATCACTAATCATCAGAGAGATGCAAATCAAAACAACAATGAGATATCTCACACCACAGAGACTGTCCCATATCCAAAAGGGTAAAAGCAACAAGTGCTGGCATTGATGCGGGAAAAGGGTACCATCATACATTGTTGGTGGGAATGTCGACTTGTACACCCTTTCTGGAAAACATTATGGACATTCCTCCAAAGACAAAAAATCGAGCTCCCTTTTGATCCAGCCATACCACTCCTGGGAATATACCCTGGGAAACCAAATACACACAGCGGAAACACCATTCGCAGTTTTATTTTCATAGCAGCACTATTCACAATAGCCAGAACCTGGAAGCAACCAGTATGCCTGAGAACTGATGACTGGATAAAGAAACTTTTGTACATCTACACAATGGAATACTATGCAGCTGTTAGGAAAAATGAAATAATGAAATTTGCCTATAAATAGATCGACATGGAAAGGATTATGTTGAGTGAAATTAGTCAGAAGGGAAGAAAGAGATATAGAATGACTGCATTTATTTGCATGACATAAATACATATATATACATATATATACATATACATATTATGATACCAAAATTCAACGTCAGGCAAAATGTGGATCAGGTCTTACCAAAAGTATAAATTACCACAAATGTGTGAGAGTCAGAGGTTAGGTAAGACAGAGAAGGGAACATGTGTGAATAAATGTCGAAAGGACTAATACCAACCTAGAACTGAGCATTAAATGCAGGCAAAAAATGCACATGATGGGCTCTAAGTGTATGTATTGCAATATACAATATGCAAGTGAAGGAAAAGAGAGGGAGAGAGAAAAGAGATAAAGAATCTGCCATGGAGGCAGGCTATGGGAGAGAGGAGGGAACTGGGGACATTGGTGGGGCGGAAATGGGTATTGGTGGAGAGCGGTGTGCTGGAACACTATGTGACTGAAACCTCCAAACATGAACAATGTTGTAATTGTATATCTCACCATTGTATTACTTTATAAAGTCAGTGTATATCTCACCATGGTATTACTTTATGAAGTCAGTGTTTATTACTTCAGTTTATCACCGTATCACTGTCTTCCCGTTCATCGTCAATTTGCTCGAGCGGGCACCAGTAACATCTCCATATGACCTGTCTCATGCTAGTAGAGCCCAAGGGCACCTGCTTGCTCCAGGAACATAAAGAGCCTCAAACCATTCCATCAGGTCATGGGAATGAGGTTTATAATTGTTACTGGTATCTGGCATATTAAATATGACACGGGTAGCTTGCCAGGCTCTGCCGTGCAGATAGCATACTCTTGTAGTCATCTCAACATCCAGCATTTATGATGAAACGCGCAGCCGCTTGCGGCCGCACGAGCCGGGCTGTGATAGGCTGGTCTGCTGGGTGGAGTTCTGACGAGGGGGAAGTCCAGATGTGGAGAATGGAGGTCCTCATGGAGTGGGGGGTCGTCTGGTTTGTTGTGAGGCTCTTCTGGGGTTGCAGGCCAGGGCTAGAACCTGCCATCCCTCCCGGGCACCTCATGAGTGGCTGGGCACAGTGAGAGTCAGTAGCAGCTCTGCCACAATGGTATAATACCCACCATGGTATAATAAAATATTTTTTAAAAAGATGCAGAGAGAGAGACAGAGAGAGAAAGAGAGGAAAAGGGAGTACCTGCTACTGAGGCAGCCTGGGGGTGGGCAGTTGGGTGTGTGGGTACACTGGTGGTGGGAATGAGGCACTGATGGCGGGATGGGTGCTGGAATACTGTATTACCAAGAACCAATTATGAACACCTTTGTAATTGTATGTTTCACTGTGGTATAATAAAACATTTTTTTAAAAAAGAAAAAAACTAATTTTGGCTGTATTTGTTGTGGGAAGATACCCATAATACCATTGAATATGAAAAAGGGAGAAAAAAAAGGGTGAAGAGTTCTTGGAGATCCAAGCATGAAAGAATGAAGAATGGAAATACCTATGTGCTTCGTCTCCTATGTCCTTGGAGTCTGAGAATTGCAGCCACCTGCAAAACTGTTTTGACTGGCCTTGGGTGCCTCAAGGGTGATGGAGCTCTGGTATTTCTCTCACCATTCAGGGATTTCAACCCACCAGTGAGAGAGCAGAAATATTTTCTCTTGGGACACAAGGGGTGAAGATCTGGAGAGGCCCAATTTATGGACCCTTTTCTGGCATACGAAGAAAGTCTAAGTGGGGCATATTGCATATCCAGTGCCTGAGTTGACTTGGGCATGAGAAGCTAGTGACGAGGTACTAAGGGCAGAGCTCTGTGGCACAGGGCCAGTGGGGTGCCCATGAATGACACTGGAGGTGATTCTGACTACAGCTCAGCAATTACCCATGGGAGGTTTAGGACAGGTTAGAGGGTACTCAGTCGGAGGAGCTGTTGCCTAGGGAATGTAGAAGGAATTTTGCATCCAAACACTTCTCATAGACATTGAGTTACAGCTGACACAGCTTTGCACTCCTCACAAGGCTTGTCTTCAATTGGGAACAGATAAAGGCTGCCCTTGTCCTTCCACTTCCACACAGCCTTATCCTTTGTTTATAAAAAAAGTGTTCTGGGGGAACCGGATTCTGGGGACATTTGTTCTGAAGATCATTCACTTTTGGCTTAGTTGCAGAGAAGGGAGTCTCATTCCTCACTTGAGACGTCTGCTGCTGTTCAAAACCTGTGTTCTGGGACTGGGATATCTACATTCCCGTATATTAGATGTAGAAATCTTTCTTTGCCTGTTAGGAGATTCCTGGTCTCCAGTGGGATTTCCTAGGATGTGGCAAAAGGAAACACTAGTAGAAAATTTGCTTGCACTTTGGAGCACGTGGTTGGAGTAGTCTCCGGGCAGATTCTCAGATATGGATTTGAGCACACTTCTAATGCTTGTATTATATAATGGCTCTTCTAGCTGCTGGAAAACTAGAATTTTAGGTAGTAGTGAGTCAGGAATAAACCCTAGATATTCCTTAGCTGCTACTTTTGGACATATTTTTAATAGAGTATGGTCTAAACACTTGATTCGAGTGTGTCTTTACACTGTGTTTGAGGCTCAGATGACTCCTTGGCCTCTAATCTCCCTGTGGTCTCTTTGGCTCTTAAAGATTCTAACTTCCTCTCCACCGTTATTTCCTTGACCCAGGGGTCCTGAGACACGCAATTGATAGTCTCCTCTCAAGCTACTCCTGGAACTCGGACTCAACATTGAGCATCCATTCTCAGCACTCTCCACAGATCCACTCTGCCAGCTTCTGGCCCTGAGGCTGGGTGTGATGACTCAGTAACCTATCGGTCTTCTGTGTGCCCAGATAGAGATATTCCCCATGGATCCATGGTAAAAATCAAATGAGATCTCCCCAGACACTTTCTGGATTTTGTCAGACACGGGATAACTGGAGACCTTGGCTAGACTCTCCAGGACAGAGAAACGGTTCTTTATTTCTCACTTGCTCTCCTATATGGTGCTGTGGAAATTCTCTTTTGATTTTACAAACTTTATGCTTGTTGGGTCACAAATGCGCAGGTGGCTGAGAGGGGTGTAAAGTTTGGACCTGTTCTAACTTAAAAAGTTTGATGATATTGGTATCATAATATGTATGTATGTACACATATGCATGTTTGTATATATGAATATATATATATATATCATGCATGCTAGGGGGGGGGGGGGAAGGGAATCAAGGACATTGGTGGTGGGAAACGGGCACTGGTGGAGGGATGGGTGCTGGAACACTGTATGACCGAAACCCAAATATGAACGTCTTTCTTTTATTTTATTATTTTTTTTTTGCTTTTTTTGGGTCACACCCGGCGATGCTCAGGGGTTGCTCCTGGCTCTGCACTCAGGAATTACTCCTGGTGGTGCTCGGGGGACCATATGGGATGCCGGGGGATTGAACCCTGGCCGGCATGGGCTGGCCGCGTGCAAGGCAAACTCACTACCTGCTGGGCTATGGCTCCGGCCCCTGAACATCTTTCTAATTGTATATCTCACGGTGGTATAATAAAATATTAAAATTACCCAAAAAAAGTTTGATGAGAAGCTGGCCAAGAGTTATACATGGCAGAGCTGTGCGGCATAGAGCTCTGCGTAAGAGCTCATGAGCTGCACTGGAGAGGACTTGAGAAGAGCTCAGCGATTAGCCAGGGGAGATGGAGGACAGGTCCCTGCCTTAGAGGGTGCTCAGTCAGAGAAGCTGTTGGAGACCTTGGGGATGTAGCAGACTCTTGTCCTAGTTACTTTACGGGCTGTGTATTGTTGCTTCTTTCACCAGTGTAGAGAGATGAGTTTTCATGATGACCCTACACTGGTTGTCTTCACCATATCTCCCTGCTGCTGTTTAAGTTCAGACTCTGGTTCCTGCAGGACAGCTAACACTGGATTTGGAAGATCCACGTTTTGAGACTTTCTCCAGTTGCTGCCTGTTTTCAGGACTGAATGCAAAATTTTGGGGGAAGAATTCAGAACACCCAACTGTACTCAGAAGGGATGAAATTAAAAGCACTGATTTCTGTGCACTTTTCCAACTTCTTTGGCCTCAAACACCATTCTGACTGTGGACTCTCAAACATTCTGAGTTCACGTTTGATAGCTGCAATCTTGGGTGGAGAAAAGGTTAGTACATTTGAAAGAGAGGCGTGGGCCTGAATGTGAACTACTGGAGAATTCTGGGGTTGATTTAGGTTTGAAAAAATGTTTAGAATGAATATGTAAAGGGGATAGAGATAGTCCCTGGGGAAACAATGGCTATTTATTTGGCTGCATTTGCTCTGTGAATGTCCCACAATTCAACTGAATATCAGAAAGGTAGAATGTAAATGTGAAGAATTCTTGGAGATCTAAGCAGTAGCCACTAGAGATTCGTTATGAAGAGAGGGATTCCCAGTGTACTTTGTCTTCTATGTCATTGGACTCTAAGGATTTCAGTCACCTGGGAAGCTGCTCTGCCTGGCTTTTGGTGCTTCAGGATGGTGATGGACCTCTGATCTTACCACTCAGGGATTTCAACTTCTTCACCCAGAGAATGTACTTGGTAGTATGGAATCTTTTTTTTCTAATTTTCAAGGTTTTGATTTAAATTCTTTACAACATTATTTTATCTTGATTCTATCCTCTGTGAATTCCACCAAATATTTATTTTTTCCCAGAATGATCCTCAGGAAATATGCTTGTTCTGGGCCTCATGAAGTGAAGAAGTGGAGAGGTACAGGATTTGGGCAGTGTTCTAGCATAAGGAGAAAATCAAAATTGGATAGATCAAGTGGCCAATACTTGAGATGAGTTGGGAATGAGAAGCTGATCAAGCATTATGCATGGCAGAACTCTCAGTCAGAGTTCTCTTTCTCCATGCTGGTGCTGAATTAGCCATGAAGGTACAGGACAGATCCCTGAATCATCCTTGTGTACAAGGAGATGGGATAACATGATCTGACATCCCAATATGATGGGGCATCCCAGTGGAAGGAATGGTGAAGAATTTGATATAAAAGAGACTGACATGGGATTATAGAGTCAGTCTTAAGAGGGTGCTTTTTCAGAGCATGTGTAGCAGTCTCTAGGGGTGAGCAGCAGCACGTATCTTCACATGCCTCTCTAATGAACAGGGCTGACACAACTCTGCCACACTACTCTGCACTCCTCACCAGGCTGGTCTTCACATGGGAATTGATGAAAGATGCCCTCATATAGGCACTTCTGCCCCCTATTATTGGACAAAAGAGGCACAATTTCAGCTCGAACACATGGTATCCAGGGGGCTCAGCAGGGTGAGCAGCAAGGGGAACCTGAGCCCAGAGCCCTCCACTGCCCACCTTTCAGGACATCCTCACTCCAGGGTTTTTCAGACTTGGCCTGCATGACTTAACTCCCTCCCAGATCTGCTTCAGGCTCTAGTACTAAGAAGAACACAAGAAGGAAGTGGGAGATGCTTTACCTTTGCACAAGTTCAATCGGGTTCAGAGTTCTCTTCTGTTCTCTCAGGTCAACTGGAAATGGGGAGATGGGGTCATGTAATGAAGTGAAGAGAAGAGGCAAGAGCTCTTACAGGATGTTACCGCTATGTCCCTTGAGGGAACCCTGGGACTAGGTTCTTTACCCCAAGATCCAGTGTCCAAAGGCACATAAATTATGACAAAGGAGAATAGTTTTAGAACTAATAAAGGGGAAAGTGCAGGGTGTCACTTATCAATGGTGTCTGAGTAAAGATAAAATCTTGTCTCTAGCCACTCTCCCTTTAGTTGTTCGTCCAGAGTTTTATCCTCCCAATTCAAGTATGACTGTTCCACTGTGACCACTGGGAAATAGACTATTTCCTTTATTCTGCTTCCTCCTAGCCTCAGAAACAGAAAATACCATGTTCAAACAATTTTCACGGGGGACAGAGCAATAGTACAGTGGGTATGGTTTTGAATAGTTTGATCCTCAGCATCCCCTATGGTGGCCCAAACACTTTCAGGAGAAATTCCTGAGTGTACAGCCACAAGTAACCCCTGAGCATCACTGGATGTGACCCAAGAAGCAAAAGAGCAAAAGAAAACAAACACTTTCATGGACACCGAGTGATGGGGCTCTTCCACTGACACCTTCAGATCATAGAGCTGGACTAATAGAACAGGAGAGATAGAAGTTGCCTCTTAGGTTCTGGAAATCTGGATTAAAGAGTTGGAGCTTACCTTTCAGAACTTCAGTTTTCTTAGCCTTCCTATTCCTTCCTCTAGGTGCTGTGTAGTGCTGTGAGATGAGAGGAAAGAAAATGAGGGCACTAGAACCCAATCTCACTCTTCTCCAGATAAAGATAAGATGTTATTATTCTCTAACAATCTGACTACCTTTTATGAATGCAACTTTATGATTTCCCATCTTAGTCTCCTTAAAGTGAGTAAATTACTTTTAATTTGATGGCTGAAAGAACAGTTTATCGGGCCAGAAAGATAGTGTGGTTTGTTCAGTGCTTGCTTTGCAAGTGGTCAACCTGGATTCAGTGCCCAATGTACTATAAGGTCCGCTGACCAGCCAGGATTCATAGCTGAGCTCAGAGACAGGAGAAACTATGAGTATCACCAGATATACCTTTCCCACAAAATGGGGGTGGGGACAAGAGAATGATATTTCTACCAGCGAATCTGCTCCCCTGGGGCAGAAGAAAATCCCTAGGCCCTGCTCCCAGATTTTGTTAGGGCACCCAACAGCACTCCAACAACTTCCAATGCTGACTTCACATATTTAAAGGATAGGGCATTGCTATCACAAATCAAGATCTGCAGGGAAACATATGACAAGGTATTATCTAGGTATCAGACCAGTTCTTGCCTAGATACTTTAAAAGGTGAGCAGCACACCTTGAGAAGAGGGAAAACAACAGTGTATTATGCCGGTAGACACAGCAAAGCTTATGATTCAAAGGAACAGGGTTGAAACACAGGTGAGAGCTTCACTTTAATGAATATCTCTATCCTAGGAAGTGAGGCTTGGAGCATTTGCAGGCAGCTGGTAAGATAGTACAGAAATAGAAATTCCCAACAGTGTTATTTTTAACTCAAATATTGGACACCACGAATAAGTGAGCAACTTTGGGATACATTCCCAGGAGACCATGTTTACAGAGTGACACTCTGCCCATCTCAAGGATATCCTGAATGCACTTTCTGGTCAGGTTCTCTCTCCGAGTCTCAGATGCCCCTTGGCAGGTGCTGCTCTCTGGTATCAGCCTGCTCGACTTTAGCCAGTTTGAGATATGGGAAGGACTCTCTTTTCCTCATCATCCCACCCCATTTTTATGCTGCCTCATATAAATATTTTTCTATGCTGTCTGGTATAAATATTTTCACTCATGCTGCCACAATCATGTTCAAACCTTTGCTTTTCAGGACCCAGGACATCAGCACTGTAAGGCAATTGCTAATGGTCAGTATAAAGTGTGGGAGCAGTAGGACACTAATAGCCTCCAGGTGCTGCTAACTACACTGAGTAGACAGGGGCTCACACAAGTGTAATAATTCCTATGGAAAGGGGTCCCAGCAGAGCAGCCGTCCATGAGACCCAGCTCCACCAATACTTCCCCTGAGTCTAGTTATTTGGGTTGGAATGAGGTCTCTAGCTGGTCTAGCAACTCTCATACCACACCAATCTGAAACTAAGGAATCTGCCAGAGCCTGCACAGGCTTCTCAAGAGTTGTTATCCTGGTCAAGCTAGACAAAATGCTCTTGCTGCTGAGTTTGTGACAGCCCAGCTCCTGCTCCACTCAGGGTGGCTTTGCTGATTGCTTCAATATGACAAGAATGGGGATCGTTGCAGGTGCCCATCTATCTGGGAAGGGGAACAGGAGAGAGTGGGAGCCTCATTCCCTTGAACCAGAGTGAGGTCACAAAATGCCCAGACTCAGCTCAGACTCTGGCTCAGCTCATATTCAGGCAGTGGAAGGTGCTTTGGGAGGGAGTAAAGAAAGAATCACTGGGGGCTGACTGAGTTGCCTCTGGGACTTGGTAATGCCCGTTATAATATGAGGTTCTCATCCTTTGCACTACTCTAATACTCATAGCAATTATCTCCCACCACTATAGAACCCATAGTGCAGGAGGAAGTAAGTGATGCAAACGAAAATATACAGCAAGATCCATAGGGCCCTTCCAGTGGCTATTAGACAAAGGGAGAGTAACTGACAGGACCATAGCAGGAGATAGACTCAGTGCCCCTATTCCTACCTAGAACAGAGGATGGCAATTAAGAGTCACTGGGAATCCGTCTCTGCTGTGCTCCTCAATCTTCCTCCTTGTATTGACTGACCACTTTCTGGTATGTGGGGACACCAATGTACCAGGGTCATGTGGACTCAAAAGGGCCTTCAAGACAAGCCTCTCTCCTGACAGCCAGTTGGAGGAGTTTGGGTGGGTCAGGACTGGCTTTGGCACAGGCTGAGCTGATGGCTGGGTACATCCATCATAACCAGGTCAGACTGCTGTGTATCCACTGGCCTCCTGCTTTGCTCTGTGAATTCAAATGACCAGCTCTTGCCATTGGTCATTTGAATTACCCACTGGGATACCTTCTCAATCTCCCGACGAGGATATAATGCTCTGTAGGGTGGTGCTTTTTCACAGGAAGACAAGTTATCCTCCTCATTTACCAGTGATCTACTAAATAAATGACATTGTGTTTATTTTTACGCCTGATAAATATTGCTGGTCACTTTGCATCAATGCAATAAATATAGGTTTGTTTTTTTGACTTTAGATTGAGCTTAAATCTGATCTCTTCAGCCTCAAATATAAGAGATTTAGAGCAGTGTGCTTCCTACAATAAACACATGTGAATGATCAGAGAAAACACAGACTCAAAATAAAAGGCTGAAAAACAATTCTTCACTCCAGTAAACCCCCAAAAGGCCAGTGTGGCCATCCTAGTATCCAATAACATAGGCTTCAGGCTGAAAACTTACAAGGGATGGTGAAAGTCATTTCTTAATCATTAAGAAATATGTATATCAGCTGAAAGTACACTCTTAAACATATATACACCCAAATGAGGGGCCCAAAAATACCTACCAAAACTGCTAATAAGTTTCAAAAAAAACATTGACAGTAAAATAATTGTAGATGGAGTTTTCAGAATTGCTCGATCAACTCTTAATAGGTCGAAAAGACCAAAACAAACCAGGAAATACTGACTGACCCTGAAGGAAGAAATGGAAGAGGGCTAGTATATATATACAGGTATAGTATATATATACAGGATTTTTCATTCCCCAAAATTGAATACACATTTTTCTCCAGCGCACATGGAGCATTCTGCAAGATAGATCATATGATGAGTCACAAAACATAATATCTCAATAAAATCAAAAAGGTAGAAATTTTGTCAACTATTTTTTTCAGACCATGATGCAATGAATATAGAAGGTAACCACAACAGAAACAGTGAAAACAAACAATTGAATACTGAACAGCTCTTTCCTAACAAACATTGGGCATAGAAGAAATCTAAGAGGAAATCCAAAGAGTCCTAAAAACAAATAAAAATGAAGACATGAACTATGAGAACTTCTGGCACACAGTGAAAACAGTGTTCAAGAGAAAATTCACAGCCCTGCAAACATTCATCAGGAAAGAAGAAAGGACCCACATACATAATCTGACTTCACAGCTAAGACCTTAGAATACAACCAAGAAAAGGAGCCCAACCCAGACAGAAAGGAAATAATAAAACTTAAGCTGAAATCAACAAGTTGAAATCCCAAAAACATAATCCAAAATATCAATGAACCAAGAGCTGGTTCTTTGAAAAAATAAAGAGATGGAAAATCCACTTGCAAGACTGGTGGAAAGAGAAAGAGAGAGGCCAAATAAATAGAATCAGAAATGAAAAGTGGATCATCAAAACAAGAGAACCTAGAGGAAATAGACAAATGGCTGAATCACTATAGTCCCCAAGGCTGCAACAAGAAGATTTGAAATACCTGAACAAACCTATCACCAATGAGGAAATTGAATCAGTAATCAAAAGTCTACCCAAACGCAAAAACATAGGTCCAGACAGATTCACTAGTAAATTCTTCCAAACCTTAGAAGAGGGCCTATTGCCAGTGCTTTTCAAGCTACTCAAATAAATAGAAGAAACAGAAATACTCCCAAATACCTTCAATAAGGCACATATCACCCTGATACCCAAAGAAGACAGAGATGTCACAGAAAAGGAAACTACAAACCAATCTCCCAATCAACAAAGAGGCTAAATCTTCAAAAAATTCTAGCAAATAGAATCCAAAGACTCATCAAAAAGATTATACACCAAGAACAAGTAGAATTCATCCCAGCAATGCAAGGATGCATCAACATATGCAAGTAAATCAAAACAATACATCATATCAATAAGAGAAAAATGGAAACCATATGATAATATTAGCAGCTACAGAGAAAGATTTTGACAAGATCCAACACATGTTATGATAAAAACATGTCATAAAATGGGAATTGAAAAAACTTTCTTCAATGAAGTCAAAGCCATCTACAAAAAGCCCACAGAGAGCATCAATCTCAATGGAGAAAAACTGAAAGCCTTCCTGAAAGATTGAGGACAAGATAAGGTTGCTCACTCTCATGATCTGTTCATTATAGTAGTGGGATTACTTGCCATAGCAATCAGGGAAGAAAAGATATTAAGGGTAGCCAGATAGGAAGAAAAAATCAAGCTGTCACTATTTGCAGATGACATGACATTACACATAGAGAACCCTAAAATCTCTACCAAAAAGTTCCTAGAAATAATAGATTCCTAGAGCAGAATGGCAGGATACAAACTCAATACCCAAAGTTATTGGCTTTCCTATATGCAAAAACCAAAAGAGAAGAAAGGGATATTAAAGAAACAATGCCATTTACAATTGTGCCACACAAAATAAAATACCTAGGAATCAGTCTGACTATAAATATAAAGGATCTGTACAAACAAAACTAAAAACATTGCTTCAAGAAATAAAAGAGGACCTGAGGAAATGGAGACACATTCCCTGCTCATGTATTGGGAGAATTAACAATAACAAATACTAATACTCCCTAGAGCTTTATACAGGTTCAATGTAGTCCCTATAAGAATACCCATGAAATACTTCAAAGAAACTGACCAAAAACTCCAGATATTTGTATGAGTAATCATCCCCTATGAATACCTAATGTAATCCCTGGGGAAAAGAAGATGGGTGGTATTATTTTCCCCAACTTCAAACTCTACTACAATACAGTAGTAATTCAAATGTCATGGTATTGATATAGAGACAGATCTGCAGATGTGTGTAATAGAACTGACACATACTATGTGTATCCTGACACATACTATCAAATATATGATCACTTACTTTTCGATAGAGGAGCAAAAATATTAAGTGGAGCAAAGAAAGCCTCTTCAACATGTGGTGCAGAGAAAACTGGTCAGCTACATGATAACACAATGAAGTTAGACCTAACGCCATCACAAAAGTCAGATCAAAATGCATTAAAGAACTCAACCTCAGTTATCATTCTATAAGGTACATCAAAGAAAACATGGGAAAATTGCTCTACGACATTGAAGCTAAAGGTATCTTCAAAGACGTAAAAACACTGACAAAGTAATTGGAGACAATGATAAGCAAATGGGATTATATGAACTTAAAAGCTTCAGCACCTCAAAAAGAAATGGTGACCAAGGACAGAGGCAGCCCACAGAGTGCAAAGACTATTCACCCAACACCTATCTGATAAGAGTTTAATATCCATGATGTCAAGGCACCAGTAGAACTTTACAGAAGAAAACAGCCAACCCCATCAAAAAATGGGGAGAAAAAAATGAACAGAAACTTTAAAAAAAGAAAAAAATCAAAAGGCCAAAAGATTTATGACAGAGTGCTCTTCATCATTAATCATCAGGGAGGTTCAAATCAAAACAACAATGAGATATCTTCTTACACCACAGAAATAGTATTGCCAGACTAGAACTGACCATTGATTGTACACAAAGTGATTTATATGATAATCCCCAAATGTTTGTAGAGCAAACCACAATGTGTAGAAGAATGGAGAGACAGAGAAAGTTAGAAGAAATGGAAAACTGCCTGCAAAAGAGGCATGCTGAGGGAGAGTGGAGGGAATTTGGGGACATTGGTGGTGGGAATAGGACACTGGTGGAGGGATGGATGCTGGAACACTGTGTGACATAACCTCATCATGAACAATTTTGTAACTGTATATCTCATGTTGGTATAATAGAAAAAATTTAGAAAGAGATATAAAATCCTGAAAGTTACATAGGTAATAGGTCCAGAGAGGGAAGGCAACAAACTTAAAATATTTTCAATGTTCCAGGAATTTCAAAAAACATTAATTCACTAATTCTATTTACTATAAATCCATTATCATTAAACTTTTTATAGATCACTTCACTTATATCACTTGTCTTCCTGTTGTTCATCGATTTGTTCAAGCGGGCACCAGTAACATCTCCATTTGTCCCTGTCAAGTTCTAGTATAGCCCAAGGGCCTCTGTTCGCTCCAGGAACACAAAGAGCCTAAAACCATTTGTTCAGGTCATGGGAATGAGGTGTATTCTAGTTACTGTATTTGGCATATCAAATATGACGTGGGTAGCATGCCAGGCTCTACCATGCGGGTGCTCTTAGTTTTTGCATTTACTGGTGTAGCACACAGCCGCAAAGAGTCCACAGCTCCATCTGTATCTGTAGAATAGGCTTCTCTCTTGGGTGGAGTTCTGATGAGCTGTGGAATCCGTAGTTGAAAACAGCTGCCATCAGAGTGCGGGGTTCCCCTGGCTTCTTTTGAGACTCTATAGGGGTGGTGATCCAGGGCCCGAACACATCCTCCCTCCTGGACTCCATATTTTATAGATGAGGAAAAAGAATCTTGAGGTGGAATATCAGCACAGCAGGTAAGATGTGTGCCATGCACACATGATTCCCCTAGCACAACCAGGAGTCATCCCTGATTATAGAGTCAGGATACAGCCCTGTATACAGTGGAGTATGTCCCCATAACCAAACATATATATAAATACATTACAGGAAGTTTTTTCCTTCTCACCCAACAACTAGAGCAGCTGAGTGCAGAGGAGGGGACAAATAACCCTGGGCACTGATCCTATACAACTGATAAACTGACTGTTATGTCAATCAATCCACTGGAGTGGGTTCTATGTGAAGAGGGTGTTTCTCTTTTCTTTTTATAAAGTATTTTATTTTACCACAGTGAGATGTACAATTACAAAGATGTTCATATTTGGGTTTTGGTCATACAGTGTTCCAGCACCCATCCCCTGTTCTCTTCCCACTTTCCCAGCCTGCCTCCATGGCAGGTTCTTAATTTCTTTCCCTTTCTCTCTATCTCTTTCTCTTTTCCTTCCCTTCCAGATTGTGGATTACAGAACACACATTAAAGGGTTGTCATGTGTATCTTTTTGCCTGTATTTAATGCTCAGTTCTAGATTGGTATTAGTACTTTTGAAAATTGTTAGCACACTGTTCTATTTTCTGTCTAACCTAGCCTCTGACTCCCACACGTTTGTGATAATTTTCACCTTTGACAAGACCTCCTGATACATGTTTCACTTGACCTTGGATATTGGTATCATAATATGTACATATATATTTATGTCATTCAAATAAATGCAGTCATTCTATATCTGTCTCTCTCCTCTGGCTAATTTCAGTCAACATGATCTTCTCCATGTCCATCCATTTATAGGCAAATTTCATAACTTCATTTTTCCTAACAGCTGCATAGTATTCCATTGTGTAGATGTACCAAAGCTTCTTTATCCAGTCATTGATTCTCGGGCACTCTGGTTGTTTCCAGATTCTGGCTATTGTGAATAATGCTCCTATGAACATAAAAGTAGGGATGGTGTTTCCGCTGCATATTTTTGGCTTCCCAGAGTGTATTCCCAGGAGTGGTATGGTTTTCTGACCTTTCTCCTGAGACCGGCCTCTCCCATAAACCTCCTCTTTGCCATGACAGCAAGCTCCCTGTCTATTTCTTGGAGACCCATCACCTTGTGGAGATAACTCCACTCTTC
The DNA here is from genome assembly GCA_021461705.1 of Cryptotis parvus. NCBI lineage: Eukaryota > Metazoa > Chordata > Mammalia > Eulipotyphla > Soricidae > Cryptotis > Cryptotis parvus. The sequence goes on from JAJIBD010000116.1 coordinate 36,106, forward strand.
ACGTGAGAAAGAAAGAATGCTGAGGTAAATAAGGAAAATGTTTTTTCCTGTGATGACTTCAAAACTGCAGTTTTCTCTGACTAATCCATCCCAATACAGAATGAACATTGTGAACAGGAAAACTCTATTCATTCTTCAAAAGGCCTCAGTTTCCTGCCCCATATTGTCACACATTTTCCCCAAAACCTCAAGAGTCACCATGAAAATCCACAGAGATTTTAAGGTGAACGATGTCCATGAGACTCTGACCCAGGTTTCTGTCACTCTTAAGTGACTTAACCTCCAGCAATTTTCCCAAATCTCTGTGTGATTCTCTTACCAATGTATGATCCAGTGTGCTGTGGCAATAAGCAGATGCATTTCTGAACCTCTTCAACAGGCCTCTCTGTCCAACTTTAAGGTGGGAGTTAGCCTTATGTCCTCTGGCTAAGAATGCAGATTTCCAATTATGGAAGATTATTTTTCAAGATCTGTCCTCCTGAATGATACTGGCGCCTGCTTGAGCAAATCAATGAATAACGGGATGTCAAGTGATCAAGTGATTTTTCAGGATAAGACTCGTCTTAAAGTTAATATCTCTAATAGTTAATATCTTTAACAGTATGTTAATAACAATGTTACCTGATGTTAGTAACATAACAATAACATTAATTCCTTTACTGTGAATATTTTATATGACCAAATTATATCTTTACTACTAAGAAAATAGCACTCATTCTGACATAATTTGTCCTGCATGGGTGCCTTATGTGAGGCAGGGAGCAGAGAAATGGTCACTTTCTCTCAATCCACCTTTGCCACTCGGGAAACCCTGGGAAGGCCCAGCTGACCCAGTCTTTGCAGGTTCTTGTCTTTGCCTCTCTGAAGGAGATGAGAAGTGAATCAAAACAGATTTGATTTGGAGATTTTAGAATGGGGCAAGAGAGAGAGACACAGAGAGGGTGAGAGAGAGAGAGAGAGAGTGAATACCATCTCAAGAGGGGAGATTCATGCGATATGTGATAGGTCACGTGGGCACATGAGGTACATGGTCTCCGGCAGCTTATGTGTCTCTTCCTTTGTTCAAGGTTACATTTATAGGTTTTTCCAAGCTGCCTCATGTTGGGGCTTTCATCTAGGATGTTGTCCTTTGCTAAGTAGTTGGTAGGGCAGTGGACAAGGTAAAAATGTGGGAGTCCTGGATAGTCTTAGAAGTTACTGTTCTGTCCTTTGTTTTTTCCTGACCTTCTCTCAGAGGGGCCCTACCTTGCCTGGGTCTCTTGGCTCCAGGTGAAGCTTTATCAGGCCTTATTTACTGTTTCTGCAAAATAGGCTTTTAGCAGCTAGGAGTTGTTGGTTTTATTACATCGTAGGAATTCCATTGCCTTAGGGGGACCCTATCGTGTGTGTCTGCCTACATCCATTCCATGCTTATAACTAAAATATAGTCTATTTTTATTTTATCAGTATTAACACCATGCATTTTCCAGGACTCATACACAGATTACACATGCATGTTACATCATACAGCGATAAAAGTGAGTCCTTGCATGTCCACAATAAGTCTGAATTTTCCAGTTCAAGATGAAACCTACAACTGATTTCTGCTTAACGTCCCTTCTGTAAGATACCACCTTCAGCTGAAGAAGCAAGTGTGGCCTACCCTACTCTCCATTAACTGTAACTGATCACATTGGGAACTACCATGTTCTCGTTCTCTGTGAGTTTTCTCCTGCTTGCTCCTGATTTTACTGTGGGCTAGTGGAGGTGTGTGAGGCTTTTCTCCAAATGCAAGCAGGTTGACCTTTGGTCTAAAAGGGAGATGCAGTTTGAGAGTCGAGGATATGAAGATGCTTGAGTATATGTGATAATTCACGGTGACTTCTTAGACATAGAGAAGAGGGAATACCTGGGTCGAGAGCCAGCAGAGCATTGAAAGCAGTCTCAGATGCTCTGAGTCTATGTGCCTCCCTAAGAGTATGCAGAGATGAGGCTCGTGTGCTGGCACAGGCTTTGTTTTGGTCTCTAGTGAGATAAGTCCATGCTGTGCAGAACAGACCCTGAGAGAGCTGCTGATAGGGCTACCACTGTGAGGGAGACCTGAAGTAGCTGCAAGGACATGGTGGGGAGGCCCACACACTGCTAGCACAGCTGCTGCCGCTGCTCAGACAGCAGTGAGAGGGGAAGAGGTTGGTGCCACCACCAAAACTCATGAGAAAAAGAGCAGAGAAATAGCAAAGTGCACTGACTCTAAGATAAACTCGAGATAGACTGAGGGAGACTGTCTTAGCATGCACAACATTGCAGCAGAGACCAGCAGGGCTGCGACTCAGAGCAATAAGTGGCCGAGAGCATGGCTACCAGGAGAGGATCTGAGGAGCAGCTGTGCTCTGAGATGAGCCAGGGAGAGTGGAGGAACCTCCCCCACTGCTGCCCACTAAGGCCAATGCTGGCCTGGAGCCTGAGGACAAATAGCAGAGTAACCAGGCACAGGGGTAAAGGCTCTTGTATTGAATGCACCAGAGCCAGTTCAATCCCTGGCGCATGTGTATATCCCCTGAAAAATGGCCACAATTAGCCCAAACACAGAGGCAAGAGTGTGTCCTGAGCATCTCCAGGAAAATGCTGCTCCCAAATATAGACAAAAAAGCTCTGGGCCGAATTCTTGGGTATATACCAAAATCATGTTCTCTAAGGTTAGATTAGATTAAAGTTGAATGAATTTTCCACTGACTGATTAGATTAGATTGGATTAGATTAGATTAGATTAGATTAAAGGTTAGATTAGATCTGACCTAATCTAATATAAGTGTTAGACACAGGTACACCCAGCAGAGGAGAAACTAGCTTTCCCCGTTGAACCCCCTGCATTCCATGGACCACGAGAGCAACTTCCGACCTGAGTCCACCATTCCGATGGAGCCTCGGAGGAGCCCAGAGAAACCCCCACACCTTACTGGCAGTGATCTTCACAATCCACACTCCACAGCTGGTAAGATCTCCACGCAGCAGATTAATCCAGTCTCCAGCCAGCAGATTAACCCAGTCTCCAGCCGGCTTGTCAGAAACCCAGCCTACAAGGACCCACCATGCAGAGACCCGCCCTTAAGAAGAGAGTATTTCAAGCCCAGGAATGCTTGAGCCTAAGACACAGGTACACCAGCAGAGCAGAAACCAGCTTTCCCGTTGCATGAGGCCACTGCATGGCCCCGCGACTTACCTCCAAATTACCGTAAATATTCTACCCACCCCTCTGAGAGAGCCCCACAAAGTAATGAGAATATAGCGCCGACATGGCAGAGCCTGGCAAGCTGTCTGATGCGAGTTCGATATGCCAAATATAGTAACAGAAATGTTTATTTTCCTAACCCCGAAAGAGCCCTTAATACGCAGCAGTAAGAAAGGCAAATAAGCAGTGCCTGATAAAATTTCACGGCCATCCTAAGCTGCCAAAACGAAGAAGGACTAAAATGACTGTCTGTACGTTCAATGCACGTACGCTGGCATCGGAAGCATATATTGAGGGTCTGATGGTGCAAGCACAAAAGATCAAGTACGACATCATGGGTCTGACTGAGACGAGGAGGCATCAGTTGCATCATGCTGTATTTGACACTGGAGAAGAATTGTTCCTTCGAACATGTGACGAAAGAAGCGTCGGTGGCGTTGGTGTCCTTGTCAACACGAACATAGCGGTCAAAATTGATTCATTTGAATGCCTAACAAACCGAATAGGAGGATTACACTTGAAGAAATGTGGCCCACTGCCAGCAATTTCTATCTTCATTGTCTACGCAACAACATCCACATACAAAGAAGATGAAATTGAGAAATTCTACATGGAATTGGAGGAGTTCTATAAAAAAGATCACACCTTCTACAAGATCATAGTCGGTGATTTTAATGCCAAGATAGGACCAAGGAGATCGGCTGAAGAACTCCACATCGGGACCCATGGCCTAGAATAGAACGAACAGGGTGAGAAACTGAGTTCATCATGTCCATCAAGACCATTCATGGGAACTCACAGTTCCAGAAGGCTGAAGCCAAACGTTGGACATGGGAATCTCCTGGCGGACAGTTCCACAATGAAATTGACCACATCATCTTCAATTAAGGTTTTGTCTGACCGATGTAGCTGTTGTCCCCAAATTCCAAACAGGATCGGACCACCGTCTCCTTCATGCAAAATTCTACTTCCCGCAATGGGGAGAAAAGGCTGCAAAGATTAAGAAGAGAACTCCCAGAATGACCACCAGCTGGGAACTCTTTGGCACCATTGAGCAACATGGGAAGATACCATCATTGACGACATCGATGAAGAATACAACCCACTGGTTCAGCACCTCCATGATTGTGCGAAGAATGCTGAGAGAGAGAAAGACACAAAAGGAAGCTTGTCTTCAGAAACTCTTGAGCTCATTCACCAACGTGGCAAGGCGTGAGCCTCAGGAGACCAAATGATAAAGTCCAAGCTTGCTAAACACTGCAGAGAAGCAATAAAAGAAGACCTCAAAGACAGAAGAGCAGAAATACTGGAAAATGCGGCTGAAGCCGGGAAAAGCATTCGCACTGCCCGCCTGTCCTTCGCCAACTATAAGACCAAGATGACTGCCCTACAACGCCCTGATGGATCTATCACATCTTCCAGAAAGGCAATGGAGAAGATTATCCAGGACTTCTACTCAAATCTCTTTGATAGCCACATCCACCTGCCCACATACCAAATTCCACAGGATGGATATGTCATTCCCAATGTTCTCCCTTCTGAAATCTGACATGCCATCTCATCTGTAAAGAAGGGAACAGCACCAGGGCCAGACAAAATCAGAGCTGAACACCTGAAGAATCTGCCGTCGGTACTCATCAATACAATAGTTTGGCTCTTCACATGTTACCTGTCCAATGCAAGGTGCCCTCCCAATGGAAAACCAGCAGGAGAGTTCTACTGTTCATGAAGGGAGACATTCACGACATCGGCAACTATCGCCCCATCTCCTTGTTGTCCGTCATCTACAACCTGTTAACACGAGTCATCCTGAACAGGATTAGCAGAACACTATATGAAGGACAACCATGCAAGCAAGCTGGCTTCCAGAAAGGATTCAGCATAATCCACCATATCCGCACAGTAACCAAGCTCATTGAGGTTTGTAGGGAATACAAGATGCCGCTCTGTCTCACGTTGATTGATTTACAGAAAGCCTTTGATTCTGTGGAGACTGAAGCAGTCATCGAAGCCCTAGCCAAACAGGGTGTTCAAACCCAATACATCATGATCCTTCATGAACTGTATTGCGGATTCACCACCAGGATCTCACCATTCTACAAAGAAGTGATCATTAGTGTGAAAAGAGGGGTTTGACAGAGTGATACCATTTCACCAAAACTCTTCAGCGCCATCCTCGAGAACCTCATGCAACAATTAGAATGGGAAGGAATGGTAGTGAAGATAGATGGTCGGCAACTACACCACCTCCGCTTCGTTGATGACATCGTTCTAATAACACCAAACATTAGCCAAGCGGCACAAATGCTGGCTGACTTCTACCGAGAATGTGGAAAGATAGGTCTACAGCTGAATCTAAAGAAAAGCATGTTAATGAAGAATGAACTAGTTCCAGAGGCCCCATTCACTCTCAATGGAACAAACATCTCTGAATGCAGCAGTTATGTGTACCTAGGTCGAGAAATCAACATGATGAATGACCTAAAACCTGAGCTGCACAGGAGGAAGTGAGCGGCATGGAATGCCTTCAAAGGCATCGAAGAAATAGCTAAAAGGACAAAGACCCTCCGGCTCTGGGCACATCTCTTTGACTCCTCCATTCTCCCTGCATTATCATACGCCTCAGAGACCTGGGCCCTATGAAAGCAGGATGAGAATGCTATTCGTGTCTCCCAGAGAGGAATCGAAAGAGCTATGCTTGGAATATCACGCCTCACTCAAGTGAGAGAAGGAATCTGGAGTTCTGACCTCTGTGCTATTCCAGAATCAGGGACGCTGTCTCATTTGCCAAGGCATCGAAAATCAGATGGGCTGGACATGTAATGTGATTTGGAGACAACTGCTGGACTAGAGCCGTTACCGACTGGATCCCACGGGATGTCAAATGATCACGTGGCTGCCCACCTACAAGATGAAGAAAAGGACAAGATGGTCAGACTTCCTTGTCAAGACCCTGAAGGACCCGTCTGAGGCTCTTCATAGTCCTGAATCAACCAGATGCCTTTGGGCTACATTGGCACGTGATAGGGTCCAATGGAAATGTTACTGGCGCCCGCTCGAGCAAATCGATGAATAACAGGATTCAAGTGATCAAGTGATCAAGTGATAAGCGTTAGATTAGATTAAAGTATGATAAATTCTCCAATTGACTGATACTATATGTTAGAAAAGAAATGTATAGGTAAGGAGGGATATCAAAGTAATTCAGTCACCTGACTTGCATGTAATTAGCAGGGTTTGATCTACAGAATCCAATGCACCACTATAAATGATGCCTGATAGCAGAGAAAGGAGCTAGCCCTGAGCACTGCAGGGTGAGTCTGCCCCATATACCTAAAAAAAAATAAGACTTTTTTGAAAGGCAACATTCAGTTTTCCGAAAAGCCAAACTTATTTGTGGCAGTGGGGGGATCTTAGTTTTGTGATAATGTGGCAAAATTGGAGTGACCAGAATAAATAAAATAAACCACAGGGACTAAAAACCTGTGAATGAAAATTTCCATATTTTCATCGCTAACCAAGACACGTACCAGAGATGCGGGCTGCTGGTCCATGCTGCCTTGTACGAGCTGCCCTGCGCTCACTCTAGAAAAATGGTAAAAGAAAAAATTGCAGGTCGCTGCCCAGTTTTCCCAACACCACTTGTTGAAGAGGCTTTCCCTTACTCCATTTTGGACTCGTTGCACCTTTATCAAAGATTAAATGATCATATGTTTGAGGTTGGGTGTCAGGATACTCAATTCTATTCCATAGGTCCACAGGTCTGTTTTTATTCCAATACCATGCTGTTTTAATTACTACTGCCTTGTAGTACAGTTTGAAGTTGGGAAAGGTGATGACTCCCATCTTCTTTTTCCCGAGGATTGCTTTAGCTATCCTTGGGGGTTTATTTTTTTCATACAAATTTCAGGAGTATTTGGTCAATTTCTTTGAAGAATGTCATGGGTATCTTTATAGGGACTGCATTGAATCTGTACAGAGCTCTAGGGAGTATTACCATTTTGACAATGTTGATTCTCCCCATCCATGAGCAGGGAATATGTTTCCATTTCCTTGTGTCCTCTTTTATCTCTTGGAGCAGTGTCTTGTAGTTTTCTTTGTACAGGTCCTTCACACACTTGGGTAGGTTGATTCCTAGGTATTTGATTTTTTTGTGGCACAATTGTGAATGGAATTGTTTCCTTAATATCCCTTTCTTCTCTTTCGTTATTTGTATATAGGAAAGCCACCGACTTTTGGGTGTTGATTTTGTATCCTGCCACTCTACTATATGCATCTATTGTTTCTAGGAGTTTTTTGGTAGAGAGTTTAGGGTTCTCTAGGTATAATATCATGTCATCTGCAAATAATGATAGCTTGATTTCTTCCTTGCCTATCTGGATGCCTTTGATGTCCTTTTCTTGTCTGATTGCTATGGCAAGTACTTCCAGTACTATATTGAATAAAAGGGGTGAGAGTGGGCAACCTTGTCTTGTCCCTGATCTCAGGGGGAAGGCTTTCAACTTTTCCCCATTGAGAATGATGCTGTCTGTGGGCTTTTGGTAGATGGCTGTAACTATCTTGAGGAAAGTCCCTTCAATTCCCATATTCTGGAGGGTTTTAATCATGAACGGGTGCTGGATCTAACACCATGCACAAAAATCAGATCAAAATGGATTAGAGATCTGAATATCAGACTTGAATCCATAAAGTACATTGAAGAAAATATAGGAAAAACCCTCCACGACATTGAAGCTAAAGGCATCTTTAAAAGTGAAACATCACTAACAAAGCAACTAGAAGAAAAGATAAACATATGGGACTACCTGAGACTAAAAAGCTTCTGCACCTCAAAAGAAACAGTGACTAAGATACAAAAGCAGTCCACAGAATGGGAAAGAATATTCACCCAATACCCATCTGATAAGGGGTTAATATCCAGGATATATCAGGCACTGGTAGAACTTTACAAGAAGAAAACAAACAACCCCATCAAAAAATGGGGAGAAGAAATGAACAGAAACTTCAGCAAGGAAGAAATTCAAATGGCCAAAAAACATATGAAAAAATGCTCACCATCACTAATCATCAGAGAGATGCAAATCAAAACAACAATGAGATACCACTTTACACCACAGAGACTGGCACATATTCAAAAGAGCAAGAACAACAAGTGCTGGCGTGGATGTGGGGAAAAGGGGACACTCATCCATTGTTGGTGGGAATGCCGGCTGGTACAGCCTTTCTGGAAAACAATATGGACATTCCTCCAAAGACTAGAAATTGAACTCCCATTTGACCCAGCCATACCACTCCTGGGAATCTACTCTGGGAAACCAAAAATACGCAGCGGAAACACCATCCCTACTTTTATGTTCATAGGAGCATTATTCACAATAGCCAGAATCTGGAAGCAACCAGAGTGCCCGAAAATCGATGACTGGATAAAGAAGCTTTGGTACATCTACACAATGGAATACTATGCAGCTATTAGGAAAAATGAAGTTATAAAATTTGCCTATAAATGGATGGACATGGAGATTATGTTGAGCGAAATTAGCCAGAAGGAGAGAGACAGACACAGAATGACTGCATTTATCTGCATAACATAAATATATATGTACATATTAAGATACCAATATCCAAGGTCAAGTGAAACATATATCAGGAGGTCTTGTCAAAGGTGGAAATTATCACAAACGTGTGGGAGTCAGAGGTTAGGTAAGACAGAAAATGGAACAGTGTGCTAACAATTGTCGAGGGTACTAATGCCAACCTAGAACTGAGCATTAAATAGAGGCAAAAAGATACACATGACAACCCTTTAATGTATTATCTGTAATCCATAGTCTGGAGGGGAAGGAAAAGAGAAAGAGAGAGAAACAGAAAGAAATAAAGAACCTGCCATGGAGCTGGGCTGGGGGAGGAGGGAGGGAACTGGGGACGTTGGTGGTGGGAGATGGGCACCGGTGGCGGGATGGGTGCTGGACACTGTATGACCAAAACCCAAATATGAACTTTTTAATTGTATATCTTTGTAATTGTAAAAATAAAAAATTAAAAAAATTAAAAAAATTTAAAAAAAAACAAAAGAAAAAATTGCAGAATGATATAAATGAAAGTGAAATTTTTATAATAAATTTTCATAACAAAAATCATTTTGAAAGAAACATAAAAATCATGTTGAATGAAATATGTTGAAAGAATGGCTAAATGTAGAATACTTTCTCTCTCATATACGGGAAATAAAGTAACCAAGAGTGCAACAAGGGCCAAAAGCCGCAAAACAGTTGAGCTGATCCACACCACTGACATAATGGGCTGGGACAGGGGATGAAGAGGGGGCAGTATAACGAAGGGAGGGTCACTCAGGTTCTCGCAGGAGCAAGGTGCACACACTGGGGATGGTGTGGAGTTACAATTATGTGCATGAGAGACCACAACTCTACTATACATCATAGACTCAGTAAATTTCTTGAAAATTTAAAATAAACTGAAAACATCAGTAAAAAGTCAGACTTCACATAACTCTCCATGCTCTGAATCTCATGGCTGTCCTCAAGCAACAGAGCACTGGGGTGTGACCTGGGACTGAGCCCTGGGCAGGATCACAGAGGCTGGCAGTCACAAAGGGAGGCGTGGACCAGGGCAGGAGTTGCAAGTCCTGCTGCCTTCAGCCCTCAGTTGATGTTCTAGACATGGACCTGGAAGCCACATGTTTGCCTGGTTCCTTAATCTTAATAGTTCCAGGACTGTTAAGGCCAGAATTTTAATGGCATCTTGTGGGTAATACCCAGGTCTAGTGGTTACTAGACATTAGCATTGACTTAGTGCGAATCAAATGGAGAATTTTGCCTTTTCACTGAAAAGCATCATTGTGTCTTGGCTGAGCTCCTCTTCTGCTTTCTGGGTGACTGATATCATCCTTCCCATTCTCTGTGGAGTGGGGATTTTCCTGCTAATACTTCCCTATCTGCCAAACAGTCCAGTGGAACCACAGCCTGGAGAAGGCAGACACCCCAGGAAGGTAAGAATCCCTGGCCCAGGCCCAACAGGATGTCGCTTTCTCTTCTTTTCCAGTATACTTTCACCTTTTCCAATGGACAAGATGCTATGCTGAGAAAGGGACAGACAGAACATCTATTTCAGGGAAAAAAAACGGGACCTCATGCTCCTGAGGACAATCCAAGTGCCTGCTGGGGCTGAATGAACACCTGGATTCCTGGTGAAAGCTCTCAGGCCTCGAGTCTAGTTTACAGAGGTTTACAGAGGTTCCCAGGAAGGACCAGCAGCTGAGCATGAAGGGTGTAGGGAGGGTGGCCAGTTAATCCTCTCAGCACTGGTTCAACATTTTCCTTCAGGTATGTGGAGTTAATTTTTCCAGACAGAACCAATAAGGGATAGAGAGTTTCTGAGGCCCCTCAATTCCCAATGCAAGAGCAGAACAGGGTCCTACTGACAGTTTAGTGCCTGAAGTAAGGACAATTTTGTGTTGGTTTTTGTTTGGGGCCCACACCCAGCAATGCTCAGTGTTTACCCCTGACTCTGTGCTGAAGGATCACTACAGGTGATCTGAGGGGACAAGATGGGGCAGCAGGGATAGAACCCTGGTTGGCTACAGTCTAGGCAAATGCTTTACCTGCTACTGCTCTGCCCATATTTTGTATTTTTTGATCAGAGGACAGTGAGAAGAAGCTTATAGTAAGTCTCATAAGACACTTTATGTACTTTGAAGAGGGATAACATCCAAATAATGTCATTTCCATTTATAGAAATGAATTGATGGGAACAAAGCTCCTACTTCCCTTACTTAATTGAAGAAAGACACGTGGTTCCTGAGCAATAATAGTCTCTAGTTGGTAAAGAAATTAACTGGGGAAATGGGACACAACCTGTATTTATTCTCCCCTCAGTATGAAAAGGAGCAAAGGACAAGGAGCAGGAGCAGAATGAAGACTGAGACAGTGCAAGGTGAGCTTTTCCAGGTAGCCAGTGTCAGGAGTTAACCCCATCTCTCCTATCACTTAGTCTTGGCTTCCTGTATCCAAGGCCAGCAGTAGGCTGTCCTCAGTAAACGTTCCTGCAAATACTTTGGAATGTAAACTAATCCCTAGAATTCTAATCTCAGCACTATGAGGAAGAGGGGTGCTGCCCGGGCAGCTGTGTCCAGAGGGGACCTGCCCCATCAGGTCTAGTGGTGGCACCTCCAGCTCCAAACAGGGACACTTTCCTAAATGTAGATTCATCTCTGGGGTGTGCCTCCTCTTTCTTTCCCACTTTGTAGTTTGAGGTCTTGGGGATGCAATGGATAGGAAGCACTGTCAAAAGACAGAACAGAGCTATCCTGAACCATGCAGTGTCTCAAGGATCCTGTGGCCTGATACACTGACACTGAGGCTCTTGAGAACCCAATTTCCCAAGGAGCTTATCTCTTTGTCCTCCCTAATCTTGTCTCCTGATTTCCAGCATTTAGAGGCTCCCTGCAAGAACAGAATGACATAAGAAACACCATCGATGAGTTGCACAGGTAAATTATCTTCCCCTGTGTCTTCCCAGAACCTCAGGTTTGACACTGCCACGTGGGAAGCCATGAAACAAAAGTGTAGGTAAAGCCTGGGTGAGTGGAGGGTGGAGAGAGGCAAGAATATTCGGAGCTTTGTGAAGTCACCATGGGGACAGCAGAGGGAGTCCTGGGCTGTAGGTGGGTACCCAGAACCTATCCAGACTGGGCCACTCCACCCTGCAGCTTGTGCCTTCTGTCCCCTCCAGCAACCCGAGCAAGAGTCCTGATAAAACTGTACACCAAGAGTCTTGCTATCAAGGACCAAGAACAAGGCCTAACAGAGCCCGCCTGAAAAAATACAAAGAAAATGCTGAATGCTCTCAGATCTGGGGTAAGCATACCAACATAGGTCATGCCCAACCACGCCAGAAAAAACACCATGAAAATAGTGAAATCTTTCAGCCCTGGGGTAAGAACACTACCATAGGTAATGCCCAATCACGCCAGAAGAAACAGCATGAAAATGGTGATAGCTCTCGCCTCTGGGGTCAACAAGCCATCAGAGACCCTGCCAGGGCTGAGGTGGGGACACAGCTTGACAAAAGTGATTACCATCGATTCACAGATCAGTTCCCAAAGTACGGACTGCAGACACTGCCCACACAATTACCATATCCAATGTCCACAATCCATTGTCAGGGAACCTGGCAAATCTGACCTCTACCCAGTCAGCAGAATCTCAAGCTCCTTCTGAACTGGGCTCTCTCTCAGATCATCCACCTACTATAAAGTCCTCTGGAAGATGGACTTGTCCCACCATTATCTTCTTCCACCATTATCTTGTCCCACCATTATCTGTTCTGGAACATCTAGGCTGGCTTCTCTCTATTCTGTGGCTCTGGGCAAGTATCATCTGCCGTTTAGTCTCAACCACAGCGCAGGACAAGTCCCCTCAGAAACACTGGCCTAAGGCTCCATCTCCACCAATGTTTCCGTCAGGCAGTACTGAGAGAGAAAAAACCAAGGGCTCATCCATGAGGAGTATCAAGAACAAAGAACATCTCTTCTCCATGAAACATTCTTCTGTGAAGAATGGCCATGTTGTCCAGACACATTGGTCAGTTTGTGTATTATGGGAGCAGATAGAGCAAATGTTGGAATCTCACATTAAAAGCAAGATAACTCAAACTGAACTTGGCTTTTTCCCCATGCGTGTCCGTCGCTCCTGGCTAAGCCTCCTGTGCCATTACAACACAGATGTGAAAATCCGAAGCAATCCCCCTCCAAGGGGTATAAAGTCCATCAGTCCCATTGGGTAGACCACCAGTTCAAAACCACTTTAGTGAGTCCCCGCACTGTCCCTTCATCTAGGCATGAGGAAGCCAAGAAGGCCCTGGGAAGGAACACAACTGATGTCTGCCAAGGCCTTTCCAAGGTACTTGTGCCTGTGCAGGAGAGCAGGATGCCTTCTCAGACTGTTCCATCCAGAGGGAGGGGAGACACCACAGCAGAGAGAGAGGGGTGGGAGTATGACAAGAAGCAATTTACAGGACTCTCCAAGTTCAACAATACACAAACACGGAAAGACCATAGGCCCATTTCCACCAGACTGTTTCCAGAAGGTAGCTCTACTAGAAAAGAACATAGAAATAAAATCGTTGAGAGTGAGAGAAGCTTCAAAAGAGTTGGAAAAGGACAAGGTCCCAGTTTGGGATGTCATCTTGGGCCCTAGTGTTCGGTCCAGGCCCCAGGCCACCAACCAGATTCTGAGTCCTTTTAATTCAAGGATAGAGAATGTGACTGCTCAAGAGAGGAATGAACTATACCTTGCAACAAAGGCTGCTAATAAATTTAATCTACCAGCAAATGGAGGTTGTAAGCAAAATTTTCAAAGCCATGTCACAAAATACTCGAAGAAATCTCACACTGAAGTGCTCCTCCAAGACATTGCAACAGGTGTGTTGATCCCTGATACTCCCAAAACCGTGGTGCTTCAAGACTCGCACACAGATGTGCACCTTGCTGCGGACATCTTGGCTGCTCAGAGGGCACAGATTCATTCTCCAAAAAAACAAAGTGGTGCAGACAGGATCCAGCTCTTTTTAGAGCATATATTCCATGGAAAACGGAGCCAGAATCAACAGGAGCCCAGTAATCAAAACAAAAAATGTGACAGCCAAATGCTCACTCCAACAGGAACACAGAGTGATGTTGTAATTGTAGAAAGAGATGGCAGTACTACAGACATGGATAAGAGGAGTGAGGTTCTCCCAAGTAGACTAACAGAAAATCTTCCTACCTCAGCTGGGGTAAAGAAAGTCTCTGGTACCATACAAAGGAACAGGAGCAGTGAGAGAACATCAAGGGAGACTGAGGAGGAGATAAAGGTTGAGGCTGTGGAGGAGGATGAGTCAAATGTTTATAAGAGGAATGTGCTGACACTCGAGAAAGGGGAGGATGAAAGAAGGGCCAAAGAAGGGGAAAATATTGAAATTTCAGAAAGGCAGAATTCCCCAATCTTTGGAAAGCGGTCCCAATTCCTGAAACAAGAGACAGAGAGATTCAGGAGATCCTTCGTGCAAGAGTCAGAAAATGAGCCTGCTGGGGCAAGAGGTCTCGTGAGAGAAAGTACAGGGCACTTTCCACATCGTCTGAAGCTAAGTAAGACAGTTCAAGGACAGGAAGGTCTGGGTGAAAGCATCAGGTGCCCATCACCCAGTTCCCAGGGCCAGAGTCCAGGCCAAAGCAGGCAGATACACAAAAAGGAGATTCTTGCAGCACACACCATTGCAACCATCACAGGAAAAATTCTACTAGACAAATTGGGCCTTCAGCAAGGCACCAGTGCCTCAGAAGAAAACCAGCACAGCCCAAACTCTCAACCCCTACCAAGAGATAACGCCTACACTCAGAGGGCTGCAACACACCCAGAGAAAAGGAACTGGAGCAGAAATGTGCTCTCTTTTCAGCAAGTCACTCCTCAAAGGCACAACAATATTTCAAAGAACAAACATAACAGAGATTGGGTCCTGCAGCCTCAGGAGTTAGGGCACAAAGCTAGACCTAGCTACCAAATGTCCAGCGTTTCTGAAACCACTGAACAGTCTCACAATCCCTCAACTATCCAAATTAGACAAATCTGGCCAGTTCAGCAGGATCATTATCCTCCCATACTGACCAAGAGGAAGCCGCTTCTCCAAGAAGCAATTCGATATGGGCAGGGAAAGGCAGAATATTTCCCTAATAACATGCCTGCCCTGTTCTAAACACACAGCAGAATCCTGCTTCCAGAAATAAACTTGGCTTGTTTGGGTTTAATTTGTTTTGACCTCGATTATTGGTAGGCCCTGGCATTTCCTTCCCAGCTATCTTTCTTCCACTTCAAAGGTCTGGGATTCTGGAAGAGGCTAATATCAGTACCTTAAATCAGCATTCCATAACGGAATACTACAGATAATGGAACACAAAGGTGAATAAAAATGTTTGGTAATTCACCCAAATGTGGAAAGCTACAGATCAACATTTTATACCAGGTCAGAATACTCTGACCCTGATTAATAGATTTGCCCTAAAATTTTTTAAAAATATTAGCCCACCATGAAAAACATAATTATAAAGCTGTTCATAATTATGTTTCAGTCATATAGTATTACAACACCCATCCCTCCACCACTGCACATTTCCGACCACCAATATCCCCCGATTCTCTCCCACCTCTCCCAGATGCCTCGATGGCAGAAACCTTTCCCCTTCCTCCCTCCCACCTTCCTTCCCTCCCTCCTTCCCTCCCTCCTTCCCTCCATCCATCTCTTTCTTTCTTTCTTTCTTTCTTTCTTTCTTTCTTTCTTTCTTTCTTTCTTTCTTTCTTTCTTTCTTTTCTCTTTCTTTCTTTCTTTCTTTCTTTCTTTCTTTCTTTCTTTCTTTCTTTCTTTCTTTCTTTCTTTCTTTCTTTCTTTCTTTTTTCTTTCTTTCTTTCTTTCTCTCTTTCTTTCTTTTCTTTCTTTCTTTCTTTCTTTCTCTTTTTCTTTTCTTTCTTTCTTTCTCTCTCTCTCTCTCTTTCTCTCCTCCCCTCCTCCCTTCCCTCCTTCCCTCCTTCCCTCCTCCCTCCTTCCTTCCTTTCCTTTCTTTCCTTTATTTTTCATCTTTTTTCTCTCTCTCTTTCTCCCTTCTAGTACACAATGCGACTTGTGATACATACTTGAAGGGATGGTCCCTTTGTCCACATTCAATGCTCAGTTCCATTTTGGCATTAACCTTTCCAACAATTATTGCCACAGTGGTCACGTCTCTATCTTACCTATCCCCTTACTCACCTCACACACTTGTAGATTCTAACCACTGATAAGTCCTCCTGGTCCATGTTTGCCTGACCTTGGATATTTTATCATACTTCGTTTGATCCTGCAGATTAATGCAATTATTCTCTATCTGCTCTTTTCCTTTTGACTAATCTCACTCAGCATCAGATCTCTATGTCCATCCATTTATAAGAAAATTTCATAAGGTGTTTTTCCCAAGGGCTGCTTCATATTCCACTGTGTTGATGAATCATAGTTTGCATATCCAGATTTCTGTTCTAGGGCACTCAGATTGTTTCCATATTCTGGCTATTGTGAATAGTGCTGTTATGAACATTGAAGTGCACATGGAGTTTCTGCTCTGTGATTTTGGGCCCAGAGGGTATATACCAGGAGTGGTATTGCTTAATCCAATGGGCACTCAATTTCTATTTTATGGAGGAATGTCCATATTGTTTTTCCAAAAGCCTGGTCCAGTCAGCATTTCTACCAACAATGGATGAGTGTTGACCTACCTGTCGGGTCGGAGGCTCAGAGATGAGACTCCAGGCACAAAACATATTTCCATTAATATTTTTTATAATCACCAGCCAGAGGGGCAGCAGCTCTCAACTTGATGGCTGACTGACCGCAGCTGACTGACCACAGCTAACTGACCAGAGCTACCTGATCCTCAAAGACCCCAATTTCCTTATATGCCAACACAACAAAGGGCAGAAAAACGTAGAGTTAAGTTTACATAATTGACACTACCAGGACATTTTACAATTTTACCATAGGATTTATGGTGGTAGGGAGGAGACACTCAGGAGCCCAACAATTACAGGAGGTGCTATCTCAGTGAGGTGAGATAAGCAAAGAATGCAACAGTTTGTTAACTTAGCCTTCTTAAATTGCCCCAGAAGATGAGGTCTTGTTCATAAGACTCATCTAGGGCTAATTAGAGCCAACAAGGGAATGTGCAGAGAAATGACCTAGGATAGCCTTTTCTGTGTAACTGCAGCTTGATTAACAGTCTCACTAGGGAATTATACATACTAACTCTATTGGGAGATAGTCTGCCAGAAGACCCTGTGTATTTGTTAACAGGCAGTATGCATCAGACGTTCCTTCGCATATCCTTAGATCTACTTTCTGCTACATCTCCCACTTTCTTTTCTTTAGGCTAGAATTTGGCCAACATCACAAACTGAGACACCTGTAGAACCTTAGCCATTTACTTATGCTGTTTGAACTTACAATGTAAGATAAGACCAAGGACAGCTATAACCAAATAAGCACTCCCAAACCTTCTGCTCCTTCCATAAGTCCCTTTTTGCTGGTAGTGGAGCTAAGAGAGCTAATGCCATAAGCCAAATTTTGCCAAAAGGAAGCATCAGTAACATCAGAAATATGATTAGAAAAAGTATCATGAATCTTGCTTTGTAAATCTACAATTTTAGCTGTAATCTTCTTGTGAGTTAACAAATGTTTTTAACCTTATCTGTTGGGCGCCATTTTGTGGCAGACGCCATTTTGCCTAGCATATACTTGTCAGCCATTGCGGGCTACACCCAATGCCACTTTGCCCTTCCACCATCTGGCCCGCCCATGCGCAGGGCCCCTGGCGTGTATGATTTTAGGCTTTATCCAATCAGGGCATGTTTCATCAGCTCGTACAATTTGTGTCGGCCAATGGGAAATGGACATGCCGACCAGCGCTATATAAAGGCAGCTTGCACAGAGGGTTGGGGTCCTTCTCACCTTCTTAACTCTCAAGAATTAGGGGCTCCAATAAAGCATGTTCTAGGAAGAATCCTGTTGTGGTCGTTCTTCTCCGCTGGCGGGCAAGGGCGCCCCACAAGTGGTACCGAAACCCGGGATCCTCTTACAACATCCAGGCACCAGGCAAGGACCCCCGGTCTCCCTGGGAGAATTCAGAACTTAGACGCGTGGAGCTGCGGCGCCAGTAAGTTTTCCTTCTGAGGTAAGAATACATGGATAGGTTCATCTTTGGTGTTGATGGCGTGATTGCTGCGGTCCTTGTGTTTGCTATTTTTGTAGTTCTGACCCTATGCTGCTTCCTTTGCCGCTGGCATCAGATGGGAAGAGTGCACTTGCTGGATTTGTGAAGAGCGTCGCTAAAAGTGAGAGTAAGACCCCAGCGTACATAAGTCGGCTATCCTCCCCATATATAATGTCCGTAGATAATTACATAGTATGGGGAACACAAGTTCCAGCATAGAAGGTTTCCTCCAGCCTATTCAATGGCTGTTAAAGGAGAGGGAGCTAAAAATTTCTGATAAAAGCATAAAGGTGATTCCTGGAAGGATTTAGAAGCTGTGGCCCCATGGTTCCTAGTTTCAGGGAATGTCAACGTCCCCTGCTGGTGGAAGCTTGGCAAGGATTTAAGCAAAAAGGGAGAACAGGAAAAATTACGCCCCAGTGTCGGGGAACGCCGCCGGGGTCCCCGACAGTGTCAGGACAGAGGTTGTCTTCTACCTCCGAGGACGCCGGGAGAAAGATGAAAACTCACGAGTCCGGTGCAGTTCCAAAAATGGCTTTTAATAGTACAAAAGCTCTTCCACAGCAATCCAATATAATGAACAAACTCTAGCTCTGGTCCGAACTTAGACCATACAAAAGAGCCTAAGTCTCCCACCAAAGAGAGAGGATGTCACCCGAGCTGAGTCCTACCCAGAAGGAGCAAAAGGCCAAAGAGCAAAAGGCCAAAGCCAAAAGGCGCCCAGGAGCCAAAAAGCTGAAGGCTGAGGAACCAAAAGGAAAAGGTGAAGGGGCCCCACGTCAGCCCCTTATATACACCAAAGTAATCCAATCGGGAGGTTGTCATGCCAACAAAGAACCCTAAACAGAGTGTAGTGCCACACCCTATTGCAGGTATAAACAAAGGTTACACCAAGGACTAATCCCGAGATTATCTCTTATGTAAAACACTGGAGAGAGGGGGCTGATATAAAGTAATACATCTTAACTTCATGAGCTTCATGTAATCTAGATGGTACCCACAAGGTCCTTATTATTATCTGCACCAGGGTGATTCTGAGTATCTTGTTCTCATGTACTGAAAGGGTCATACCTCGCCTGCTTAGAGCAAACTAGTATGATCCTTCCTATAGTCTTCCTTTAGTCTCAGCGTAGCCAGGGTGGTAGTCTCCTGGTAAATTCTAACTGTCCCACGTTGGGTGCAGTGGGTATAAAGAGGAGCTGTGCCCAATCTAGAAAACATAGAAGTCTTAGTAGATGTATAAGTCAGAAGTTATTCAATCAAGGTGACTTCTGTAACTGCCACACCCTCTAGCAGTGTTTACATAGAAGAGAGATCTCATTAGAATGAACCTTGGCTTAAATAAGATTAAGCTGGGAGTGAGCAAAACAACAAAACTCCCAGATTAGCTAAACATGTCCTCCAACACCCCAGAACCCTGCCTTTATGGAGACTAATTCACACCTGTCTAAAAGAGGGCAGATGTGGCAACATTCTCTGCAAGGGAAGCAGGGATCTCGCAGAGCACCAAGAAAGCATGTCCAATTCAGATAGCAAAAGCGGAGGGATTAAAAAGGAAGTAAAACAAAAATTAGAACAGAGTGTAAGTAAAGAAAAAGAATGGCCTGATCAGAAGAAAAGGGAACTAAGCCTCCAAGGCTGTATCCAGTCCTGGATGAATTTGCAAACTTGTCACTTTCAGAATCTGAGGAGGAAGGGGAAGACATGTTTAATTCAGAGGAAGAGGCAAGTTTAGAGGAAACTGCAGTGGCATATGAAAGGGAAGGGTATGATCCGGAGCTTACCAGCCCCCGCCATATAACCCGCAAAACGACAACTATACAAAAAAGGTCTCAGCACCTCCAGCTGAGTGTGCGAGCCTCATTCCCCATAAAACTTGGAGAAAATTGGCCTCGGCCTTTCCTGTATTTGAGGACCCTATCACACATAATTGGTTCCATCAGCCAGTAGAATACAAGCAACTTAAAGATTTGGCTGAGGCAACCAGGAGTTATGGCGTTTCTGTGAGCTTCACCATAGCTCTTGTAGAATGCTTAGCCCAGAATGCCATGACACCTTCGGATTGGTTCCATGTGGCCAAGGCATGTTTAACCATGGGCCAATACCTAGACTTCAAATCACTCTATACTGACTATGCCCAGGGCCAAGCTCGCACTAATGCGGCAAATGGCCAACCGCATTGGACGATGGATATGCTAACAGGGCAAGGACAATGGACCAATAACCAGACTGCCTTCCCAATAGAAGTATATAATCAGATTAATGGTATAGCTTCCAGGGCCTGGAAAGCCATCCCAAATAAAGGGGAAGTGGCGGGAAACTTGACCAAGATTATTCAGGGAGCTACAGAGCCATTTTTGGATTTTGTAGCCAGAATGATGCAGGCCGCGGAACGCATCTTTGGTGATGCAAGTAGTGCTATGCCTCTAGTGGAGCAGCTTGTTTATGAGCAATGTACTAAGGATTGCAAACGGGCCATTACCCCCTGGAAAGGCAAGAGAATACAAGCATGGATGAAGGCGTGCAGAGAGATTGGAGGACCATTATCTAACCAGGGTCTACCGGCCGCCGTTTTCGCAGCTGCTAAAATGAGCAACAGTGGCCTGAAAGGCTGTTTTAAATGTGGGAAGGAAGGGCACTTTAAAAAACAATGTCCAAATGGCCCCGAAAACAGGAAATTAGCTGGCGGCATGCCTGGGATTTGCCCTAGATGCAAGAAGGGAAAACATTGGGCAAATGAATGTAGGTCTGTTAAAGACTTCAATGGTCTACCCATAACAACTTCTTTAACTGGGCCAAAAAGGGAGAGGGGCCCATGTCCCAAGGGCCCTCAAATATTTGGGGCTTTCCAGAGACCTTCCCTACATCCTGCACAACAACAGCTCGAAGAGCAACAACAGGCTCTGTGGGATTGGACATCTGTGCTGCCATCAGAGTGGTCTTAACCCCTGAGATGGGCACTCAGCCTATCGAGCCAGACTTTAAGGGCCCATTACCAAAAGATACAGTAGGGCTATTGCTAGGCCGGTCGTCATCAGCCTTAAAAGGCCTATTTATTACTCCTGGAGTAATAGACCCTGATTACACTGGCACCGTAAAAATATTATGTGCATCCCCCGAGGAGTTACCTCCATATCCCCTGGAGACAGAATTGCGCAAATATTGGTACTGCCTAGCTTGCATAATATGTTTTCCTCTCAAGAGAAGGTTAGGGGAGAAAAGGGTTTGGGATCCACTGGGGTAAGCTTTGCTTATCTCTCCAGTAAGAAAGGCAACCAAGCAGTGCCTAATAAAATTTCACGACCATCCTAGGCTGCCAAAACGTAGAAGGACTAAAATGACTGTCTGTACTTTCAATGCACGTACGCTGGCATCGGAAGCATATATTGAGGATCTGATGGTGCAAGCGCAAAAGATCAAGTATGACATCATGGGTCTGATTGAGACGAGGAGGCGTCAGATGCATCATGCTGTATTTGACACTGGAGAAGAATTGTTCCTTGGAACATGCGACGAAAGAGACGTCGGTGGCGTTGGTGTCCTTGTCAACACGAATATGGTAGACAACATTGATTCATTTCAATGCCTAACAAACCAAATAGACGATTACACTTGAAGAGATGTGGCCCACTGCCAGCAATTTCTATCTTCATTGTCTATGCACCAACATCCACATACAAAGAAGATGAAATTGAGAAATTCTACATGGAATTGGAGGAATTCTATAAAAAGAATCACACCTTCTACAAGATCATAGTCGGTGATTTTAATGCCAAGATAGGACCAAGAAGATCGGCTGAAGAACTCCACAACGGAACCCATGGCCTAAAATGGAACGAACAGGGTGAGAGACTATCTGAGTTCATCATGTCCACCAAGACCATTCATGGGAACTCACAGTTCCAGAAGGCTGAAGCCAAACTTTGGACATGGAAATCTCCTGGCGGACAGTTCCACAATGAAATTGACCACATCATCTTCAATCAACGGTTTTGTCTGACCGATGTAGCTGTCGTCCCCAAATTCCAGACAGGATCTCCTTCGTGCAAAATTCTACTTCCCGCAATGGGGAGAAAAGGCTGCAAAGATTAAGAAGAGAACTCCCAGAACGACCACCAACTGGGAACTCTTTGGCCCCATTGCAGCAACATGGGAAGATACCATCATTGACGACATCGATGAAGAATACAACCCACTGGTTCAGCACCTCCATGATTGTGAGAAGAATGCAGAGAGAGAGAGAAAGACACAAAAGGAAGCTTGTCTTCAGAAACTCTTGAGCTCATTCACCAACGTGGCAAGGCGCGAGCCTCAGGAGACCAAATGATAAAGTCCAAGCTTGCTAAACACTGCAGAGAAGCGATAAAAGAAGACCTCAAAGACAGAAGAGAATACTGGAAGATGCAGCAGAAGCCGGGAAAAGCATTCGCACTGCCCGCCTGTCCTTCGCCAACTATAAGACCAAGATGACTGCCCTCCGATCCCTGATGGATCTATCACATCTTCCAGAAAGGCAATGGAGAAGATTATCCAGGACTTCTACTCAAATTTCTTTGATAGCCACATCCACCTGCCCACATACCAAATTCCACAGGATGGATATGTCATTCCCAACGTTCTCCCTTCTGAAATCTGTCATGCCATCTCATCTGTAAAGAAGGGAACAGCACCAGGCCCAGACAAAGTCAGACCCGAACACCTGAAGAATCTGCCGTCGGTACTCATCAATACACTAGCTCGGCTCTTCACACGCTACCTGTCCGAATGCAAGGTGCCCTCCCAATGGAAAACCAGCAGGACAGTAATACTGTTCAAGAAGGGAGACATTCACGATATCAGCAACTATCGCCCCTTCTGCCTGTTGTCCGTCATCTACCAGCTGTTTACAGGAGTCATCCTGAACAAGATTAGCAGAACACTAGATGAAGGACAACCATGCGAGCAAGCAGGCTTCCGGAAAGGATTCAGCACAATCGACCATATCCACACAGTAAGCAAGCTCATGTAATGCCATTTGGAGACAACCGCTGGACTAGAGCCATTACCGACTGGATCCCACGGGATGTCAAAAGATCACATGGCCGCCCACCTACAAGATGGTCAGACTTCCTTGTCAAGACCCTGAAAGAACGGTTTGAGGCTCTTCATATTCCTGAATCAACCAGATGCCATTGGGCTACATTGGCACGTGATAGGGTCCAATGGAAATGTTACTGGCGCCCGCTCGAGTAAATCGATGAATAACAGGATTCAAGTGATCAGTGATCAAGTGATCTCTCCATGCAGATGGATAAATGCCCTATTATCACATTAATCATAGAGGGAAGAGAGTCTATTGGACTTATAGATACTTGGGCCGACCGCAGTGTCATTCAAAGACAGACCTGACCAAAAAATTGGCCATTGCAGTCGTCATCACATACATTACAAGGCCTTGGGTATGCCCAAGCTCCAGATTTAAGTACTAAAACCCTTAGGTGGAAATATATAGAAGGCCAGGAAGGAGTTATTCAGCCTTTTGTGGTTGATCTCCCCATTTCTTTATGGGGAAGGGATGTGCTAAGTCAAATGAAAGTAGAAATAATAACTAGGTGCTCAAAGGTAAGCAGTGATATTATGAAAAATTCAGGTTATGTTCCCAGAAAAGGCCTTGGTAAAAATCTCCAAGGCATCACAGAGCCCATTAGTGCCTCAGGGAACGCAGGTCTTGCAGGCCTGGGTTTTTCCTCGGGGCCCCTGAGGAAGGAATCCCAATACCGTGGACAA
Organism: Cryptotis parvus; assembly: GCA_021461705.1. Taxonomy (NCBI): domain Eukaryota; kingdom Metazoa; phylum Chordata; class Mammalia; order Eulipotyphla; family Soricidae; genus Cryptotis; species Cryptotis parvus. The sequence continues at coordinate 59,865 of JAJIBD010000116.1, forward strand.
CCTCCAACCCAGTCTGGGTCCTTCAGTGGCCCCTCTCTCAAGAAAAATTAGAAGCAGCTAAGATGCTGGTGGATGGGCAGCTTGCCCTTGGACATCTGGAGCCATCACGCTCTCCCTGGATTACTCCCATATTTGTTATTAAGAAAAAATCAGGGAAATGGAGGTTGTTTCATGATCTTAGAGCTGTCAATAGACAAATGCAACTTATGGGTGCGGTTTTGCGAGGACTGCCCGTTCTTTCAAGTCTACAGCAAGATTGGCCTATTGTGGTAGTGGACATTAAGGATTGTTTTTTCTCCATTCCCCTTGCTAAAGAGGATTGCTGTCACTTTGCTTTTACCTTGCCTTCTATTAATAATGAAAAGCCTGATGAATGTTATCAATGGCCGGTTCTTCCCTAGGGAACAGCCAACAGCCCAACCATGTGTCAGCTATTTGTTCATCAGGCTTTGCTTTTGGTTCGTACAGAACATCCTCGGGTTCACATTTGCCACTATACGGATGACATTTTAATAGCCACCCCATTGCAGCCAGTACTGGATGAGGTCTATGCTAAAGTGGTGACTGCATTGGAAAGTAAGGGCCTTCTTATTGCACCAAAAAGGTGCAAAAAGCATCCATAAATAAATTTTTAGGTTCCATTGTCACCCCAAAAAATATTAGACCACAAAAAATACATATTAGAACAGATGAACTGAAAACATTGAATGACTTCCAAACACTGTTGGGTGATATTAATTGGCTCAGGCCTTATTTACCACTTACAACAGCAGACTTAAAACCTTTATTTCGAATATTAGAAGGCAATCCAAATGTTTCGTCTTTGCGCATATTGACTCCAGAAGCAAGGCAGGTAATCCATATGGTAGAAAATGCCATAAGTAATGCACAATTAACCTGATTACAAGAAGAGTTACCACTAGTGTTATGTATTCTGCCTACTAAAGTGCTCCCTACGGCTGTTGTGTGGCAGGACGGACCATTGCTGTGGATACATCCACATGCCTCCCCAGGAAAAACTGTTGAGCATTATACTAAAGCAGTAGCCTCCTTGGCCCTACAGGGACTTAAATTAGCAACTACTCATTTTGCTAAGGAACCTGAACAACTTATTCAACCATATACCCAAAAGTACAAACATTGGCTGCCACCTGTGATGAATGGGCAATACTATGTTGCTCCTTTTCGGAACTGTAGATAATCATTATCCCAAACATAATTTACTGCTTTTGTATCTCACCACCCTGTGGTTTTTCCAAAGATAAGGAGGGATGCACTCCTTCAGGGCGTTTTGGATATTTATACAGATGGATCCAAAATAGGCTTGGGAGCTTATGTTGTACAGTGGCGAGCTCCTGTTGTTATAGAATTTCAACTGGACACACCTCAAATTGTAGAGTGCTGAATTGTCTGTGAAGTTTTTAAAAATTTTTATGAAACTTTCAATTCACATCCCGTCTCATCGAGTTCCACCTTGCAGCATTTTTTTTTTCAATCTGGCCCAGGTTTGCTGAACCAGAGACTTACAGACATGGGGCAGAGCTACTACATACTCTTCCTGTGCCCAGCCACTCACGAGGTGCCCAGGAGGGATGGTAGGTTCTAGCCCTGGCCTGCCACCCCAGCAGACCCACACAACAAGCCAGATGACCCCCCCACTCCATCAGGCCACCATTTTCCACATCTCGACTTCCCTCTCGTCAGAACTCCACCCAGCGACAGCCTATCACAGCCTGTCTCATCAAGTTCCACCCTGCAGCAGTTTTTTCTTTCAATCTGGCCCAAGTATGCTGAACCAGAGACTTACAGACATGGGGCAGAGCTGCTACTTGCTCTCCCTGTGCCCAGCCGCTCATGAGGTACCCGGGAGGGATAGCGGGTTCTAGCCCTGGCCTGCCACCCCAGAAGACCCGCACAACAAGCCAGATGACCCCTTCTACTCCATCGGGCCTCCATTTTCCACATCCAGACTTCGCTCTCGTCAGAACTCCACCCAGCGACAGCATATACTAGCATCTATAAATGCTATATTTAGAGGTGACTACAAGGGTATGTCACCTGCATGGCAAGCCTGGCAAGCTGCCCTGTTTTATTTGATATGCGAAATACCAGTAACAAATATATTAGTTCATTCCCATGACCTAATATAATAGTTTGAGGCTCTTTATGTTCCTGGAGCAAGTTGATGCCCTTGGGCTCTACTAGCATGAGACAGGACATATGGAGATATTACTGGTGCCCGCTGTACCAAATAGATGATCAACGGGAGGATAGTGATAGTGATAGTGATTCACATTATGTGGTAAATGCTATCCGAGGTTTAGAAACCTCAGCTATTATTAAAGAAAAGAGCCCAGTGTTTAAATATTTAACTGAAATGTGTGCTCTTATTAGAAATAGAACTAACCCTTTTTTTATAGGACACATTAGAGCTCATTCACTGTTGCCTGGGCCCATGTCGGCCGCCAACGATTTAGCCGATAAGGCCACTCAGGCCTTTGCTGCTCATATTGTAGACCCCGTTTTAGCAGCTCAGAATTTTCATCAACTATACCATGTCCCATCTTGTACCTTATGCTTAAAATTTAAAATTTCAAGACAAACAGCCCGGGACATTGTTAAATCCTGTACGTCTTGTGCACAATTTTTTGTCTGTACCCCATGTGAACCCCAGAGGTATTCGGCCAGGAGATCTTTGGCAGATGGACGTTACTCACATCCCAAGTTTTGGAAAATTAAGTTACATCCATGTCTCTATTGATACCTGTTCAGGTGTCATTCACGCCTCACCATTAAGTAGTGAGAAAACTGCAAATGTTATTGTTCACTGCTTGGAGGCATGGGCAGCTTGGGGTAAACCTCGAACCCTAAGAACAGACAATGGTCCCGCTTATTGTTCCAAAGGTTTTCAACAATTTTGCTCTAAAATGCAAATACACCACACCACTGGCTTGCCATATAATCCTCAAGGCCAAGGTGTAGTAGAAAGAGCCCACAGATCCCTCAAAGAATTGTTGCAAAAACAAAAAGGGGAATAGCCGAAGGCTACTCACCCAAAGGTCGATTATCTCTTGCCTTATTTGCCTTAAATTTTTTTTAATTTTGGATGACCGATCGACATGCCAATAATGTCTTTCCTACCAACACAAAAAGTAAAATGGAAAAATGTTTTGGATAACAAATGGTTATCATGGACTGGATCCTGTAATATCAAGATCCAGGGGAGCTGTTTGTGTTTTCCCACAGGACAAGGAAGATTCAATCTGGGTACCAGAGAGACTGACGCACCTCATCCATCAAGGTGACAAGAGAGCTGATCATTTTGATGTTACTGATGATTCTGCAGCAGAGCTACGGGAAAAGTGAACGACTCTGGGCAATAACCAGAACATGGTCAATGCCAGTGCTGGTTCATGCTAATTCAAGTGTCTTACCATCTTTATTTTCCACCTCCTGCGATATGGAGGCCAAGTGTACTAACCAAAGATTAGAAGATAGTAATAAGTTTAATTTGACCAGTTTTCAACTACAGGGGACATTTTGTTTTTCCTTTAATGTTAGCAGTCCCTGTATACACATATTACGCAAAAACCTTACTGCTTGGCTCAATCCCCTGAAAGAGAGTATAACCCCTTTTAAATGTATTGGCAAATGTGTTAACTCAGGTTGCAAGGGGCGTTAGTTTGGGTTCGGGCACAGCTATTAATGCTACCCCACAAATAAATACTACTACCTTAATAATGAAAAGCATTTTAGGAATTCCCTGGCAGCATGGAAATAATGCTACTACTAATAGCACAAAATTTTGGCCTCCCGCATTGTTGTCCCAATTTTGGTTTTCCTTCAGTGTTTATGCAATGCCAAGATAGAAGATGGGGATCCAAAGATATTGCTTTAGGTTTCTCTATATCCCCTGGTCTTAAACGCTATGTGTACAATGAAAGCAGCAATACCTCCTCTACAGGGGAGGGCTGGCCTTATTACCAATGGCTGGTAAGCAACAAAGTAGGCGCAGTATCTGACATCTCGGCTATAGCTCAGTTATTGGGGGCTCAACACCAACTTTTTAATGCCTCGGGTACAATTACCAAAGATCATCTTATCCTGGGAAATATAACAAATAATAGTTTGTTACAAAACGCAACCTTGCCCCAGGCTGGAGTTTGTTTACATCCCCGTATTTATTTTTGTTAACCAATGATAGTCAATCAAATTTAAATTGTTCAGTTACTGATTGCTATTTGACTGAGTGCTGGAATGGATCTTTAACAACTGCAGTAGTGGTGAAATTGCCTACCTTTGTTCCCATGCCGGTAGAAATAGATACCAGCACCTTTCCTTTAATGTCACTTATTTGTGAGCCCCGAGACTTTGGTATCACTGCAGCAATTGCCATGGCTATTGCTGTGTCTGCTGCGGCAGCAGTTACAGTGGCTGTCACAATGGCCAATCAGGTACAAGCTGCTCAAACCATTAATAATGTAATTAGCCAAACGTCTAAAATATTGGAAACACAAAATCGTGTTAATAAACATCTTATGTCCGGCATTTTGGCCACGAATCAAAGAGCAGACTTACTACAAGCCCAAATTGAAGAATTATTTAACATAATACAAATTGGATGTATTGCTAAACAAAAACATATGTGTGTTACTCCCCTTAGATATGAAGAGTTAAACAACAAAAGCAAAATTATTGCGAAATACCTTGCAGGCAGTTGGTCGCAGGAGACGGAGGACCTGTGACATCGGCAATTGATGGACATTGTTACCCTCAGCCCCACCCAAGTTGAACCCATTACCCTTGGGGATTTTACTGAATGGCTGTTTTCCGCTTTTAATTTCTTTAAGGAATGGGTGGGGGTGGGAATTTTTGGTGCAATTTGCTGCACTGGCGTGTTCCTTTGCCTCTGGTTGTTATGCAAACTTAGAGCATGACATGCTAAAGGCCGTTATCATTCAAGCCATGGCAGCATTGGAGCAAGGCACCTCCCACCAAATATGGCTTGCTACCCTTAAGAGAGATCTTTGAACATGGTCTTGGCACCAGGAGGTCTTGTTGCCATTGCACCCTGTGAGACATGTTCAATAACACATTGCAGCCTTTGCACTCCTTAGGCCTAGTGTCATTGCACAAGGGAAGGTGTAACGCTGCTTCTCTCTCCTCCGGGCAACCACCCTTGATCGGCTTGTGCTGAATAAGTGCCGGCCTTGATCGGGTGACTGTCTAGGCGCTTTTTTGCTTACGAAAACAAAAAGGGGGAGATGTTGGGTGCCATTTTGTGACAGACGCCATTTTGCGTAGCATATACTTGTTTGTCAGCCATTGCGGGCTACACCCGATGCCACGTTGCCCTTCCACCATCTGGCCCGCCCATGCGCAGGGCCCCTGGCGTGTATGATTTCAGGCTTTATCCAATCAGGGCATGTTTCATCAGCTCGTACAATTTGCACCGGCCAATGGGAAATGGACACGCCGACCAGCGCTGTATAAAGGCAGCTTGCACAGAGGGTTGGGGTCCTTCTTGCCTTCTTAACTCTCAAGAATTAGGGGCTCCAATAAAGCCTGTTCTAGGAAGAATCCTGTTGTGGTCGTTCTTCTCCGCTGGCGAGCAAGGGTGTCCCACACTTATCCCAAGGAAATTCAGTGTCATTATAAAGTACAGGAGTAATACAGAAAGAAGAGATATTCCAATCACATTTCAAATACATTTGCCTTCGTAGGCTAGCCAATTGATCACCAAGCAAAGTCACAGTCTGAGTCACATCAGCCAGTTCAGCTTGCAGATCAGATCAATCTGCCTTTGAGCAGTCCAATCTTTGAGAATTTTCATGCCATTTGTGCACGAACTCAACAGTTTGTGTTCCTTTTTCACTGCCTATCCTGCTACGGTGGCAGAGGCCATCACTGCAGTGATGTCCAAAACAGCAGCTATTAATAGACCAATAAATCTTTTGGTGCACCTTGAGATGTGAGTAATCAGCTGAGGAAGAAGTCCAATGGTCGGGTTCTCTTCCCATGGCCGGGGAAGTGTTACAGGCATCCAAAGACCTACTCGAGCTCTGAGAAAATACAAACTTTCTCCAGTGTTTAGTTTTAAGGCAGAATAAACACAAGTATACATGGATCATTTGGTACAGGAGATAGTACCTTCAAAAGAATTCCAAATTATTTTGTTCTTAAGTATTACAAAAGGAAGGGGAACACACATATTTATTAGTCAGTATAATTTTTATAAAAAATTACCTATTCAGTGGTACTTTTTTATTATGACTTCCTTCCCAACTGAGAGCTCATGAAATGCAGAGTTGATTTTCTATAGATGTATCTGTTTGGAAAATCCTAATTAAAAAGGTGCGGGAGGTTCAAGCCTTTCATTTATCCATAAGATAGAATCATGGGAAGATGTTTCCATCTGATCTTTAGCAATATGCCAAGATATTTCTTTTTCTTTCCATTTTTCTTTTTCTGGATGTAATAGCCTTTGGGCTCTAATCCAGTACTTGCACAGGTTTTGATGATCGTATAGTGATTAGTACTCATGCGTTGTGAAATATACATATTAGCAACTGTGGCTTTACAATTATCCCTAACAAGTCAATGTTAAGGATTCTCTAACATCTTTTACATACTGGCAATTGGGGAGTAGCCACATTATTTACAACTTTTTGTGTTAGAAAACCTGTGGCTGATAACCTTAACAAACGTTCTTTTATAAGATGGTTGTCAAGGATATAAGAAATTAGCCAATTCTGACGACTGGGGTGGAGACAATGAGCATCTACTCCAATACAAATTGGTACACCTTCAACACCAGTTTCATATTCAGAAAACAACAGTGCCTTCTTCTGCAGGCTTAAAAGGACCTCTGTTATCATGAGGACCAGGTATCCAAAGAGCTTCATTATTATAAACAGGAATAACATCCTGCCACGAAACTGCTCGTAGTAGGGGATTGGGTATTTGTACCCAATAAGTATAATTGAAACTGGCATTAGCTGACACACTTAAGATGATTAGTACAGTTAGATTAAATGTGATTGGAGTTAATTTTATGTTTGTAATAGATATCACCTCCTTTGGATGTTGTGCCAATTTTTGGCAGTCCTTCCAGTATTGAAACTGGGCTTTATCCTTCTCCTTTCCTATCGGCTGGCCTTGCAGGCGTTTCTTTTGGACTGGGCTTCTCTGCACCATCTTCATTTAGAACATCTTGGGATGTCTCCTCCTGTTGTATTTCCGGTTGTTTTTCACGAAGGATTTTGAGCCTTTTAGTCAGACACCAGAATTGCTCCTTATCTGTGGAGATAAAAGCAAATCCTTGCCCCCATCTTTCTACCCAACCTGGTAACCTTATTCGCCAGACATGATGTCTTTATATAAGATTTTTTGTTTGACCTGTTTTGTGATTTTATTTGTCACTGTAATTTCATTTTTTGGAGTTCTCCAATGTTTATCAGCTGCAGTTTCATTATCAGCAATGTTTAAAAAATTTAAAGTAAACAATGCTCTTGCAATTCGTTGCTTGGGGGAATTCAGATATACTCCCTTTCTCTGTTTTAAAAGCATTTCTTTTAGAGTACGATTTGCTTGTTCGATAATTGCTTGACCAGTACTATTATAGGGAATAACTGTAACATGAGTAATAGAATAAGCTGCATAAAAAGACTTTAATTTTGCAGAATCATACTCTGGAGCGTTATCTGTTTTAACAGTATGAGGAATGCCCATTACAGAAAAAGCTTCTAGCAGGTGTGTTAGCTCTCTTTCAGATGGGGCAGCTGTAGCCCACTGGAAATGAGACTAAGCATCTATAGAACGATGTGCATATTTGGTTTTACCAAAAGAAGGTACAATAGTAACATCCATTTGCATATGTAATTAACTGTCAACCCTCTGGGGTTTGTTCCAAGAGGCAACTGTGGTATATTAATTGCCTGACAAGTAGGGCACTACTTCTGATTGAGACCAAGGAAGTGCAAATTTATTTCTTAATGCAAGAGCATTTTGATGATACATACTATGGAAGCTTCCGCAGTAACTACTAAAGCCAGAAGTTTATCCGCACGATCATTGACACATGTTAAAGGACCAGGCAAATTAGTGTGAGCCATTATGTGGACAATATATAAAGGATGAATATGAGGACGAAGCAATTGTTTCAATGTGGCAAACAATGTTAAGAGTTCAGACTGTTTTAAAGGTAAAGAGACAATATAATTATTTTGTACAGTCCAAGCTGCATATTGTGAATCAGTGACTATATTAAGAGGATCTGAATAATTCTGCAATAAAGAAATAATAACAAATGCCTCATTCTTTTGCACTGATTGATAAGGAGTTTGTAATACAACATCATTTTTTAAATCAGTATAAGCAGTTTTTCCATCTTTGGAAGCATCACTAAAGAAAGTTACAGCATCATCTATTGGTTCTGAATGAACCACGCTTGGCCATACCCAATTAGTTAATTGTGAAATCTGAAACAACTTTATTTTAGGAAAGATGTTATGTATTAAACCCAAATAACCGGCACAAGCTATTTGCCAATTTTCATCTGTTTCCCAGAGGGCTTATATCTTTTCCTTATATTTAACAATAATTTCTTTAGGATCAAAGTCAGAAAGCTGTACAGCCCTTGAATTAAACAAACCTTCAATTTTAGTACCATCTTTAAAAGTAAGCATCATACTGGGTTTATCCTCTGAAAGGGATTGTGTCCAAAAAACCTCAACATTCGTGCTGCCAGACCCTTGTTCCTTATCATAAGGAACTGACGGTTTTAGCAATACAAGAAGCTGAGCATTTTTTTTCACCTTTGAAAATACGTTTTTCAGACTTCACAGAAACAATAAGCATAATTTCATTTTCAAAACTACCATAAAAATTTCACTTGAACATTTACACCTTTAGATTCCATATTATTATTGCCAATTACTAATCTGAATGATTGAGGGGCAAAGGACCATAGATATTAGTTGGAATTTCATAAATATTGTTAGGAGCCAAAAACAAATCCTGAATAGCTGGAATATCCAAAGCAGCACTCTCCTTAGCAGTTTGTAAAGTTATATAAGTAGATGTGTTATCCAGTGTTTCAGATTTTGAAATGTGAATTAAAACAGGAGTGCCTTCAGATTGAGGGGAGGGAGCAGACAGATTGCAGGGTGAGTTAGAGTTAAAGCTGCCACCTACCTGGCTTTGTTTCAAGACTGCTTGGCTTCTGTCCACTGGATTCTGCTAGGAATGAGATGGGCGCTGTTCTGGGGGAACTGTGGGAATGTTTGAGGCCTTAGAAGAGGCTGAAGTGCCAGGCTTGTCCCCCACCCCACCCCCTTCTGAAATAAAGGCGAGCTGAACCATGGGAACTGCGGAAACTGCTCGAGCTGCTTGAGCAACCAGGTTTGTTTTTGTCCGTGGCCACTAGGCTGGAACCGAGCTGATGGATTCACTCTCCAACAGATCTATGAGAGTGTCAGTGGAAGACCCAAATTTTTTGTGGGCCCAGGGCCGGGGCCCTTAATTCGTTTCCCAACTGCTCTGTAGAGTGAGTGCAAGCAGTGACCCATTTCTATGCCTTTTGGAGTAACAGTCCTTGGTCCTATGTCCCATTCTGCCGCACCTTTTGCAGAGCGCAGAATCAGTAGGCTGGGAGCGGTTTCTCCTCTCCCTTTTCTTAGTACAATTTTTTTTTTCCTGAAATGTCCCTTTTGACCACAATCAAAGCATTTCATTTGATTAGTATTTTGGAGTGCTGCAGCCAAAACTCTAGCCTGACATTTTGCAGACCCAACTTAGTGACAAGCGGGAATAAAATCATCTATAGTATCTTTTCCTATCAACTTTAAGGCTCTAATTGCCTCTTGACAATCAGGGAAGCATTTTCCAACGCCAATGTGGACATAAGTGATTCACGCACAGCAGCATCCAGGACAGATTTTTCTAAAGTGTCTTGTAACCTGGATAAGAAATCTACATAAGTATCATTTGCTTGTTGTAATACCCAAGTAAATGGAATTGGTTGCTTCCCTGGAGCTTCCAGATTACGCCATGCTTTCAAGAATGTATTAGTTGTCAAATCTAAAATATCTGCAGGTATATTAATCTGTTTTTATTTTAATCTGTTTTAAACCTTTTTCGGGAAATCTTTATGACTCCTCTACCTACCAAGCTTTGAATTGAATATACTGCGATTTTTCCAAAACTGCCTATGCAATTACTTGGCACATTAGCCTCAGCAAAATTCTCCAGCAAGGCCAGAACATATGTAGATGTTGGGCCATACAGGGAAACAGCCTGTTTTAGGGAGGTGAGAAACTTGAAAAGAATTATTAGTTTGTGTATTTAGAAATTCAAGAGACAGGAAATGCCATAGCCTGAAGCTGTGGATTATCATCAAAAGAATCAGGAGTATTCATTAAGACACACAAATCATGATTTAACTTATATTGACGTGGAGCTATAGCTACTTCCTGATTCTGATAATGGGGAGTTAGAATAGCCTAAACTCGAGGTTCACAAAGGGGGTTGTAAGGCACCTGTAGGGAGCGAAACTCTGGTCACCTAGGCCTAGGCGACCTTTTTGCCTTTTTACTTCACTGTATCACTGTCTTCCCGTTCATCATCGATTTGTTCGAGTGGGCATCAGTAACATCTCCATATGTCCTGTCTCATGCTAGTAGATCCCAAGGGCATCTGCTAGCTCCAGGAACATAAAGATCCTAAAACCATTACATCAGGTCATGGGAATGAGGTATATAATTGTTACTGGCATTTGGTACATCAAATACAACACGGGTAGCTTGCCAGGCTCTGCCATGTGGGTGGCATACTCTTGTAGTCACCTCTGATCTCAAGCATTTATTGATGAACCACGTGGACACAAATGGCCGCACGAGCCAGGCTATGATAGGCTCTTCTGCAAGGTGGAGTTCTGACGAGAGGGAACTCTGTATGTGGAAAATGGCAGCCCTCGTGGAGTGGGGCGGTTGCCTGGCTTCTTGTGAGGCTCTGCTGGGGTGGCGGGCCAGGACTAGAACCCACCATCCCTCCCGGGTGCCTCGTGAGTGGCTGGGCACAGGGAGAGCCGATAGCAGCTCTGCCCCATGTCTGTGAGTCTTTTTACTTAGTAGATCTAATTTCTTACGGAGGTCACTAATTTCTCTCCAGAGAGCTGCCTCATGTGAAGGCGCCTCTATTTCTGTATCAGAATCAAAACTATCATCCTGTGAGGCTGCCTGCCTTGTTTCAGTGTTAGGATTTACCAAGGCAGGTAATGTTGACAATGGCTTGCTAGGGGGTAATTCAAGCGGAGGTGCAGTTGGTTCTGCAGGCAGAGGCTCCAGAGGGAGTGGAGGAGAAAGTAGAAAGTTGGGCGAGAAGAAATTATGTCCTCTTCCTCTGAATCAGATTCAAATGGCAGTAAAGCCGAATTAATACAAGTGTGTGCACCCAATTCTTTTGCGGGGAGTATTTCCCCTTTCCTATAGGCAGCCTTAAAACCTTCCCAACCTTTTTCCATAGGTGGAACTGTTCCTTGCTCTCTGGTTCAAACCAGTAGCAATGCTTCTGTGTTCTCTTAAGGAGACCTTTTAAAACATTCTCTTTCAATGGCAGTCCAGCTGCCTTAGTGAGAATCATAAGTGTATCAGTATACGTATCTAACTGCAACATGGAGTTTTCCATTGCAATAAAATTACTCCAGCTTCCAGGAGGCTATGCAAACCCTTTGCAACTTATCTCATCCTATTCCAGTCTGTAACCCGTGTCTCAACTTTGGACCTGCCCCACGTTGGATGCCAGATGAAGCAGGAATGTCCCGTCGGGTCAGAGGCACAGAGATGAGACTCCAGGCACAAGAGGTATTTCCATTAATATTTTTAATAATCACCAGCCGGAGGGGCAGCAGCTCTCATCTTGGTGGCTAACTGGCCGCAGCTGACTGACTGTCGCTAAATGACCAGAGCTGACTGACCGCAGCTAACTGAGGAAAGCTGACTGATGAGAGCTGACTGACTCTCAAACAAAGACCCCAACTTCCTTCTATGCTAACACAACAAAGAGCAGTAAAACATGTAGTTAAGTTTACATAATTGACACTGCAAGGACATTTTACATTTTTTACCATAGGATTTCTGGTGATAGGGAGGAGACACTCTGGAGCCAGAAACCTGCAGGAGGTGCTATCTCAGTGAGGTGAGATAAGCAAAGAATGCAACAATTTGTTAGCTTAGCCTTCCTAAATTGCCTCAGAAGATGAGGTCTTGTTCATAAGACTCCATCTAGGGCTAATTAGAGCCAACAAGGAAATGTGCAGAGACATGACCTAGATAGCCTCGTCTGTGTTACTGCAGCTTGATTAACAGTCTCACTAGGGAATTCTACATACTAACTCTATTGGGAGATAGTCTGCCAAAGACCCTATGTATCTGATAACAGGCAATATGCATCAGACTTTTCTTCGCATGTCCTTAGATCTACTTACTGATACAGATGAGTGTCCCTTTCTCCACAAATCCAAGCCAGGAGTGGTTGTTCTTGCTCTTTTGAATGTGTGCCAGTCTCTGTATTATTGTGAGATGATATCTCATTGTTTTGATTTGCACCTCCATGATGATTAGTGCTGAAGAGTATTTTGTCATATGCCTTTTGGATATTTGAATTTTTGCTTTGAGGAAGTTTCTGATCATTTCTTCGCCTCAGTTATTGATTTGGTTGGATTTCTTTATCTTGTAGTGCTCTACCAGTGCTTTACATATCTTAGAGATTAACTCTTGTCAAACGGGTATTGGGGTAAATATCTTTTCCCAATCCTAGAGCTCTCTTTTTTATTGTGGTCACTGTTTCTTCTGAGATCCATATGCTTCTTAATTTAATGTAGTTCCATTTGTAAAGCTTGATCACTTGATCACTTGACATTGTTATACATCCATTTGCTCAAGTGGGCACCAGTAACTTTTCCATTTAACCCTATCGCATGGTAGAGTAGCCCAATGGCATCTGGTTGCTTCAGGAATACAAAAAGCTCAAACCGTTCATTCAGGGTCTTGACGAAGAAGTCTGACCATCTTGTAGGTGGGCGGCCATGTGATCTTTTGATATTCCATGGGATCCAATCGGCAATGGTTCTAGTCCAGCGGTCGTCTCCAAATCGCATTACATGTCCAGCCCATCTGATTTTTAATGCCTTGTCAAACAAGACAAGACTCTCTGTCTCTGGAACAGTGACGGAGGTCGGAACTCCAGATTCCTTCTCTCACTTCAGTGAGGCATGATATTTCAAGCATAGCTCTTTCGATTCCTCTCTGGGAGACGCGAATAGCATTCTCATCCTGCTTTCCTAGGGAACAGGTCTCTGAGGTGTATGTTAATGCAGGGAGAACGGTGGAGTCAAAGAGATGTGCCCGGAGCCAGAGGTTCTTTCTCCTTTAGCTATTTCTTCGGTGTTTTTGAAGGCATTCCATGCCGCTCTCTTCCTCCTGTGCAGCTCAGGTTTTAGGTCGTTCATCATGTTGACTTCTAGACCTAGGTACACATAACTGCTGCATTCAGAGATGTTTGTTCCATTGAGAGTGAACGGGGCCTCTGGAACTAGCTCATTTCTCATGAACATAGTTTTGTTAAGATTCAGCTGTAGACCTATCTTTCCACATTCTCGGTCCAAGTCAGCCAGCATTTGTGCCGCGTGGCTACTGTTTGGTGTTATTAGAACGATGTCATCAGCGAAGCAGAGTGGTGTAGTTGCCAACCATCTATCTTCACTCCCATTCCTTCCCATTCTAATTGTCGCATGATGTTCTCGAGGGTGTCGCTGAAGAGTTTTGGTGAAATGGTATCACCCTGTCGAACCCCTCTTTTGACATCAATGATCACTTCTTTGTAGAATGGTGAGATCCTGGCGGTGAAGCCGTAATACAGCTCACGGAGGATCTTGATGTATTGGGTTTGAACACCCTGTTTGGCTAGGGCTTCGATGACTGCTTCAGTCTCCACAGGCATATCATTTGTAAGGCATATCATTTGTATATTTTAAACTCTATAAGGTTATACAGAAAAGACAGTGTAAAATAGTTTTGAAATCTTAGAAAAGAAACTGTTAGTAATTAAGCACAGCATTTAATCATTTTTCATGAGTTATGTGAGAAATGACAGCATAACACTTTAAAACTCAAATAGAGAAATTATGCATTTAACCAGAATTTGCATTCTGATAGTGATACAGTGTCATATCTAATGTTTTTAATTTCCAGGTCTTGTACCCAATTAAGTATATACTTCCTGAGAATCTTGCTATTTTTTTATAATGATATTTTTAATTTTTTTATTTTTACAATTACAAAGATATACAATTAAAAAGTTCATATTTGGGTTTTGGTCATACAATGTTCCAGCACCCATCCCGCCACCAGTGCCCATCTCCAACCACCAATGTCCCCGGTTCCATCCCCCCTCCCCCAGCCCTCCTCCATGGCAGGTTCTTTATTTCTTTCCCTTTCTCTCTCTTTCTCTTTTCCTTCCCCTCCAGACTATGGATTACAGAACAGACATTAAAGGGTTGTCATGTGTATCTTTTTGCCTCTATTTAATGCTCAGTACTAGGTTGGCATTAGTACCCTCGACAATTGTTAGCACACTGTTCCATTTTCTGTCTTACCTAGCCTCTGACTCCCACACGTTTGTGATCATTTCCACCTTTGACAAGACCTCCTGATATATGTTTCACTTGACCTTGGATATTGGTATCTTAATATGTACATATATATTTATGTTATGCAGATAAATGCAGTCATTCTGTGTCTGTCTCTCTCCTTCTGGCTAATTTCGCTCAACATAATCTTCTCCATGTCCATCCATTTATAGGCAAATTTTATAACTTCATTTTTCCTAACAGCTGCATAGTACTCCATTGTGTAGATGTACCAAAGCTTTTTTATCCAGTCATCGATTTTCGGGCACTCTGGTTGCTTCCAGATTCTGTCTATTGTGAATAATGCTGCTATGAACATAAAAGTAGGGATGGTTTCCGCTGAGTATTTTTGGTTTCCCAGAGTAGAATCCCAGGAGTGGTATGGCTGGGTCAAATGGGAGTTCAATTTCTAGTCTTTGGAGGAAAGTCCATATTGTTTTCCAGAAAGACTGTACCAGCCGGCATTCCCACCAACAATGGATGAGTGTCCCCTTTTCCCCACATCCAAGCCAGCACTTGTTGTTCTTGCTCTTTTGAATATGTGCCAGTCTCTGTGGTGTAAAGTGGTATCTCATTGTTGTTTTGATTTGCATCTCTCTGATGATTAGTGATGATGAGCACTTTTTTCATATGTTTTTTGGCCATTTGAATTTCTTCCTTGCTGAAGTTTCTGTTCATTTCTTCTCCCCATTTTTTGATGGGGTTGTTTGTTTTCTTCTTGTAAAGTTCTACCAGTGCCTGATATATCCTGGATATTAACCCCTTATCAGATGGGTATTGGGTGAATATTCTTTCCCATTCTGTGGACTGCTTTTGTATCTTAGTCACTGTTTCTTTTGAGGTGCAGAAGCTTTTTAGTTTCATGTAGTCCCATATGTTTATCTTTTCTTCTATATTCAATGCAGTCCCTATAAGGATACCCATGACATTCTTCAAAGAAATTGACCAAACACTCCTGAAATTTGTGTGGAACAATAAACCCCCCAAGGATAGCTAAAGCAATCCTTGGGAAAAAGAAGATGGGAGGCATCACCTTTCCCAACTTCAAACTGTACTACAAGGCAGTGGTAATTAAAACAGCATGGTATTGGAATACAAACAGACCTGTGGACCTATGGAATAGAATTGAGTATTCTGACACCAACCAACCTCAAACACATGATCATTTAATCTTTGATAAAGGTGCAATGAGTCTAAAATGGAGTAAGGAAAGCCTCTTCAACAAGTGGTGCTGGGAAAACTGGGCAGCGACATGTAAAAAAATGAATTTGGACCTGTGTCTAACACCATGCACAAAAATCAGATCAAAATGGATTAAAGATCTCAATATCAGACTTGAATCCATAAAGTACATTGAAGAAAATATAGGAAAAACCCTCCACGACATTGAAGCTAAAGGCATCTTCAAAGGTGAAACATCTTGCTACTCTTTTATGTAAAATCTAGGTACATGGGAAGATGCCACCAATATACTGAGCCAAATCACGCATTCTGACATAAGTGTAATCATGATTTGTGCTCTCTAAGGATGTAGTGAGGTGATGACGGACTCTCTAGCCCAATTTTAGTTAAGAACAAAAATTTGAATTAAGAACACTGAGTATTAAAATATTTTAGGGTTTCACTATTAATTTCTTGAAGTGCACACACTTTAATATGTTCTTAGATTAATTAAATATTTATGAAAGTTATCACAAGTTTTCTGACATTCGATCTATAATACTTAATGACTAGGAAAGCTTACAGCTCATCAACACCATAAGATCCCACAATCATGGAAATTATGCTTTCTTCCAGAACGCAGACTCTGTATTCCTAATTCGTGTCTTTAAGATAAAAATTATTTCTTATTGGGCCAGAGCAATTGACAGTGGCTAGAACTCTTCAATTACTTCAAGCCTTGCACCTGGGTTTGATTGCTGGCTTCCCATATGGCCACCTGAACTTAATGAGGAGGGATTCCTGAATGCAGAGCTAGGAGTAACCCCCTGAATGATGCTAAGTCTGGCCCAAAATAATAAAAATCTTACAATTGGTTAAAAGTATTTTTTGAAAGTACCTTTGACAATATTTTTCTCAGATGGGATACATGTGGCACGTAAGTTCTGTCTATGAACATTCTAGTTTCCCTTTCTTTAGTTCACTAAAGAAAAAAGTGAAGTGCTAGCAGAGGTGTCCTCTGGGAACTGTTACATACCCATACATTTTTTTCCAGTAGAAGTACAGGTATTTCAGTTTCAAAACTGAGCTTTTCTTGTCATGTATAATTTAGAGACTCTTAAAACAGGAAGGGCTGCTACAAAGTCTTCAATTCGGAAATATTTGCAGGGAGCAGATCAACAGGAACGGGAAAAGTTAGGGTTTGTTGATCCTACAAGGATCTATCTCAAAATTATGCCATCTGAGAATTTGGCAATTCAGAGTGCTGTTCTTTCCTGCCCTTACTCAACTATCGCATTGTTCTTCACTACTACCTTACCTCATTCCTCAATGAAAATGTGGGCTAAAAAGTTGGGAGACAGAGACAGAGAAAGACAAAGAGAGAGAGAGAGAGAAAGATAATTGAAGGAAAGTGAGGTATGAAAAAGAAACAAGAGAAAGAAGATGAAAGATGATGAGAAGATGCAGTGGAGGATAATACTTCTGGTCAGTGTTTGCTTTGCATGTGACTGACCCTGGATTCTATCCTGGTCAACTCACATGATTCTACAAGCCTGCCAGGAGTAAACCCTGAGCACAAAGCCAGAAGTAATTCCTGAGCATCACTGGGTGTGAATCTTCCCAAAAAATAGATTATTACCAAAAAATTCCCTACACCGTCTTCTCTAGCCCATCCACCTAATTAACAGATGGGAACTCTGAGGCAGAGAGACCCCAAAGACATAGACTCAATTGAGACACCTGAAATAAGACATAGACTCAAGTGAGACACCTGTAGCTCAGAACTGACACTGATTCTATTATATCAAATGCCAAATAGGGAAAATTCCTTTCATAGGGATGCCACGGGACATGTTGACACTAGATGAAATTATTTCTACCACCACCAGGTGTTGCATCCTATTTTAGAAGGAAAAAAAGTTACTTGCTGGCACTATGGAGCCTGGTATTTTTAAAAGTAGTCTTTGATATAGTTTTATTTCTTAAACATAAAGTTTAAAGTTATTTAAAGAAAAATTTAAATAACTTTCTTTAGTTATTTAAAGAAAAATTGTGACACCGGCCTGTCTGCATCTCAGGTAGAGTCCCTGGGGTGTGCGGCTGGCCGGGCGGCTGCCGCGACCGCTTATTAATACTAAAACTAGGAAATTCAACACCAATGGAAGGTAATACCCTCAAGAAAAAAAAACCAGTACACTAGAGGAATCTATCCCTGAACACCACAACACCATGGGAAAACAACGCAGATCCCCAGCTCGAAGAACAGGTGAAGGAATCGACTGTGAAGAATCAAAAAAGAATACAGATGTGCATGATCACTCTGACAATGAAATTAGAGAAGAAATTGGTAGGATGTTTAAGGAGCTCAATGAAAAAATTGAGCAGATTTCCAATAAAATACAGGAGAACATAAACGAAGCAGTTGAAAGGGCAGTCAATAAACTACGGGAGGAAATGAGAGCAGAAATGAGAACCATGCAAATAGAAATATTATCGCTTAAAAACTCAGTATATGAAATGAAAAACACAATTGGGGCTCTCAACAGTAGGATGACAGCAGCGGAAGAGAGAAACAGTGAGACTGAAGATGAGCTGCAGAAAGCACTCAGAGAACTATATAAGATGGAAAAAGATCGGAAAATGGATCAGCAACGGAACAGAGAACAATGGGATGAAGCCAGGCAGAACAACATAAGAATCATCGGAGTCCCAGAGGGACAGGAAAGTAACCCCAAGGAAATTAAAACAGTTAAAAACATCCTGGCTGAAAATTTCCCGAGTTAAAGGATGAAGGCATCCAGATCCAAGAAGCCCGACGCGTACCAGCAAGAAGAGACCCCAATAGAAAGACCCCAAGACAAATCTTAGTCAAAGTAATGGATGCCATAGACAGAGACAGAATTCTTCAGGCAGCAAGATCAAAGAAGGAAATTGTATACAAAGGAGCATCCATTCGACTTTCAGCAGACTTCTCAGAAGACACCCTCCAAGCCCGAAGGCAGTGGTGGGATATAGTAAAAAAACTTAATGAAATGAACGCCTCAGCAAGAATTCTTTATCCAGCTAAACTCTCACTCAGATTTGAAGGACAGATATACAACTTCTTGGATAAACAACAGCTTAGGAACTTTGTAAAATCAAAACCAACCTTAAAAAGAAGGACTGAATGATCTACTATAAGACAAGACATAACCCAAAAGGACAACCAACCTATACAGAAAGATGGCACAGAATCCCATGACAATAATCTCTCTCAATGTCAACGGTCTAAATGCACCAGTTAAGAGACACAGAGTGGCAAAATGGATCACAAAATTGAATCCGACATTCTGCTGCCTTCAAGAAAAACACCTGAACAATCGGAGCAAAGACAGGCTCAAGATAAAAGACTGGAAAACAATCCTTCACTCAAACAACCCATCCAAAAAGGCTGGGGTAGCCATACTGGTATCTGACAACATAGACTTCCAGGCTGAAGAAGGTCAGAAGGGACAGTGAAGGTCACTTAATAGTCAAGAGATGCATATATCAGGAAGAAATCACGCTATTAAACATATATGCACCCAACGAGGGGCCAGCAAAATACCTAAAACAACTACTAATAGACTTCAAAGAAGACTTTGACAGCAACACAATTGTAGTTGGAGACTTCAACACTGCTCTATCAACCCTGGATAGATCAACAAGATTGAAACTTACCAAGGAAATACTGGCCCTAAAAGAGGAGATGGAAGAAAGAGGGCTGGTAGACATATACAGGACATTTCATCCCCAAAAAGCTGAATACACTTTCTTCTCCAGTGCACATGGAACATACTCAAAAATAGATCACATGCTGAGCCATAAATCATACCTCCATAAAATCAAGAAGATAGAAATTGTGCCAACTATTTTTTCAGACCATGATGCACTGAAAATAGAAGTTAATTGTACACAAAAACGGAGACCAATACCAAGTACTTGGAACCTAAACAGCTCACTGCTGAACAACCAGCAAGTCATAAAAAGAAATCAAAGAGGAAATCCAAAGATTCCTTGAAACAAATGAGACTGAAGACACGAATTACCAGAACTTGTGGGATACAGCAAAAACAGTGTTAAGAGGCAAGTTCATAGCTCTTCAGGCATTCATCAGAAAAGAAGAAAAGGCCATCATAAACAGTCTGACTTCCCAACTTAAGATCTTAGAGAGTGATCAACAAAAAGGAGCCCAACCCAAGCAGAAAGAAAGAAATAATAAAACTTAGAGCAGAAACCAATGAGATGGAATATCAAAAAACAATCCAGAAGATCAACGAAACAAAAAGCTGGTTCTTTGAAAAAATAAACAAGATTGACAAACCACTTGCAAGACTTGTAAGAAAAGGAAAAGAGAGAACCCAAATAAATAGAATCAGAAATGAAAACGGGGACATCACAACAGAAACCACAGACATTCAAAAGATCATCAGAGATTACTATGAGAGCCTGTACGCCACGAAACAAGAGAACCTAGAAGAAATGGACAAATTCCTGAATTCCTATAGCTTCCCAAGTCTGCAACAAGAAGATTTGGAATACCTCAACAAACCTATCTCCAACGAGGAAATAGAATCGGTAATCAAGAGTCTCCCCAAACACAAAAGCCCAGGTCCAGATGGATTCACCAGTGAATTCTACAAAACCTTTAAAGAGGACCTACTCTCAATTCTTTTTTAAGCTCTTCCGGCAAATTGAAGAAACAGAAATACTCCCAAATAGCTTTTTACGAGGCACATATCACCCTGATACCCAAAGCAGACAAAGATGTCACAAAAAAAGGAAAACTACAGACCAATCTCCCTGATGAATACAGATGCTAAGATCTTCAACAAAATACTAGCAAATAGAGTCCATGATGAAAGCTCTCCGTGAAATGGGGATTGAAGGAACCTTCCTCAAGATAATCCAGGCCATCAGCAAGCCCACAGCGAGCATCATTCTCAATGGGGAAAAACGTAAAGCCTTCCCCTTAAGATCAGGGACAAGACAAGGCTGCCCGCTCTCACCACTTCTATTCAATATTGTACTGGAAGTACTTGCCATAGCAATCAGGGAAGAAAAAAGACATTAAGGGCATCCAGATAGGAAGGGAAGAAGCCAAGTTATTACTATTTGCAGATGACATGATATTATACCTGGAAAACCCAAAACTCTCTAACAAGAGGCTCCTAGAAATAATACATTCTTATAGTAGAGTAGCAGGGTACAAAATCAATACCCAAAAGTCAATGGCCTTCCTATATGCAAACAGCGAAAGAGAAGAAAGGGACATTAAAGAAACTATCCCATTCACAATTGCACCGCAGAAAATCAAATACCTAGGAATCTGTCTGACAAAGAATGTAAAGGATCTCTACAAAGTAAACTACAAAACGTTACTTCAGGAAATAAAAAGAAGACCTGAGGAAATGGAGACACATTCCCTGCTCATGGATTGGAAGGATTAACATTATCAAAATGGTAATACTCCCTAGAGCTTTATACAGATTCAATGCGGTCCCTATAAAGATACCCATGATGTTCTTCAAAGAAATTGAACAAACACTCCTGAAATTTGTATGGAATAATAAAACCCCACGAATAGCTAAAGCAATCCTAGGGAAAAAGAAGATGGGAGGTATCACTTTCCCCCAACCTCAAGCTCTACTACAGAGCAGTTGTAATTAAGACAGTGTGGTATTGGTATAGAGACAGACCTGTAGACCTATGGAATAGAACTGAGTATCCTGAAACGCACTCACAAATGTACAACCACTTAATCTTCGATAAAGGAGCAAAAAATATTAAGTGGAGCAAAGAAAGCCTCTTCAACAAATGGTGCTGGGAAAACTGGGCAGCTACGTGTAAAAAAATGATTAGATCTCCTTCTAACACCATGCACAAAAGTCAGATCAAAATGGATTCTAGATCCCGATATCAGACATGAATCTCTAAGGTACATCGAAGAAAACATAGGAGAAACGCTACACGACATCGAAACGAAAAGTATCTTTAAAGACGACACACCACTGACCAAGCAAATGGAAGCAATGATAAACAAATGGGATTACTTAAAATTGAAAAGCTTCTGCACCTCAAAAGAAACGGTGACCAAGATACAAAGACAATCCACAGAGTGGGAAAGGATATTCACCCAATACCCATCTGACAAGGGGTTAATATCCAGGATATATCAGGGACTGGTAGCACTCCACAAGAAGAAAACAGCCAACCCCATCAAAAAATGGGGAGAAGAAATGAAAGGAAGCTTCCAAAAAGAAGAAATTCGAATGGCCAAAAGGCATATGAAAAAGTGCTCTTCATCTTTAATCATCAGGGAGATGCAAATCAAAACAACAATGAGATACCATCTCACCCCACAGAGACTGGCACACATCCAAAACAGCAAGAACAACCGGTGCTGGCGTGGATGTGGGGAAAAAAGGGACTCTCATCCACTGCTGGTGGGAGTGCCGACTGGTCCAGCCCTTTTGGAAAACAATATGGGCATTCCTCCGAAAGCTAGATATTGAGCTCCCATTTGATCCAGCAATAGCACTCCTGGGAATATACCCTAGAGACCGAAAAACACATAGCAGAAACACTATCTGTACTTCTTTATTCATCTCTGCGCTATTCACTATAGCTAGAATCTGGAAACAACCTAAATGCCCGAGAACAGAGGACTGGCTAAAGAAACTGTGGTTCATATACACTATGGAATACTATGCGGCTGTCAGAAAAGATGAACTTATGAAATTTACCTGCAAATGGATGGACATGGAGACTATCATGCTGAGTGAAATTAGTCAGAAGGAAAAGGACAGATATAGAATGACTGCATTCATTAATAGGATATAAATAGATACCAGTGTTTTACTAAATATGGGAAATGGTAAAGGCAGATTAAAACTCACCACTGAATATACACAAAGAGACTTAAGTGATAAACTCTAAATATCTGCAGGGCTAGCCACAATGTGTAAAATAAGAGGGAGAGAGATGCAGAGATAGAGAGAGAGAGAGAGAGAGAAAGAGAGGAAACTGGGGTACCTGCTATAAGGCAGCCTGGGGGCGGGAGGGGAGGGGTACATTGGTGGTGGAAATGGGGCACTGGTGGAGGGATGGGTGCTGGAATACTGTATTACCAAGAACCAATTATGAACACCTTTGTAATTATATGTCTCACGGTGGTATAATAAAAAAATTTAAAAAAAAAGAAAAAAGAAAAATTGTGACAAGTTTAGGAAATTTTTCATTATTAGCATCCATGAAAAATTGCATGTACCATATTAGCAATCTGTCTCTGAATAAGACTCCATCATTTAAACAATAACTTTTCCTGATTTGAACCCAGTTGCAAGTCAAGTTTACCATAGCATACTTTAAGAGTTAGGGGAGACAAATGTACACAACCTATTTCCTACAGATACTATACCTGCTTACACATGTATACACAAACACACACAGACAAATGTTCCTCACCTGACACTGGGAGGTCATAAGTAGTGAGGCCTCCTGCGAAGCTTTTAAGTAGAAATGAAGAGAAGAAAACATTAGAGCTAGTTTGTATTCATTTTCATCCCATATTTAATTTCTACTATGCATAATCACATTCAAATAAATTATTTAACCACACATGCATATAAGTAGAATGAATAGGTTTGTCCACTAGAGCTGCACCAGGCCTGCCCTCCATAATTCACTAAACTAACTGAAATGCAAAGATGCATCTTCAGTTAAGACAAAATTCTACCTTTATGCAAAAGGTTAAAGTCAACAAAATCCTAATCACATAGAAAAGGACATTATATACTCAAAAAAGAGTAGACTGTAATCTCCCTCCTCAACAGTTTCAATCACGTTGTCATATAAGTTACGCAACCACATAAAAATACTTAAGCCATGTGATGTCTCAGGATGCCCACACAAAACATCACGGACTGGCTGATTTAAATAACATAAATTTATTTCTCATCCCTTGGGGCTTGATATTTTACAATCGTTGAATTGTGTTGAGTAGTGTTGAATTCTACAAAGATTCTCTCTCTGCCTTGCAATGGGCTATCACTTCTGTGTCCCCAATGATGAAGAGAGTAGGGGGATCTCAACCTCCTCTCTCTTCTCTCTCATCTCCTCCCTCTCTTTTCCCTACTCCCTCTTTTCTCATCTCTTCTGCAATCTTCTCTCTTTTCTCTCTCTATATATATTTCTCTATTTCTCTCTCATCACCCAACCTACTAAGGGTAAACCTATCCTCTTAGCCTTATGACCTTGTTGAATTTTGCCTTAATTACCTCCATAAACTTGAAGAAAATCTTTCACACTGATAGTCAGAACCTCATGGTATCTGGAGTGCCTGCAACTCACGATATGGTTTTCTACCCTTGACATCCTAATATCCATGTATATCCATGTAATATTCATGTACCTATCTGTCCAAACATGAAATTTTGTTCAGTAGTTTCTTCAGGT
This sequence comes from Cryptotis parvus, assembly GCA_021461705.1. Lineage (NCBI taxonomy): Eukaryota > Metazoa > Chordata > Mammalia > Eulipotyphla > Soricidae > Cryptotis > Cryptotis parvus. Next base: position 84,187 of record JAJIBD010000116.1, read on the forward strand.
ATATTTCTTTAATTTTTTTTCTATTTATTTTGTTTTTATATTAGTTTTTCATGAGTGCTGTTGCCGCACCAGTGCTACAGCTGACAGTGCTGAACCCAGGGCCCTGTGCATGCTGAGCAATGTGCAGCAATCCAAGCTCTCTCCACAATGCTACCTTTCCTTTCCATTCTTTTCCTGGTTGTTTCTAAATTCATTTTAAGAAAGTAAAAAATAGGGGTTTTATGTTCCAATTTTAAGTGATAAAATTTTTTTTTCTTATATTAATATCTGACTCTCTACCACTTGAAATTACTAGTGCTATTCTGAAAGAAAGAATAGCACTAGTAATAAAAGAGAGACTCACAGACATGGGGCAGAGCTGCTACTGGCTCTCCCTGTGCCCAGCCGCTCACGAGGCGCCCGGGAGGGATGGCTGGTTCTAGCCCTGGCCCACCACCCCAGCAGAGCCTCACAACAAGCCAGAAGAACCCCCCACTCCATGAGGGCCTCCATTTTCCACATCCGGAATTCCCTCTCATCAGAACTCCACCCAGCAGACCAGCCTATCACAGCCCAGCTTGCGAGGCCACTTGTGGCTGCGCAGTTCATCAATAAATGCTGGATTTAGAGATGACTACAAGAGTATGCCACCCGCATGGCAGAGCCTGGCAAGCTACCCTTATCGTATTTGATATGCCAAATACCAGTAACAATTTTAGACCTCATTCCCATGACCTGATGGAATGGTTTGAGGCTCTTTATGTTCCTGGCGCAAGCAGATGCCCTGGGCTCTACTAGCATGAGACAGGACATAAGGAGATATTACTGGTGCCCGCTCGAGCAAATCGATGATGAACGGGAATACAGTGATACAGTGATACAGTGATTCTTTCTGAAAAGTCTTATAATGGTTAGCACATTAACATTGCAGACTTCTTCATACAAGTTTTCATGTCTAGTATTCATCCTTTGACTTATCATTTATGTAAAATGTGTATAATTTAATTTGCATGTAGGAATTTAGAATATATTTTTAAATTTTTTAAGTGTTGTCTCCTAGCAAAGAGCATGTTCTCAGTAATTTAGTCCAGCCACAGTTATTGGAAGTTTTCTGCTTATTTTTCAGAGTTTTTGTGGGTTTTATTTTGTATATTTTAAGAAAACACATTTTTACTGTTATTCTGGATCATTATACCTCTCTATCATTAGGTGAGTCTTATTAGTCATTCTATTAAAATCTATCAATTATCAAAAATGATTCTCAGATATTCCTGTATCATTGTGCATTTTTTATTCTTATAATTCTGTCAGGTTGCATAAAACATTTATCTAGACTACATAATTTACTAAATATATATATCTGAATCTAGTATCACCTCCATGTATTGAGGCGTTTCCAATTATTTGCTTTGACTTCTATTTATTTTAGTTTTATAGAGTGATCTCAATCTTCATTTGGTTAATAATTGATTTTGGAATTGTCCATTGCTTCCATTTATATTTCCCTTATAAAAGCATATCACTTATATCACTTGTCTTCCCATTGTTCAATTTGTTCAAGCGGGTGCAAGTACCATCTCCTTTCGTTGGGAATGTGGTTCATTATTGTTACTGTTTTTGGCTTATTGAATATACCACGGGTAGCTTGTAAAGCTCTGATATCTCTCTGGGTTCATCCCAGGGGGCCCAGACTTTTTCTTTGTCAGACCATCAACCATCAACCTGGTTTCTCTTCAGGTCACATAAAAGCACATATGTTCATTTCTTTTTATCTACCTTGACAGTTTTTCAAAGAAACTTCTTTAGGTGCAATTAACTTTCATGTTAACTGATGTTTATTTCTACCTTCCTTGTCTTTACCATCATATGTGACATATGCATAGCACTCATGTTCCTCTGCTTTCTACTTTATAAGATTAACTGTGCATGTTTGTCATTAATTTTTCTTTGGACTTATTCAGACTGTTAGTATTCCATTTAAATTCTTCAGAATTACAATAGTGTGTTTTTATTGCTTATCCTCTTCATTTATCTATTAATCAAACAAAGATGCCCTTTGAGAGGGTCGCAGGTGGGGAGGGTGGCAGGAGGGAAACTGAGAACATTGGTGTTTGGAAATAGACACTGGTGCAGGGATGGATATTCAAGCACTATATGACGGAAACCCAATACTGAATAACCATGCAACTGTGTATCTCATGGTGGTTCAATTCAAAGAAAGATGCCCTTCTTTTCAAAATTTTTCTTTCTGTGTATACACTTGTGAGCAAACACTACTGCTGTATAGATAATCAGAAAAATATTTTCTCTTCCAGATTCTCTTTATGCTGTAAATAAGCCATGCATCATTGTCTGCTGTAGTGAATACAGTCAATTTTTGTTGGGGTCTGCTGCTGGGTGCCAAACAAAATCTGGGCGCAGGGTCTATGAGTCCCCTTCTGCCCCTGGGGATTGGCGGCCAGCAGATGGAGAAAGATGTGGGAATCCAGCAAAGTTTCAAAAGGCTTTACTCTACTCAAACTTGTTCTGGTTATACAAATCAGCAATAGTTAAATCCCGGACATAGGGTTACAAGCTGGAACCCGGGTTTCAAATTCTAGACGAAGATAGCAGCCACCACGGGTTAAGGCCCAGAGGGGAGCAGACCAGAGGAGAGAGGGCAAAAAGGCAAAACACAAGAGGGGCCAAAAAGAGCAGCCCAAGAAAAAGCAAGAAAGAAAGCAGGTTAGTTTTATATCTCTGCAACACAGACTACCCACTGCAAAGGAAACAGTCAGGGTCAATTCCCTCAGGTAATTTCTACAGGACTTCACGCAGCTCCTTTGAGATGTAATGGTGATGAAAGGCTGAGGTCAGAAAGACAGTGAATCCTGCATTTTCATAGCTTTGTATACCCCTTGGACCAGCCCAGGATATTGAACTACTTTTGCTTCTCTATGTAAATTGTTTTCTGTTGGAGGATGTGCTCTAATTCTATACTTTGACTAATACTTAGCATATGTTCAGAGAGCTGCTTTCTGCCTTAGGAATCTCAGGAGTAAACCACAATAAGACTATGAGCAGAATAGATTGATTTCATAAATTTTTCTATACCAGAATATTTTTCTATGAGTCTATATTTAGCTCCAGAGACTCTCTCTTATAACCTCAAGGGTTGCATGCCTATTGTTTTCCAAGCAATCACTTGCTGACGTTTGGATCTGCCACTGCAAATAATCATGCTAGGCCAGAGAGACATGCCAGTTTTCCATTGGGCAAAGGAATGTGACCCTGTAATTCTATTGAAATTTGTTTATTTTTTTTTTCATTTTGAGTCACACCTGGCTATGCTCAGGGGTTACTTCTGGCTCTTCGCTCAGGAATTATTGATGGCGGAGCTCGGGGAACCATATGGGATGTTGTGAATGGAACCCAGGTAGGCTGCATGCAAGGCAAATATCCTACCCACTGTGCTATCACTCTGGCAAGACTGTAATTCTAAAGGCAAAGCGAACAGTATTATTCTGATAGATTCTGGATCTTAGTGGAGATTTAAAGATATGCTGGCTATGGCAAGATATATATTCATGATATGAATCATTATGCTGTCCTCTATAAATTAAATTATGAGTAGCTTTTTGGTTCAGGGATGTTTCCCTTACCCACAGTACTTTGCAAGGGAGATTCACATGGCAGGAAGTCAGCTCTAGCATAGTAGCTTGGTCCAAGAGCTCACCAGAGATTAACACTTGTATGCTATCTTTCCGGGCCCTTGAGGAAAGGCAGACCCTGATCTCTTGAAGAAGACACCTGGCCTTAGTCCCCAGAAAGCTCAGCCCATTATGGGCTGCTCTGAAAACCCTTGGAAGGCTTCTGGGGATAAAAGATGCATGGAAGAAGAAGAGACATCCCTTTTCAATTTGACCTCTGACTGGTGCAATGGTTCGGGATCCAGCAGCCCTCTTGGCTGAGAACATTGATCCAAGCATGTGATGTGGGTCTAGCTAGGGACTCGAAGTTTGGAGTTTTTCTGACCTTGAATTATATTACCAGAAGTTGCTTAAGCAAAGCTTTTTGGAACCTTGCTGGATTCGTTAATGTCGTCTCCCGGCCTCCAGTCCTTTGAGGTAGCAGGGAGCACATTCCTTCTCTCTGATACCACCAGAGAGCTCAGCTGATCCCTGACACTTTTCTATTTAACAACTAGGCACAAACAACACCGCAAAACATAGCCTATTTACTATCTCACAGCTCTGCTATCAAAAGACTAGACATGGTTGGAGCCACCAACAAATGATAGAGCAGGGAGGGTGCTTGGGTTGCACGAGGTTTAACAGTCATTAAACCCTACCAACACTAATCCCTGACTCAGGATAAAATCCTGAGTATGACAAAGTATGACTCCCCGCCACCCCCTCAAAATGCTGTCCAGGGTTTCACAAAGTTGAAATGAAGGTATTCAAAGGGCTGAAGGGAGAGCTCTCATCTAAGACTAGGGACTGTTTTCCAGACCATGTGGTTATTAAATGAATCCATGTACCCGCAATTCTCGAACACGTGGAGGTTGAATCTATAAGGTCAATATTCTTGAAAAGTGTACATGTAATTAGGTTAAGTATACCTGGATGATATTCTAGCTTGTTATTGTAAAAGTCAAAGGATTAGAAACTATATCAAGGAAATTGCATCTTCATTTCACTTGGCCTGCATATACTTAGGGGGAAGAAAGTTTTACAGGACATGGACTATGCTGGCAGGCATTTTGATTGTCACTTAGAATTCTTTCTATCAGGGTCAGAAAGATAGTACAGGGGTAGGAGCTTGAATGAGATAGAACATGGCTTGAACCTCAATACTACATACTGCACCCCAGGACATAGTCAGTAGTAAATCACCACCTCTATACACCCCTACCCCAAATAAACAATAATTTGTGAACCAGACTATCCTAGAGGTCAGTGCTCAAGGACCACATTTGACGTTGAAAGACTGAAAGTCATCTTTCACATCCAGGCTATAGGGATTATGCCCAGTGCATAACAGGTTTGAGATATGCTTAGTATCCAGAGCTAGATACACAAACACACACATTCATTAGTGAATCAATGCAAATTAAAGTAGATCCAACCTGACCTGTAGTAAATAGAGGCATGTTTATTCCAAGGAACAAAGATCAAGATAGAGCCTGGATTTCTGTCTCTGAAAAGTCCACGTGTGTCCTGTTTTCCTACGCTGAGTGACTCTAGAGTTCCCTACAGGCCGCTCCCTCCAGGGGTCTGCTGGTTCCAGTCTGCCACTGCCTTCTCTCTCTGTGAATCTGCCCATACTGCAGCCCCAGAGGTCTGAGATGCCTATATTCCAAGGTTCAGATTTCTGAGGCCTTCTTTCTGTTTCTCAAGCAGGAGTTGTGAGATTTTTCTTTTTCATTAATTTTTGTGTTGAACTACTACTTGTGTACACCTTGCAAATAATATGTAATCTATAACTGCAAATCTATTTTAAATTAATCTGTATGTATATCAGTATAACATTTTGCTATGAAATTAACCAGTCACAGAAAGATAACTATTGCATGATTCCCCTTTCCTTAAGTATCTAAAATAGACAAACTTAAAGAAGAAAGGGTGTCAGCAGAGGTTGAGAAAAGTAATGGGAATCTAACAGTTAGTGAGCATAAGATTTCAACTCCTCCAGATAAATAAATTTTTCACATCAGCAATATAATGTTTGGTCTATAATTAACCACAAGGTATTGTAAACTTAAGAATTTAAGAGGGTTTCTTTCACAATGTTCTTACAACAATCATAGTATAAAAAGAACTTTTAAAGGTAACAGACATATCTATAGCCTTGAGTTTGATATTTTCATTAGTGCATGCATATCTCATCAAATTATGTACATTAAAATTATAGTCTTGCTCTGAAGGACTTATCAATGGTGGGAATCTATCACAAGTGTGTGAGAGTCAGAGGTTAGGTACGAAAGAAGGGACAAATGTTCTAATAATTGTTGGAAACGATAATGTCGACTAGAACTGAGCATTGAGTGTAGGTAAAGTGGTATACATGAAAACCCCTAAATGTATTGAAAGCAGCAATGTGTAAGAGAAGGGAGAGAGAAGAAGAAGAAGGAGAAGAGGGAGAGGGACACTCATCCATTGTTGGTGGGAATGCCAGCTGGTACAGCCTTTCTGGAAAACAATATGGACTTTCCTCCAAAGACTAGAAATTGAACTCCCATTTGACCCAGCCATACCACTCCTGGGAATCTACTCTGGGAAACCAAATATACGCAGCAGAAACACAAACCATACTTTTATGTTCATAGCAGCATTATTCACAATAGCCAGAATCTGGAAGCAACCAGAGTGCCCGAGAATTGATGACTGGATAAAGAAGCTTTGGTACATCTACACAATGGAATACTATCAAATGAAGTTATAAAATTTGCCTATAAATGGATGGACATGGAGAAGATTATGTTGAGCGAAATTAGCCAGGAGAGAGACAGATACATAATTAACGCATTTATTTGCATAACATATATATATGTACATATTATGATACCAATATCCAAGGTCAAGTGAAACATGTATCAGGAGGTCTTGTCAAAGGTGGAAATTATCACAAATGTGTGGAAGTCAGAGGCTAGGTAAGACAGAAAATGGAACAGTGTGATAACAATTGTCGAGGGTACTAATGCCAACCTAGAACTGAGCATTAAATAGAGGCAAAATGATACACATAGTCTGGAGGGGAAGGAAAAGAGAAAGAGAGAGAAAGGGAAAGAAATAAAGAACCTGCCATGGAGGAGGGCTGGGGGAGGGGGATGGAACCGGGGACATTGGTGGTTGGAGATGGGCACTGGTGGCGGGATGGGTGCTGGAACACTGTATGACCAAAACCCAAATATGAACTTTTTAATTGTATATCTTTGTAATTGTAAAAATAAAAAATTAAAAAATAAAAATAAAATAAAATAAAAAAAGAAGGAGAAGAAATAAGATAAAGTAAGGGAAGAGGAGGGGTAGTTGAAGGGAAGAGGAAAAATACCAAAGAGCGAAGCGCATGTAGAGCTCCACGATGAGTCCCTTCTATACATCTGATGTACTTTCCTATCTATGTTTTCTAGCCATCAACACATTCTGTTACTTATTTCAACTCTTATTGAGGTCAGTTTAAAATTACATAAATGTTCCATCTTATTTGTTTCTTTACTGTGTTCTTATATCAATCCTCACTGTTATTACAAGGAATGATATTCCAACCATTTTTCATTTTCATGTTTTGGGAAGAGGAAAGTGCTTTGAGAACCACCATGAGCTGTCTAATGTGGATGGAGAACATGTTCCAAAATCACAGTCCGTCCTTACTTGAGCCACATCATTGGTGTCCTATTGAAAAGCACCAGGGAAGATGAACCTGGATCTTGTAGCATGATACCTGGAAGACAAAGGCTATATTCTTAGATAGACGACTGAAACTAAATATCTGAGAATTTTTACATGCTAATCTGCCTAAAACTGTTCTTAGGCTATATTTTCAGAGATAACCCTGTGGGATATTAAAGGCACAGTATCCTCAAGGTCTGTTAAGACAGTTGAGGCCAGTGTTCTGAACCTGGCCATGATTATAAATAGGGGCCCCAGGACAGCATCCTTTGGAAAGAGAGAGCAGCAGCCTCTGATCAGCACCTAGGCCATGGGCCCTGATTTCTGAGCCAATGGCCAGCACCAGGGAGGAGAAGCTATTCCTGATGTCTAGGACTAAGGGCCAGCACCAGAACCACAAGGCTACAATGCTACAGAGCTTCAGGACTACTGAGTATTAGGACCATGACAGTAGGACAACAGGGAGGGAATCAAAGAATAAGATGGGGTCAAAAACACACAACCTAGTAGCAAAAGCTGAAACAAGGCAACTAGGAAATAGGAACATATTCAAGGAGTCCAGAATAATAAGCCCTGAAGACCAAAGCACTGCGCAGAAGGACCTACAGAAAAGGGTCCTGATAGCAGACATCCTCGGAGTGGACCAGAAGCATGAAACCTCGAATAGAGACATCCGGAAGTAAGAGGCCTGATGAGAGGAGCCCACACAGATACCCCAAAAAGAGAGCAGCCTTCAGGAGAACATGAGGACAGAGCCTGCACAGAAAACCTCCCCCAGAGAGAAAGCAGCCTGCATTACAAAACTCAGGGAGATAGACAGAGGTCCAGGAGAGGTTTCTGCAGAGGCAAGCAAAGAGATGAAACAAAGTAAATGTTAGAGAATCACTGTCACTGTCACTGTCTTCCCGTTCATCATCAATTGTAATATATATAAAACATCACTTTTCACTTGTATCGCTTGTCTTCCCATTCATCATCAATTTGTTCTAGCAGGCACCAGTAACATCTCCATATGACCTGTCTCTGCTTGCTCCAGGAACATAAAGAGCCTCAAACCATTCAATCAGGTCAGGGAATGAGGTCTATAATTGTTACTGGTATTTGGCATATCAAATATGACATGGGTAGCTTGCCAGGCTCTACCGTGTGGGTAGCATACTCTTGTAGTCATCTCAAAATCCAGCATTTATTGATGAACCATATGGCTGCACAAGCCGGGCTGTGATAGTCTGGTCTGCTGGGTGGAGTTGTGACGAGAGAGAAGCCCAGATGTGGAAAATGGCGGCCCCCAGGGAGTGGGGGGTCGTTTGGCTTGTTGTGAGGCCCTGCTGGTGTGGCGGGCCAGAGCTAGAACTGCCATCCCTCCCGGGCACCTCATGAGCAGCTGGGCATATGGAGAGCCAGTGGCAGCTCTGCCCCATGTCTGTGAGTCTCTGGATCAGCATACCTGGGCAGGATTAATAAAGACTGCTGCAGAGTGGATCTCGATGAGCCGGGCTGTGATAAGCTTGTCTCCTGGGTGGAAATCTGATGAGGGGGAAGTCTGGATGTGGAAAATGGAGGCCTTCATGGAGAGGGGGTCGTCTGGCTTGTTGTGAGGCTCTGCTGGGGTGGTGGGCCAGCGCCAGAACCTGCCATCCCTCCCAGGTGCCTCATGAGCGGCTGGGCACAGGGAGAGCCAGTAGCAGCTCTGCCTCATGTCTGTGAGAGAATAACCTTCAGGAACCTCTAGCCTTGGTTATTCCACAAACAGGTGAGGATAATGGTGTCGTCCCAGGACACATGATGGCGGCCCTAATGAACGGTGAGTACTGCTCCTTAGCAGTACTCATGAGCATCTCATGAGCATCTTCAGCTAGGCAGCGTCTTCTGCTACCATCGTCATCCCCTGATCCCTACTAATGTTAAGACTATGGAATTCATAGGAGGTTCCTTAAGTCTGGGGCCTTGGGAACTCTGTGAGGGAGAAGCCACAATCCCCTCTCCAGTACAGTTGCTTTTATGCCTTAACATAACTCGATCTACCATACATATATTAATCAAAGTAAGTTTGCAGTTATTCATATGCTATAAGAATAGTGTCTATATCAGTATTCTACACGTCAGTTTTAAATAAATGAATGAAAATTTTCAATTAAGGTACACAATTTAGCCATTTGCTGCATTACTTAACTCCTGTGCCAAATCAAAGCACTTGTTTCCTCAATATTGGGGGGATTAAATCACTTGATCACTAGATCACTTGACATCTCGTTATTCACTGATTTGCTCGAGCGGGCACCAGTAACGTTTCCATTTGACCCTATCATGTGCCAGTGTAGCCCAATGGAATCTGGTTGCTTCAGAAATACGAAGAACCTGAAACCGTTCGTTCAGGGACTTGACGAAGAAGTCTGACCATCTTGTAGGTGGGCGGCCACATGATCTTTTGACATCCTGTGGGATCCAGTTGGTAATGACTCTGGTCCAGCGGTCATCTACAAATCACATTACAAGTCCAGCCCATCTGATTTTCAATGCCTTGGCAAATGAGACAGAGTCCCTGACTCTGGAACAGCAACAGACGTCGGAACTTCGGATTCCTTCTTTCACTTGAGAGAGGCATGATATTCCAAGCATAGCTCTTTCAATTCCTCTTTGGGAGACTGGTATATTGTACTCATCCTACTTTCTTAGGGCCCAGGACTCTGAGACCTATTTTAATGCAGGGAGAATGGTGGAGTCAAAGAGATGTGCCAGGAGCCAGAGGTTCTTTGTCCTCTTAGCTATTTCTTTGACTCTCTTGAAGGCATTCCATGCTGCTCTCTTCCTCCTGCACAGCTCAGCTTTTAGTCGTTCATCATTAAATATATTCTAATATTTGAATAAAACTTAAAAATTTTTGAAGACACACTATTGATTTCAGATAAATGATTATAAACGTAGATGCAGATACCCCAGGCAGAGCAATTATCAGCTCTCCCCGTTGAATCCCCTTCACACTACTGAGAAAAAGAGTGACTTCGGGCCCAAGTCCACCATCCCAATGAACCCAGAGGAACCCCCACACCATGCTGGCAGCGATCTTCTTAATCCACACTCCACAGCTCTTCAGATCTCCACCCAAGAGATTAATCCATTCTCCAGCATACAAGGACCCACCCTTCAGAGGAGACTATTTCAATCCCAGGAATGCTTGAGCCACAGACGCAGATACCCCAGGGAGAGCAGATACCAGCTCTCCCTGTCTTGTGTGGCCGCTTTGCAGCCACGCAATTTACTTCCACACCCCTCTCAGAGAACACTGCATGCTACTGAGAATATACCATATGCGTGGCAGAGCCTGGCAAGCTGTCCAATGCGAATTCAATATGCCAAAACCAGAAATAAAAATGTATATCTTTCTGACCCTGAAAGAGCCATTAATACAGCAGCACTAAGAAGGATGAACAAGGAGTAACTGATAAAATTTCAGAGCTGAACTAGGCTACCAAAACGAAGGACTAAAATGACTGTCTGTACTTTCAATGCACGTACACTGGCATCAGAAGCATATATTGAGGACTGGTGCAAGCGCAAAAGATCAAGTTTGACATCATTGGCCTGACTGAGACGAGGAGGCATCATTCGCATCATGCCGCTTTTGACACCAGAGAAGACTTTTCCTAGGAACATGCAACGAAAGAGGCATTGGTGGCGCCAGTGTCCTTGTCAACACGAACATGGCCATGAACATTGATTCATTTGAATTCCTAACAAACCGTATCAGACGATTACACTTGAAGAGATGTGGCCCACTGCCAGCAATTTCTATCTTCGTTGTCTATGCACAAACATCCACATACAAGGAAGATGAAATTGAGAAATTCTACATGGAACTGGAGGAGCTCTATAAAAATGATCACACCTTTTTTTTTTTTTTTTTTTGGGTCACACCGGTGATGCTCAGGGGTTACTCCCGGCTCTGCACTCAGGAATTACTCCTGGTTGTGCTCATGGGACCATATGGGATGCCGGAGATCAAACCCGGGCCGTCATGGGCCACCCATGTGCAAGGCAAATGCCCTACCCACTGGGCTATCACACCAGCCCCAATGACCACACCTTCTACAAGATCATAGTTGGTGATTTTAATGCCAAGATAGGACCAAGAAGATTTAGTTCTACAAGTTTTAGTTCTACAGTGTTTTAACACCCATCCCTTCACCGAACCCATCTCCCATCACCAATGTCCCCTCTTCCCTTCCCCTCCCACACCCCAACTATCTGGCGGGTTCTGTATATCTTTTCTTTCCTCTCTCTCTCTCCCTCCCACCTAACTTTCCTACACATCGTAGAAAATGAAGTCACAGTACATTAAAGGACATAACTGTTTCCACTAGTTTGATGGACCACATGGCCGCTTGCGCCCACGCGACTTAGGGGTCTCAGGGTCAGCATCCGGACAGCGAAAATGGTGGCTAATGTGGTGGGCAAGTCTCATCTGCTTCCGGTACCCCCAGAGGTGATGGGCCAACACCCAAAACCCATCTTTCCTCCTGGGGGCCTCAAGGTCAGCTGAGCTAGGGGAGAGCCAAGTTCCAGTTCCCCCAGCTGCATTTGAGGCTCTGCATGCTATGGCTGGTCGCCCCAGGGCAGCTCCTGGGCAGGGCTACCAGGCTCAGACAAAATGGAGAGGGAAGGGGCGACCCCAGCTCCATCTAATGAATTCAATTCCTGGTGCTTCCCGCTTCCGGGAGCTGCCTACCTCGGCTCGAACTCGTTTTGCTCTGTTAATCTGGTTTTGAGATCAGTGTCCCTCCTGGGCGGTCTCTGATGTGCTGCAGCATCTGGACAGCAAAAATGGCAGCTAATATGGGCGAGTCTCATCCGGCTGCTTCTGGGACCCCCAGAGGTGATGGGCCCACCCCAAAACCCATCTGTCCTCCTGGGGGCCTCAAGGTCAGCTGAGCTAGGGGAGGCCTAGTTCCAGTTCCTCAAGCTGCGTTTGAGGCTCTGCATGCTATGGCTGGTCACCCCAGGGCAGCTCCTGGGCAGCGATACCAGGTTCAGACAAAATGGAGAGGGGAAGGTGCGACCCCAGCTCCATCTGACGAATTCCTGGTGATTCCTGCTTCTGGGAGCTGCCTACCTGTGCTCAAAATCGTTTTGCTCTGTTAATCTGGTCTTGAGGTCAGCATCCCTCCTGGGTGGGCTCTGATGTGCTGCAGCATCCGGACAGCGGAAATGGCGGCTAATGTAGTGAGTGAGTCTCATCTGGCTGCTTCCAGGACCCCCCAGAGGTGATGGGCCAACACCCAAAACCCATCTGTCCCCCTGGGGACCTCATGGTCAGCTGAGATAAGGAAAAGCCGAGTTACAGTTCCCCAAGCTGCATTTGAGGCTCTGCATGCTATTAATAAGCATTTTTAAAAAAGAATTTATTCTATGCTATTTCCTCTCCTGAAAGATTTCTTTTAAACTTTTCAAGTTGTTTTCAGTTACAGAGTTGGCACTTCTTTGCCTAAGTAATAAAACATGAGCAGAAATAAAGCAAACACATATAATTGTACACAAACTTTTTCTCATGGTATCATATATTGTTTTTAGACATAATTAATATTCCCTGCCCCTCAAGATGTTTCAGGTGTGGATGTGGAACCCAACTGTGTTGGCAGGTGGCAGACAGGAGACAGGCTTGTCTACATCCAGGGCTCTGCCCTGTGGGCCCTGGATGGTTGATGGTCTGACATAGAAAAAGATTGGGCCCCTTTGGTTGAACCCAGAGCCATGGAAGAGCCTGGCAAGCTACCTGTGGTGTATTTGATATGCCAAAACCAGTACAATAATGGATCTCATTCCCAATGAATAGAGATGTTACTGGTGCCCGCTCGAGCAAATCTATGAACAACGGGAAGACAAATGATAACTAATATTCAATTGCAGGATTTTTCTTAAGAAATTGTGAAAATTCCTGTACTTCATTATCAAGAAATTTTTTAATATTTAAACATGATAGTCAAACTGCTATCTTAAAATATAACTAAGATTTTTAAATTGCAGAAAAATAAAGATACAAATTTAGGCTTTTATTGCATCATGTCCTCAAAAGGAAGTTTGTCTGGTGATGGGTGTGAAGTTGGAATGGCATATGCAGGAATCCATTATCCAAAGTACTGCAAGAAAGACACTTCTTTTTTTTAATTTTTTTTTATTATACCACCATGAAACATACAATTACAAAGGTGTTCATAATTGGTTCTTGGTAATACAGTATTCCAGCACCCATCCCTCCACCAGTGCCCCATTTCCACCACCAATGTACCCCTCCCCTCCCACCCCCCAGGCCGCCTTAATAGCAGGTACCCCAGTTTCCTCTCTTTCTCTCTCCATCTCTCTCTCTCTGTCTCTGCATCTCTCTCCCTCTTATTTTACACATTGTGGCTAGCCCTGCAGATATTTAGAGTTTATCACTTAAGTCTCTTTGTGTATATTCAGTGGTGAGTTTTAATCTGCCATTACCATTTCCCATATTTAGTAAAACACTGGTATCTATTTACATCCTATTAATGAATGCAGTCATTCTATATCTGTCCTTTTCCTTCTGACTAATTTCACTCAGCATGATAGTCTCCATGTCCATCCATTTGCAGGTAAATTTCATAAGTTCATCCTTTCTGACAGCCGCATAGTATTCCATAGTGTAGATGAACCACAGTTTCTTTAGCCAGTCCTCTGTTCTCGGGCATTTAGGTTGTTTCCAGATTCTAGCTATAGTGAATAGCGCAGAGATGAATAAAGAAGTACAGATAGTGTTTCTGTTATGTGTTTTTCGGTCTCTAGGGTATATTCCCAGGAGTGCTATTGCTGGATCAAATGGGAGCTCAATATCTAGCTTTCGGAGGAATGCCCATATTGTTTTCCAAAAGGGCTGGACCAGTCGGCACTCCCACCAGCAGTGGATGAGAGTCCCTTTTTTCCCCACATCCGCGCCAGCACCGGTTGTTTTTGCTGTTTTGGATGTGTGCCAGTCTCTGTGGTGTGAGATGGTACCTCATTGTTGTTTTGATTTGCATCTCCCCAAGAAAGACACTTCTGTAAAGATTAAAATACTCATGTTTAATCACCACTTCATGAAATGTGAAGAGAAAAGAAAAACTAGTGGAATTTATAAGAGCTCAAATATTCAAAATGATTTTCAAAGGTAAAACAGTACCATGATTATGTAAGGGTCAAATAAAAAAGATTAACCTCATAATGCAACTTTCCCTTTTAGGTTCCTTCTTTATAAGCTCATCATCTATCAGGGCTCCCAGCAGTCAGTGCTATGGACACTAAGTATCCTTATCCTCAGCTACCATGAAACAAGAAACACACTGGCCTGGGCTTGTCTGCTGGAACATCCTCCCTTAGGGCCATAGCTTACATGATCCACAACAGTCATTCCATATTCATTGCTTCTTCCACTACTGCTTAATTAGCACCTGTCTTGGTCTCTTCGAGGATTCCAGAGCTTTCTCTCATTTTCCTTCTATTCTCCATGAGAAATCACCCCACAAAAGTGAATTGGGCGTCACTGCTTCCTGACGTTTCCTAACCTAATACTAGCCTACAAACTATTCATTAGCTTCTACAGGACCACTTGCCTGCAGTCCAACGAGAGCCTCACAACTGTGGAAAGAAAAGGAGAAAAGAAAGGTAAAGGGAGCTCAGACATGTAGAAACAAGTTCATCAGCTAATTTGTAGGTAAGGAATAGTTTGATCAACTAAGGATGGAGAAGGATAAAGGAGTCACCTAGAAGGAACAAGTAGACTCTGTTGGAGGGACCTGCACACTTTGCTGGTGGGGAAGTGCTGGAATTATAACAAAATCATAACTGTTGCCACTGTTGTGAACAAGCTACCTAAACTCTGCCGGGAATTTAGATATTTTAGATGAATATTTATTTATAACTATCCTTTTATATTTATAGCTATCCTATAAATATCCTCACAGACATGGGGCAGAGCTGCTACTAGCTCTCCCTGTGCCCAGACGCTCACGAGGTGCCCGAGAGGGATGGCGGGGTCTAGCCCTGGCCCGCCACCCCAGCAGAGCCTCGCAACAAGCCAGATGACCCCCCACTCCACGAGGGCCTCCATTTTCCACATCAGGACTTCCCCCTCGTCAGAACTCCACCCTGCAGACCAGCCTATCACAGACAGGCTCGCGTGGCCGCAAATGGTCCACGCGGTTCATCAATAAATGCTGGATTTAGAGATGACTACAAGAGTGTGCTACCCGCACAGCAGATCCTGGCAAGCTACCCGTGTCATATTTGATATGCCAAATACCAGTAACAATTATAGACCTCATTCCCATGACCTGATGGAATGGTTTGAGGCTCTTTACGTTCCTGGAGCAAGCAGGTGCCCTTGGGCTCTATGTGCATGAGACAGGACATATGGAGATGTTACTGGTGCCCACTTGAGCAAATCGACGATGAACAGGAAGGGTTCATCGACAAGCAAATCGAATGAGCAAATCGATGAGATCAAATCGACGATGACCGTAGTCAGAGTGAGAATGAGCACGTCTCCATACTATGTAGTCTGGGTGAGAATGAGCACGTCTCCATACTGTGTAGTCAGGGTGAGAATGAGCACGTCTCCATACTGTGTAGTCAGGGTGAGAATGAGCACGTCTCCATACTGTGTAGTCAGGGTGAGAATGAGCACGTCTCCATACTGTGTAGTCAGGGTGAGAATGAGCACGTCTCCATACTGTGTAGTCAGGGTGAGAATGAGCATGTCTCCATACTGTGTAGTCAGGGGTGAGAATGAGCACATCTCCATACTGTGTAGTCAGGGTGAGAAAGAGCACGTCTCCATACTGTGTAGTCAGGGTGAGAATGAGCACGTCTCCATACTGTGTAGTCAGGGTGAGAATGAGCACGTCTCCATACTGTGTAGTCAGGGTGAGAATGAGCACATCTCCATACTACGTAGTTAAGGTGAGAATGAGCATGTATCCAGAATGTGTAGCCAGGATGAGAATGAGCATGTCTCGATATTGTGTAGCCAGTGTGAGAATGGCACATCTCCACAATGTAGCCAGGGTGAAAATGAGTGTATTTTCACAATGAATGTGTAGCCAGGTGAGAATAAGCGCGTCTCCACACTGTCTAGCATCTCCTCAGTAGTACTTTGAGGATCAAGAGAGCAGGAGACTCCGGACACACAGACAAGTGCCCCAGTAACCACATCCAGTGTGGATATTTACAGACTTTCCTATGGCCATAGAGGTTTTGCGGCATGCTTCACGCCTGCCTGGGTGAGGTATGAACTAAAATTTGTGCATTAGAAAAATGCTTTGGGGGCCAGAGCGATAGTTCAGCAGATAGGGTATTTGCGTTGAATGCTGCCGACCCGGGTTCAATCCCTGGAATCCCGTATGTCACCCCACACAGTGCAGTAGTAATTCCTGAGCACAGAGCCAGGAGTGTTGGAGAGCCACTGGGGTCCCCAACAGTATCAGAACAGAAGTTGTCTTCTACCTCCGAGGCCACTGGGGGAACTGAAGAAAACTCACAAGTCCAGCTCAGTTCTAAAAAAGTTTCAAGAGGGCTTTTAATTGTACAAAAGCTCTACCACCGCAGTCCAATATTATGGAGGATCTTAGCTCTGGTCAGAACTTAGACCATACACAACAGCCCAAGTCTCCCACCAAAGAGGATCCTACCAGAAAGGAGTCTCACTAAAGAGAGTCCTACCAGAGAGGAGACCTACCCCAAAAAGGGGGTGAGTGTCTCAAGAAAGTCCCCTTATACACACCAAAGTAATCCTAACTGTTGACAGGGAGGGTTCTGTCAACAAAGAATCCTAAACAGCTTCTAGATAGTAGAAGAGTGTATAAGGGTGGTGCCACACCCTATTATAGGTATAAACAAAGGATTATGCCAAGGACTAATCCCTTCTGATGTTATCTCTTATGTTAAACACTGGTATAATCCATCTTAATTTCATGAACTTCATGTAATCTAGACTGTACCCACAAGGTCCTCCTTATTTATTATCTGAACCTGGGTGATTCTGAGTATCTTGATCTCTGTATACTGAAAGGGTCACACTCGCCTGCGTGAGGGCACACTAGTATGATCCATCCTATAATCTTAAAAGATAGTCTCAACATAGCCAGGGTGGAAGTCTCCTGGTAAATTCTAACTATCCTACACTGGGTGCAGTGGGAATAAAGAGGAGCAGTGGCCAATTTAGAAAACATAGAAATCTTAGTAGATGTTAATAATAAGCCATAAGATACTCATTCAGAGTCAAGTCAAGGTGACTTCTGTAACTGCCACACCCTCCATCAGTGTTTACATAGAAGAGAGTTCTCTTTAGAATGAACCTTGTCTTAAGAACATGTAAATAGATTAAGCTGTGAGTGGATCAAACAGCAAAGCTCCCAAGCTAGCTAAGCCTGTCATCCAACACAGGAGTAACACCTGAATGTTGTTCGGGTGTTACTCAAAAAGCAAAAAGAAAAAAGAAAAATGCTTTTACAAAGTATTTTAAACATGGAAATAAATAGGTGTGCTACTAAAATATTTTTTATTTATTGGATAAAAACTAAATTTTGTAAAATAATATTTTGTAAATAAAATTATAAAATTAATCAAATCAGAGTACACATTCATGCGTGTGTATGCCGTTATGTCCACAAACACACACACACAAACATTAATGTAGATGGTTTCAGGTGGTGCAACTGTGCATTATGCGCACACCTGAGAAGGAAGGTGCTCTTGAGTAGCCAAAAATGCCCACAAGAATGGAGTGTGTCAGGCCCTAGTGAAGGTGACTATTGCCCATATTCCTTCAGATCTGAAACTCACACTTATTGAGGTGTTAATTAGTACTTCTCTAAATCTTTTATTCTACAAAAAGAAGGAAAAAAAGGATGATATTATTAAGTGCTCTATATGCAGAAAGGGCCTGCTACAATGTGGGGAAGTTAGAATCCTCAGAGTTCAATTTAAAACAACCCAAAGATAAGAGATTTGAAAATTGCTTTATTAAACATTTAAAGGGAGCCAAAATATATAAAAGCAGAAAATCACACAAACACATACACACATATATGTATATACTGTCTGGAGTCTCCAACAGTATTGGGGTCCATAGGGTTCCCTCACCATGTTCAGGGCCAAGGACTATCCCCTTCAGCTGATGAACAAAGAATCATGAGCACAGTCTAGAAAATCCAAGGCTTTAATTCTCCAGACACACCTTCCTCCAACTCAACTCCACACAGACACACAATGACACCCCCACCTGCTAGAGATCAATCCTATACAGAGGTCAGGGGCAGGACATTACCAAAGGTAAAAAGCTCTTTTATCCTGAAAACAATAAGGGAGAACCAGCATCCCAGCCTGGGACATTCTCATTGGGGGTCATGTCCCCTGATCCCAGAGGCTAATGGGCAGAGACCAGGGCACCTTGAGTTTATCTCCACCTTGGCTGGTAAAAAAAATCTTTTCAGTACTACTTATAATCATTTTTGAATAAGCACAGTAAAGAGGCAGGCATTCATCTACAGCCAAGATGAAATCTACAGGGTGATCTTTCCTGGGGAGAGCACGTCACATGACCCAGACTGCATTCCTCTAGACATCACCTTCAGGCTCCAATTGCCAAACACCTCAGAATGTAAGGCAACATTCCTAGGGCTCTGCTCCAGAAGCTGCATCATCTGCAAGTCGATCCACAGCTTAATTTAGGTCAAAACAAAGCTGTTCCAATCTTTCTCTAAACTTTAGGCCAGAGCATTGCTCACTAAAGTAGTCCGATTACAAAGCCAGGGTGATCCTATTTTTGGTTCATTCAGTCCCACATAAGGATCTTCCGTGGGTGTGTGAGGAATTAGAATCAATCTAAAGGCTACCGAGGCTTTAAGAACTATGGTGGAAATATTTAGTTAGGAAATATGGTGGAAGCCCAGGGGTAAATAATTCAGAGCTGATTAACTCACAAACACACTGCCCTGACATCTTCATGTGCTTACACAAAATATCTTTAGCATATGCACAGAGCTTACCCGAGAGAGAAACAGCCCTTAGTTAACATTACACCACTCAGGGGTAGCAAGTATAGCAAGTTTTTAAAAAAATTTATTATTAATATATATACTACATACATACATATATAATTAAACTATTTTTCACTTGACTCTCATATGCTTGTATGAAAATCTGTGAAAGGACACAGGATAAAACCACTAGAATGTGATTTAATATCTCTTCCCACTATATCCCTCACATACTAAGAAATGTCTTTCACTTTTCATATAGCTGCATCCTTTATAACGTGTATATATATATTGAACAACACTCTTTGAAATTAATGAGAACAGTTTAGTGAATATGTTTTTAGAATAAGTAGCATGAATGTTGTAGTCAAGGTGCATATTTATTCTCATCTCACTAAATTACTTAATTCTAGTAGACTTATTTAGGAAAATATGCTAACTCTGCTTTCATTCTGTCTGGTATCTTCTGTTTTCTCCTCTTTATCCCACAGTATTAAACTATCTCTCCCACAAACAGATATTAGTCATGTTTCTTTATTTGTACAATTATTGAGTCATCAGTCATATATTGGAGTTTGTCTTGCTGTTGTGGTAAAACAGCAGTAAGAAAAAAACTCCATTATCAGCAAACTAAACAAGGAGTGGTTTTTTTAAAAGCACTTATTACAAAAAATTAATACACTAATAAGAAATTATTCTACACCAGTGATAATGACCTATATCAATAGGCAGAAAACAACCACAGTTCACAGGGATATGGTAAAAAGAAAAAGTTCTTTCACTATTAGTGTAAACTTTTTTGCTCATCTTATGAGCCTATCTGGGCTGTGACTGACACTCTCTTTAGCTCATATAACCAAGCCTGAATTTTTAAAAACCACTTTTCATGGTTATTTCTTAGGCAAGCCATTTTTATTCCTGATACAAAAAATATGGAAACTAAAAACATATAAAAATACAACAATGAGCATAGGATTAAAGCATCATGAAAGATAACAACAGATGGAGAACAATCTAAAAGCTGTAAAAATAAAGGGAAGGATATTCATAAATCTTCTAGAAGCTGTGAGATCGTTGACAAGTTTTAAGGAGCTTTGGACAGCAGTTCCTAGGTTCAGATCATGAAGGTGGGGAATTAATTAGATCTTTGCAGGAAAGACAGTTTTCCTTTGTTCAAAATCTTCTGTTATTGGGAGGTCATTTATGTATTAGAAGAATTGAAGTATCAAATGTCCATAGGCACGAAGAGTTTCATGAACTCATTTGATATATTACAGTAAGAGCAATCATTCTTCCTCCTTAGAGCCCTTAGTGGTCACTTAGATGGTCAACATTTTCAGTCCTTGCATGTTCTGAGTTTGGCAATTGAGAAATCACATGTAAAATCAAACTAAAGGCTTTTGGACCCCACAGAAAATTTAGCACACGTAGTAGTTAACGTTTCTTAAAGAAGTTATCCATAAAGCACCTAGTATATATTTAAACTAAATTCAATAAAGAGAGAAATAAGACCAAAGAACCAACTCATAATTTATGATTAGGTCTAAAATTCTGTCAATAAAGAATACTCTGGGTCCAAACTAATGGCAATATTAGGACTGATGTGGAAGTAACGGAGTTGTTAACCAAACTCTAGAATATTAGGAAACCACTGTACTTCAACACACCCAGTGGCCACAGTATCTTTATGAAGTTAGCAGTGCCCATACAATAGCACCCTTCTCTCAGAATCAAAACCTCTCAAGGAAGGAAGGAAGGAAGGGAGGGAGGAAGGGATCGAGGGAGGGAACAGAGAGAAAGAAATATGATTTACAGAGACATTGCTGGACTCAATTATGATTTTTGTAGTACATACAATATAAGAAAATTTATCTTGTAACACATGGAGAGCTCACAGCCACTGCCATGTAGATTCATCCATGTAGAATCCTGCTCTACAGATTCAAAACCCAATCTCAGAAGAGATGTGAACCAAACCACAAAGATTCATGTGTAAATGGGTCTCTGGGCTGAAAACACTGGAGTGCCATCAGGAGGAGAGTAGGTTAAGTCCCACCCTGCCAAAGCCTAACAGCTGCACCCACAACCCACACCTACTGCATGCACATGGTCTAGTTCCATTGATTCACAACTACTCTCTGCAGAGACACCAAGCTACAAAAATTCCAAGTACATTTGAGAACACTGCGGTCTTCTAGGAGTGGGGGGTAGGCAGGCTCCCCACAGTCCTCCATATTTCTGGAAGCCGCACCCACTGCCTACTGTCACCACTATGTCAATTCAGCCAGTTCTACAGATCCTGAAATTTATGGGCCTCACAGCTACATACAGAGCCTTACAGCACCCCTAAATTCCACAATGCTGACATTCCACTTGGAGCACACCAAATTAGATGGGTAAGTAACACAGAAGCCAACTACACAAACAAAATCAACGCAGAAGTGCCGGCTAGCCAAAAAGAGCTTACAAACCCTCAGACAATGACTTGACGATCCCATGGTGAGATATCACAATTTTTACAAATTTTATTTTGCTGACATATTTTTGATAACACCATTAGCCATTTAGTGGTAACAAACAATGTAAAATACATTATTTTTTACCTGCTATGGCCTGAAGGGCAGTTTGGAAAGTGGGAACAATGGAGAAGTGAAGGTCACTGTGATAATGGGATTGGTGTTGGAACATATAATGCCCGTAAGTTCCACATTATGAACAACTTTGTAAACCAGTGTTTAAACAGAGTGAAAAAGAAAAATTGCCTTAAAATAAATAAATAAATAAATTTTATCCAGAATCAGGGACGCAGTCTCATTTGCCAAGGCATCGAAAATCAGATGGGCTGGACATGTAATGCGATTTGGAGACAACTGCTGGACTAGAGCCGTTACCGACTGGATCCCACGGGATGTCAAAAGATCACATGGCAGCCCAACTACAAGATGGTCAAACTTCCTTGTAAAGACCCTGAAGGAACGGTTTGAGGCTCTTCATATTCCTGAATCAACCAGATGCCATTGGGCTATATTGGCAAGTGATAGGGTCCAATGGAAATGTTACTGGCGCCCGCCTGAGCAAATCGATGAATAACGGGATTCAAGTGATCAAGTGATACAGGAAATGTAGGCCCACGTTGGAATTTTTATAGTGATACATGACTTGAAGAGGTGCTAGAAAAAATGTTTCTAGTTTCTGCCTTCCTGAATGTTACTAATCAAAGAAGTAAATAGAAGCATTGTACTTGAAAAAGTGTCACGAGAATTAAAAAAAATATTACTATGAACAGCTGACAATTTGAGGTTAAGACAAACAGAAACGAAGCTATCTTCAGGTACAAAGGCTCAATAATAAGTGTAGGCAATGGATCCA
Organism: Cryptotis parvus; assembly: GCA_021461705.1. Lineage (NCBI taxonomy): Eukaryota > Metazoa > Chordata > Mammalia > Eulipotyphla > Soricidae > Cryptotis > Cryptotis parvus. The sequence continues at coordinate 106,934 of JAJIBD010000116.1, forward strand.
TTTTGTGACGATTTACACACATCAGAAAGTCATGTAGATAGACAGATATCTCTGACACCTGTCTATCATGGGCACACAAGCTTTGTCTGTGTATTACTAAATACAAAACAGAGTCAGGTTACAAATAATGTCATAATTTAAGCCTCAGTAAAAATATTAAGTGTTATAATCAAGAACGTGAATCCAAGAAACATTTAGGAATTATAAACTCAGTTAACTACATAATTTGTTGCTTTCACAACAAATTTTATACTCTTGTGTCTCTGTTATTTTATACTCTTGTGTCTTATATTTTATACTCTTGTGTCTCTGTTATTGCTGTATATACTTTTATTGTGCTATTTCAGTAATTTTTATGAAAATAAAGTTTTTTAGAAAATAACAGCTTTAGTAAGATAAATATTGTTAAAGAAGAAATACTGAAACTCAGTTATAAGTACAGTTGTTGATTTTAAATGACACATCAGGGTAAATTAATTGGCAAATTAATAAAGAAGTGAGGGTGTGGGAGTTTTACCTTCCTGATGTGTTCTGCAGTGGCTTGCCATCTTTCATCCTACAGAGTAAGGCATTTCTATTTCTTCAGACTGTGTCAACTCTCCTGAGGGTGTCCTCATTGAAATAAACTAGAGACCTAAAAGTGTCACTCCTGGTCCTACTGAAGATCAAGTGACACCAACTGTGGCTGCTGGGATAGAAGTGTCCTGGGCCCAGGATTCCAAGGATAATTCTGGCCCAACTTGTAGTCAGAAAGGACTCAACTGTATGAAGGGTTGAGGGATGCCCAAGAATACTAAGTCAGACTGTAGAGAAGGAGAAAATCTTTCTCTGGGCAGTGAAATGGGAGTGATTAGAGAATCACCCCTTTTCTGGGAGTGATTGGAGAAGACCTTCTTGTGATGATGTCATAAGCCTTGATCTTTGCATTATGACCAGTCATGCATTTGTTAGGATATAGGAATACTTCTGTATGTATATAAACATATAGTTGGGCATGTACAAGTAAATAAAATCAGTACCTTCAACATACATATTCTTGATATAAATTATGACAAGTGTATGTGGTTTTTCTATGATTTGCTGAGACATATCCTATGTTATTGTCTCTAAATCGTGGTATTAATTTTGACACAATTCCCAGTTTCAGAAAAACCATCATAAAACAAGGCTTAAGGTTTTTTCCTCAAGGCAACCATGGAAGTTCTAATCCTGGATATCACACTATCTCCCACAGAAGCAGCCCCTGAGTACAGAGCTGGGTATTAACAGGTTTAAGCCAACCTGGCTGTGCCCTCACCCAAAAGAAAAGTATAAACAATTCTTGCACATGCTGTATCAAGATGACCATTATATATATATATATATATATATATATAAATTGTCTCACTTATACTATTCTTCTCTCACCCCTCCATCCATGTAATGTATTATGCTGTTACATAAAAATTTGAGATCATCATCAATTTAATGACAAAACAAGGATAAATACCTATAAATTCAACACAGAACACTAGTGAATGAGAGTTGATATTCTAATATTGTCAATTGTCACAACAACATCCTTCATAATACACTTCTATAGAATCAGCATAGGACCCAGGATGTGCTGTTGTATATAGTTGGCACATCCATCTCTAAGGATGTCCCTGCCACCAACCCCCGTTATCACTTGGGTCCTGGACTGTCTGGCCAGGAACGCATTTGCCAGGTGGTCACAGCTCTCCCTGGGCTGACTCGCACGACTCTGTTTCGCTCAGTCTTTGGTTAGAAATTGTAACCACAGGGGCTGGACGGTCGAGTACGTTGTGTAGGGTGCTTGCCTTCCGACTTCAATCCCTGACGCCCCATAGGGTCCCTCAAGCCCCTTCAGGAATGATCCCTGAGTGTAGAGACAGGAGTAAGCCCTGAGCACTGCCCGGCGTGGCCAGAAGAGAAAAGACTCAAGGGCTGGAGAGAAGAGGCGGGGGTGGAGGGGTGGGGGGGGGTGAGCTTCGCCTTCCCACTGCCAGCCCGGGCTGATTGCCAGCACCCCAGTATGCCCCAAAAACCCAAAAGGGGAAAAGTGCCTGCTGACCTTCAGGACTGCGTGGCCGGAGTAGCGTGGGCGACTGAGACCATAGATGCGGCAGTTAGCTGGGGGAGCAAGTGGAGTCGTCAGAAACCTGCAGGCCTGAGACCTTTTCCTCTTCTCGCCTTGGTCTGGGCATAGGCCTTAAGCATAGGATTATGCTCACTGCATTGTCTGTAGTCTCTTACTGCCCCTGCGGGTGGCAGACGGTTCCTGCTAGGCGAATGTCTTGAGTCTGAGCTGTAGCTGGAATAAACTACCCCCGAGTGCAGGAGCGACAGCACAGCAGGAAGGGCGTTGGCAGTGCACGCAGCCAATCTGGGTTCAATCGCCGGCATCCCATAGGGTCCCCTGAGCACCACCAGGAGTAATTCCTGAGTGCAGAGCCAGGAGTAACCCTGTGCATCGTTGGGTGTGGCCCAAAAAAGCTATAAAGTAAAAATAATCTAGCCCGTCCTAGTAAAGCAGTCTTGGTCATGTTGAGGCCCGTTAGGATTTTTTGTATGTTGCCTTTTCCATTACTCCCCTGAAATTCAGTAAGTTGTTTTTTCAATAGTGTAGAAATGAGAAAACCTGATCTTTCCCCTTAGAAAACCTGATCTTTCCCCTTTAAGTTCCATCAGTAAATGCTCGAGATGAGAGCCTTCTACTGAGACTATACCACCTACACGGCAGAGCCTGGCAAGCTTCCCGTGTTTTATTTACTTGTTATGCCAAAAACTAGTAACAATTATGGACCTCAGTTCCATGATCTGAAGAATGATTTGGGGCTCTCCCTGTCCCTGGAGCAAGCAGATGCCCTTGAGTGGGTTACACTTGCTTGTGACAGGACTTATGGAGATGTTACTAGTGCCCATTCGGAGCAAATCGATGAACAATGGGAAGACAGTGATACAGTGATACAGTGATCCTTTAATCTGGAAACAGTCATGTGTCTTTCTCTTTTGGATTTTGAGAAACACAGATCATTTTCTTTTTATTTTAAAGCTGTATATTGAACACTTTTTAAAGCACCATGATGTACAAAGTTATTCATAAGTTTAGATGAACATAATTTCAGCTCCCTAACGGTTTGAGGCTCTTCATATTCCTGAATCAACCAGATGCCATTGCGCTACACTGGCATGTGATAGGGTCCAATGGAAATGTTACTGGTTCCCGCTCGAGCAAATCGATGAATAACGGAATTCAAGTGATCAAGTGATTTGAGCTCCGGTTCAACTCCTGAGTGAACTTCCCTCCACCAATGTTGCCAGGTTCCCTCCCTACAACCCCAAGTTCCCCGTCTGCCCTCTTGAGAGGCACCTTTCTAAGTTTGGTTGTTAAAGTCTGGGTCTCTTCATTTCCGTGTTATTGACCCTGTGGTTTGGATACTTGGGGCTATCATTTCTATACACCGCCTTTGACCTTAATCCCTTAAACTGGACCCCATTTCTTGTCATCTCTTTTCTTCCTTTTTATCCACTTTTTCTTTCCTTCTCTTCCCTGTACTCTTAGACCAAGGTGGGTCTGCGCATTCGTACATTAAAACATATCATTCCCTCAGCCAGTTATTATAATACCACATAAAATGATCACTGTATTACTGTCTTCCTGTATATCATCGATTTGCTCGAGCAGGCACCAGTAACATCTCAATACGTCCTGTCACATGCGGAGATAGCCCAAGGGCATCATCCTGCTCCAGAAACATAAAGAGCTTCAAACTATTCCATCAGGTCATGGCAATGAGGTCTATAATTGTTACTGATTCTTGGCATGTTAAATACGACATGGATAGCTTGCCAGGCTCTGCCATGTGGTGTTGCAGGACTCCTAAGGGCCGCTGCATCTGCTCTGGATTGCCTCCCGAAAAATCACTCCGTAGATAAGGGGGTAGTCTAAATGTGGCAGTTTATCCGACCATGTATGCTGTACTAGCTGGTATAAATATTCTCCCATGCTATCACAATCATCGTGGGACTAGCTAGATCTTACCAGCATATTAGCCTGGCCACGTAAGGACACCTAAGTAATTAGACCAGAGGAGAAATGCTGTTTGCTTCCAAACAAACAAGCATGGCTCCCTGATAAAATATAAAACTACAATGAAGTAGAGGAGACTTGTGAAGGCTTGGAGAAATATTTAACTGGCATTGGTGTTGATCTTTGGTACAGTGACATGCCATCTCAGAAACCCCCTTCTCTACATTTCAAAGGCCTTCCCTTCCCGGCTCAAAACATTAGAACAGTAAAGGCCCTAGGTGAGATGCAGGGAGGAGTTACCTGAGGGCATTGGACCCTCCCTGCTTTCCATAACAATGGGAGGAAGGTCTGAGTTGCGGGGGGTATAAACTTGCCGGTTCCCCGCTCTCCCGGCTTCTTCTTCCCGGTGGGATCTCGCCTTGTGAGCCGTTTATTCCCTTGGAAGTTTTACACGTGGTGGTCGCCATCTTGGCCTACACGTGGCTGGGGTTCTAGCCTGGAATCCTAAGCATCGGGTTTTTCCTTTTGCTGATTTGTATGCCTGAACCTGTGATAAGTAAAGTCTTTTAAAACCGCATCGGACTCCTGAGTGTTCATCCATTTCGCCCGGCGGAGGTG
>JAJIBD010000117.1:0-49040 GCA_021461705.1 Cryptotis parvus
CCGGCGGCAGAGGAGCTGTGTGTATATTTAAAGCAATATTTTATTATACACCGATAGTGTTTGAGAAGTGGTTCTATTATAGTTGTTATAGGTGTACACAGTTTCTAATCATGGCAAAGGATGGGAAGAGAAATGATTATTCAGTAATGATGGCTCCACAAGCTATATATTTTAGGACCAGGTAGAAAATGCATAGAAAAAGTTTGATGCTTTCAAACTTGTTATTAGGAATATAAATTGTTAATGAAATACATGACTGCCCATTTTAATTACATATCTGTCACATTTCCTAGCAAATGTTTAGATTTAATTTTTCAGTCTGAATTTTCTTAAAAACATCATTTAATGAAAAATCACTTTGGTCACTTTGTTTTGAATATTCTTTAGATTATTTTAGGTGAATTTGAGACAGTTGGAAGGAAAATCACTGAAAAGTTAAAGTCATGTATTTGAAAAATAACTCAGGGCATAATTATTGCTAATAAAAGCTATGAGATTCCAGGTATTGAAAGTCTTCTTGGTTCGGCCGTGGGAGGCTATGGGACTTCAGGAATCTGTCTATTTCTTCCAGGTTCTCTTGTTTTGTGGCATACAGACTGTTAAAGCAATTTCTGATCATCTTTTGGATTTCTGTGGTCTCTCTTATGATGTTCCCCTTTTCATTTCTGAATTCTATTTAATTGGGTTCTCCCTTCCCCTTTCCTTACAAGCTTTGCAAGTGGTTTGTCGATCTTGTTTATTTTTTCAAAGAACCAGATCTTGGTTTAATTAATATTTTGGATTGTTTTTACAATTCCAGCTCATTGAGTTCCACTCTAAGTTTTATTATTTCCTTCTTTCTGCCTGAGTTGGGTTCCTTTTGTTGGTCTTTTTCTAAGATTTTGAGCTGTGAAGTCAGGTTATTTATGTGAGCAATTTCTTCTTTCCTGATGGATGCTTGCAGAGCTATGAGCTTTCCACTTAACACTCCTTTTGCTGTATGCCACAAGTTCTGATAGTTTGTGTCTTCATTTTTATTTGTTTCCATGAGCCTTTGGACTTCCTCTTTGATTTCTTCTGTTACAAACTGGTTGTTCAGCAGTGAGCTGTTCAGTTTCCAGGTGTTTGGTTGACTCCCTGTTTCTGTGTTTAAGGAACGAACATTAAGGGCATTCAGATACGCCAAGGAAAAAGTCAAATTATCACTATTTGCAGATGATATATATATATATATATATATATACATATATATATATACAAAACCCTAAACTCTACCAAAAGCTCTTAGGAACAATAGATAACTAGAGTAGTGTGACAGGGTACAAAATCAATACCCAAAGTCAATACCTTTCCTATATACAAATAACAAAAGAGAAGAAAAGGATAAAAAGGAAACATCCCATTCACAATTGTGCCACAGAAAATCAAATACCTGGGAAATAGCTTAACTAGAAATGTAAAGTACCTGTACAAAGAAAACTACAAAATACTGCTTCAAGAAATGAGAGAGGACCCAAGGAAATGGAGACATTTTCTCTGCTCATAGACTGGGAGAATTAACATTATCAAAATTGTATAGTCCCTAGAACTTTATACAGATTTAATCCAGTCTCTACAAGGATACCCAGGAAATTCTTCAAATAAATTTACCAAACTCGCCTGAAATGTGTATGGAATAATAAACCCCACGGATAGCTAAAGCAATCCTTGGGAAAACGAAGGTGGGAGGCATCACCTTTCCCAATTTCAAACGTACAATGAAGCAGTAGTAATTAAAACAGCATGATAATTGAGTAAGAACTGACCGGTGGACCTATGGAATAGAGTTGGCTATCTTGACACCCATCTTCAAATACATTATCATTTAATCGTTGTAAAAGAGCAAAAAGTACAAAGTAGAGAAAAGAAAGTCTCCTCAACAAGTGGTTCTGGGAATGCTGGCAACTATGTGGTAAAAAAAATGTATTTGGACTTCTAACACCATGCACAAAAGCCAGATCAAAATGGATTAAATATCTCAATATCATGCCTGAATCTATAAAGTACATCAAAGAAAATAGAGGAAAAATCCTCCAAAACGTAACTGAAACCCAAACATGAGCATCTTTGTAATTGTATATCTCAAGGTGGTATAGCAAAATATTTAAAAAAAATAAAAACAAAGATGAAACGCTAGTAGGGAAGCAATTGGATGAAAAGATTAACATATGGCTCTGCATGAAACTAAATTCTGCACCTCAAAAGAAACAGTAACCAAGACACAAAGACAGTCCACAAGTAGGAAATAATATTCATCTAATACCCACCTGATAAGGGATTAATATCCAGGATATATCAGGTAGTGGTAGACCTTGCAAGAAGGAAACAGTGAACTCGATAAAACGGGGAGAATAAATGAACAAAAACTTTGAAAAAGAAGAAATTCGAATGGCCAAAAGGCATATAAAATGCTCAGTATCACTAATCATCAGGGAGATACACATCAAAACAACAATGAGATATCATCTCACCACAGAGACTAGAACACATCCAAAAGAGCAAGAACAAGTGCTGGCGTAGATGTGGGGAAAAAGGGATCCTCATCCATTGTTGGTGGCAATGTCGACTGGCCCAGCCTTTTGGGAAAACAATAGGGACATACCTTCAAAAAACTAGAAATGAAGTCCCATTTGACCCAGCCATACCACTCCTGGGAATATACCCAGAGAGGCCAAAAACACACAGCAAAACACCATCTGCACTTTCATATTCATAGGATCACTTTTTATAATAACCAGAATCTGGAAACAACAAGAATGCCTGAATACAAATGACTGGATCAAAAACTGTGTTACATCTACACAATGGAAAAGTATGCAGCTTTTTGGGAAAAGTGAAGTTATGAAATTTGCCTATAAATGGATGAACATGGAGAGGATCATGTTGAGTGAAATTAGACAAAGGGAAAATGACAGATATAGAATGACTGCATTTATTTGCAGGATATAAAAATAGCATGATACCAATATCCAAGGCCAGGATAAATATGGATCAGAAGATCCTATCAGTGGTTGAAATCTACTGCAAGTCTGAGGAAATCAGAGATTAGGTAAGACAGAGAAAGAAACAGCATAATAGTAATTGTTGGAAATGATAATGCCAGACGAGAACTGAGCATTGAATATAGGAAAAGGTATACACATGATTACCTCTAAATGTATGTATTGCAAGTCACAATGTGTACAAGAAGGAAGAGAGAGACACAGAGAGAGAGACACAGAGAGAGAAGATGCAAAGTCCCTGCTGTAGAGGAAGGCTGGGGCAGGGGGTGGTGCTCATGGGGCATTGGTGGTGGGAAATGGGCACTGGTGGATGGATGGGTGCTGGAACACTGTGTGACTGAAACCCAAATATGAACATCTTTGTAATTGTATATTTCATGGTGGTATGAAAAAAGTTTTTTAAATTAATACAATAAAAAAAAATTAAATTTAAAAAGATATGGAATTTTACCAAATACATTTTGGAGATCAGGAGACAAGTGCCCTATCTTCTCAGTGGAACTTTGTGAAGATTATTTTATTATATTACCTTGAGATAGACAATTACAAGAATGTTCATGACAAGGTTCAGTGATATAGTGTTCCTGCACCCATCTCTCCACCAGTGCACACTTCCCAAAAAACAATGTCTTCAGTTTCAGTCCCTTGCCTGCCTCTATGCCAGAGAATTCTCTGTCTCTCTCTCTTCTTTTGTGCATTGTGGTTTGTAGAATATGCGCTGAGGTGTTATCATGCATATTCCTTTACCTGCTTTCAATACTCAGTTCATGTTTGTCACCACCTCCTCCTTTTTTTTTTCTTCATTTTCTCCTGCTTGTTCTTCTTGTTCTTGTTCTTCTTGCTCTTGATCTTCTTGTTCTAGTTCTTGATCTTGTTCTTGCTCTTCTTCTTCATCATCATCTTCTTCTTCTTCTTCTTCTCTCTCTCTCTTACTCTCTCTGTCTCTCTTACACATTGTGGATTACAAATGTACATTTCGGGTTATCATGTATATTCTTTTTAGTATATTAAGTGCTAACATCTAGGCTGGCATTTCATTTTCAAATTAATAGGACACTGGTCCCTTTTCTATCATAGCTAATCTCTGACTCCCACAGAGTTGTCATAGACTTGAACCACTGACAAGTGATCTGGGTCTATGTTTTGACTGGCCTTGAATATTGGTATCATATAGCTTTATTTATTTATTTTTCTATAAAACATTTTATTATACCACCGTGAGATATACAATTACAACGTTGTTCATGCTTGGGGGTTTTCTGTCACACAATGTTCCAGCACACCGCCCTCCACCAGTGCCCCTCAACCACCACCCATGTCCCCAATTCCCTCTCCCTCCCACATCCTGCCTAAATGTCAGGTTCTTTATCTCCTCTCTCTCTCTCCCTCTATCTCTCCTCCTTCTCCCACACATTGTGGGTTGCACTACACACTTAGAAACCATCATTTGCATTTTTTTGTCTGTATTTAATGCTCAGTTCTATGTTGGTATCAGACCTTTAGACATTTATTCACACATGTTCCCTTCATTATCTAACCAAACCTCTGACTCCCACGCGCTTGTGGTAATTTCCACTTTTGGTAAGATCACCTGGTATATTTATGTCATGCAAATAAATGCAGTCATTCTATGTCTCTCTCTTTCCTTCTGACTAATTTCACTCAACATGATTCTCTCCATGTTCATCCATTTATAGCAAAATTTCATAACTTCATTTTTTATGACAGCTGCATAGTATTCCATTGTGTAGATGTACCACAGTTTCTTTATCCAGTCATCAGTTCTCGGGCATACTGGTTGTTTCCAGGTCTGGCTATTGTGAATAGTGCTGCTATGAAAATAAAAGTGCGGATTGTGTTTCCGCTGTGTGTTTTTGGCTTTCCAGGCTATATTCCCAGGAGCGGTATGGCTGGGTCAAAGGGGAGCTCAATTTCTAGTCTTTGGAGGAATTTCCATATTGTTTTCCAGAAAGGTTGTACAAGTCGACATTCCCACCAACAGTGTATGAGAGTCCCCTTTTCCCCACATCCATGCCAGCACTTGTTGCTTTTAGCTTTTGGATATGTGCCATTCTCTGTGGTGTGAGGTGATATTTCATTGCTGTTTTGATTTGCATCTCTCTGATGATTAGTGATGAAGAGCTTTTTTTTCATATGCCTTTTGACCATTCAGATTCCTTCCTTGTCAAAGTTTCTGTTCATCTCTTCTCCCCATTTTCTAATGGGGTTGGCTTGTTTTTTCTTATATAACTGTACCAGTGCCTGATATATCCTGGATATTAACCCCTTATCAGATGGGTATTGGGTGAATATTCTTTCCCATTCTGTGGACTGTCTTTCTATCTTAGTCACTGTTTCTTTCCGAGGTGCAGAAGCTCTTCAGTTTCATGTAGTCCCATATATTTATATTTTCTTCTAGTTGCTTTGTTAATGGTGTTTCACCTTTGAAGATGTCTTTAGTTTCAATGTCGTGGAGGGATTTTCCTATATTTTCTTCAACGTACTTTATGGAATCAGGTCTGATATTGAGATCTTTAATCCATTTTGATCTGATTTTTTGTGCAAGGTGTTAGACACAGGTCCAAATTCATTTTTTTACATGTAGCTGTCCAGTTTTCCCAGCACCACTTGTTGAAGAGGCTTTTCTTACTCCAGTTTGGACTCTTTGCACCTTTATCAAAGAATAACTGATCATATCTTTGAGGATGGGTGTCAGGATACTCAACTCTATTCCATAGGTCCACCGGTCTGTTTTTATTCCAGGACCACGCTGTTTTAATTACTGCTGCTTTGTAGTACAGTTTGAGGTAGGGAAAAGTGATGCCTCCCATCTTCTTCCCAAGGATTGTTTTAGCTATCTGTTAGGGTTTTATTATTCCATACGAATTTTAGGAGTGTTTGGTGAATTTCTTTTAAAGAATGTCATGGGTATCCTTATAGGAACCACATTGAATCTGTACAAAGCTCTAGGGAGTATTACCATCTTGACAATGTTAATTCTCCCCATCCGTGAGCAAGGAATGTGTTTCCATTTCCACATGTCCTATTTTATTTCTTGAAGCAGTGTCTTGTAGTTCTCTTTGTATAGGTCCTTTACACACTTGGTTAAGCTGATTCCTAGGTATTTGATTTTCTGTGGCACAGTTGTGAATGGAATCGATTTCTTAATATCCCTTTCTTCTCTTTCGTTATTTGTGTATAAGAAAGCCACTGACTTTTGGGTATTGATTTTGTATCCTGGCTCTCTACTATACATATCTATTGTTTCTAAGAGTTTTTGGGTCTAGAGTTTAGGGTTCTCTAGGTATAATATCATGTCATCTGCAAATAATGATAGCTTGATTTCTTCCTTGCCTATCTGGGTGCGCTTAATGTCCTTTTCTTCTCTGATTGCTATGGCGAGTACCTCCAGTACTATATTGAATAAAGGAGGTGAGAGAGGGCAACCTTGTCGTGTTCCTGATCTTAAGGGGAAGGCTTTCAATTTTTCCCCATTGAGAATGATACTCGCTGTGGGCTTTTGGTAGATGGCTTTGACTATCTTGAGGAAGCTTCCTTCAATTCCCATTTTCTGGAGGGTTTTAATCATGAATGGGTGCTGGATCTTGTCAAACTCTTTTTCTGCATCTATCGATAGGACCATATGGTTTTTTTTTTTTCTCTTATTGATGTGATGTATTATGTTGATTGATTTGCGAATGTTGAACCATCCTTGCATTCCCGGGATGAATCCTACTTGGTCATGATGTATGATCTTTTTGATGAGCCTTTGGATTCTGTTTGCTAGTATTTTGTTGAAGATCTTAGCATCTGTGTTCATCAAGGAGATTGGTCTGTAATTTTCCTTCTTTGTATTGTCTCTCCCTGCTTTGGGTATCAGGGTGATATGCGCCTCGTAAAAGCTGTTTGGGAGTGTTTCTGTTTCTTCTATTTCCTGGAAGAGCTTGAACAGGACTGGCAGTAGGTCCTCCTTAAAGGTTTGGTAGAATTCACCAGTGAACCCATCTGGACCTGGGTTTTTGTGTTTGGGCAGACTTTTAATTACTGTTTCAATTTCCCCTATGGTGATAGGCTTATTTAGGTATTGGAGGTCTTCTGTTTCAATCGTGGGTGATTATAGGACTTCAGGAATTTATCCATTTCTTCTTGGTTCTCATGTTTTGTGGCATACAGCTTCTCAAAATAACCTCTGATGATCTTTTGTATTTCTGTTTTTTTGTTGTGATGTCATCATTTTCATTTCTGATTCTGTTTATTTAGGTTCTCTCTTTCCCTGTCCTTACAAGTCTTGCCAATGGCTTGTCGATCTTGTTTAATTTTTCAAAAAAAAAGCTCTTGGTTTCATTAATCTTTCGGATTGTTTTTTTGGTTTCCAGGTCGTTGATTTCCTCCCTAAGTTTCACTATTTCCTTCCTTCTGCCTGGGTTGGGCTTCCCTTGTTGGTCTTTTTCTAATATTTTCAGCTGTGAGGTCAGGTTATTTATATGGGCCCTTTCTTCTTTCCTGATGAGTGCTTGCAGAGCTATGAACTTTCCTCTTAACACAGCTTTTGCTGTGTCCCACAAGTTCTGATAGTTGGTATCTTCATTGTCATTTGTTTCTGATAATCTTTGGATTTCCTGTTTGATTTCTTCTCTGACCCATTTGATGTTCAGCAGTGAGCTGTTTAGTTTCCAGGTGTTTGTTTTAGCTTCCTGCTTCTGTGTATGGTTCACTACTATTTTCAGTGCATCGTGACCTGGAAAGATAGTCGACACAATTTCAATCATTTTTATTTTGTTGAGGTATGCTTTGTGGCTCAGTATATGGTCTATCTTGGAGTATGTTCCATGTGCACTGGAAAAAAATGTGTATTCAACTTTTGGGATGAAAAGCCCTGTATATATCAATCAGCTCTCTTTCTTCCATTTCTTCCTTCAGGTCCAGTATTTCCCTGGTGAGTTTCAGTCTCATTGATCTGTCCCTAGTCGATAAGGCAGTGTTGAAGTCTCCGACTATTATTGTGCTACTGTTAATGTCTTCTTTGAGGTCTATTAATAATTGTTTTAAGTATTTTTCTGGCCCCTCGTTTGGCGCATATATGTTCAGCAGTGTGATTTCTTCCTGGTATACATACCCCTTAATTATTTAGAAATGGCCTTCATTGTCCCTTTTGACCTTTTTCAGCCTGAAATCTATATTGTCAGATACGAATATGGCCACACCCGCCTTTTTGGAGGGGTTGTTTGCATGGAGAATGGTCTTCCAGCCTTTGATTTTGAGTCTATGTTTGCTCTGGTTATTCAGATGTGTTTCTTGTAGGCAGCAGAATGTTGGATTCAGTTTCTTAATCCATTTTGCCTCCCTGTGTCTCTTAATTGGTGCATTTAGACCATTGACGTTGAGAGAGATTATTGTCTTTGGATTTTGTGCCATCTTTTTGTTTAACCTTGTTGTGGTTTTGGGTTGTCTTATTTTACAATAGACCCTTCAATCCTTCTTTTAGAGTTGGTTTTGAGTCTATGAATTTCCTGAGTTGTTATTTATCCATGAAGTTGTGTATCTTTCCTTCGCATCTGAAAGTAAGTCTAGCTGGGTAAAGAATTCTTGGTGAAGCCTGAAGTTCATTGAGTCTTTTCACAATATCCCACCATTGTTTTCGGGCTTGGAGTGTTTCATCTGAGAAGTCTGCTGTAAATCTCAGGGATGCTCCTTTGTATGTGATTTCCTTCTTTGATCTTGCTGCTTTCAGTATTCTATCTCTGTCTATCGTTTTTGTCATTTTATTTTTTTTTTAATTTTTTATTATCCCACCGTGAAACATACAATTACAAAGGTGTTCATAATTGGTTCTTGGTAATACAGTATACTAGCACCCATCCCTCCACCAGTGCCCCATTTCCACCACCAATGTACCCCACCCCTCCCGTCCACCCCCCATGCTGCCCCAATAGCATGTACCCCAGTTTCCTCTCCCTCTCTCTCCGCCCCTCTCTGTCTCTGCACCTCTCCCCCTCCTATTTTACACACTGTGGCCAGCCCTGCAGACATACAGAGTCCATCACCCAAGTCTCTTTGTGTATATTCAATGGTGAGTTTTAATCTGCCATTACCATTTCTCACATTTAGTAGAACACTGGTATCTATTTATGTCGTATTAATGAATGCAGTCATTCTATATCTATCCTTTTCCTTCTGATTAATTTCTTTTTTTTTCTCCTCCTTTTTTTTTTAATTGAAAGATGCTCATGTAGAGTCCCGGCTCCACAGGGCTCCAACATGCACCCTCCACCCGAACCCATCTCCAATCACCAACGCCCGTCTCCCTCCCCCTCCCGAATCCCAACCACCCGGCGGGCTCTATATGTCATCTCCCTCCTCTGTATATCTCCCTCCCAGCAAACCCTCCCGCTGTTCGCTGAATGCAGTGTACCAAAAAACATCATTGTTTCACCACCGTAGTGGCCCATGCGGCCGCTTGCGGCCGCAACCTGGGCTCGAACTGGTTTTGCTGGTCCTCTGGTCGTGGGGCATCTTCCCAGCGTCCGGACAACGAAAATGGTGGCTAGTGTGATGGACGAGTCCCATCCGGCTGCTTCTGGGACCCCCCAGAGGCGACGGGCCCACTCCCAAAGCCCATCTGCCCTCCTCGGGGTTCCATGGTCAGCTGAGGCCCGGCGTGAGCCAGGCTCCCGCCTCCCGAGCCATCTGCAAGACTCTGGATGCCGGCCCGCCGGCAGCTCCTGGGCGGGAAACCGGGCTCGACACGATGAAGGGGGAAGGGGTGACCACGCCTCCATCTGTCGACTTCCCAGTGCTTCCCACCTCTTGGAGCTGCCTACCTGGGCTCGAACTGGTCTCACCGGTCCTCTGGTCGTGGGGCATTTTCCCAGCGTCCGGACAAGAAAATGGTGGCCAGCGTGATAGACGAGTCCCATCCGGCCGCCTCCGGGACCCCCGGAGGCGACGGGCCCACTCCCAAAGCCCATCTGCCCTCCCGGGGCTCCACGGTCAGCCGAGGCCCGGCGTGAGCCAGGCTCCCGCCTCCTGAGCAGTCTGCAAGACTCTGGATGCCGGCCCGTTTTTTGTCATTTTAATAAGGATGTGTCTTGGGGTATTCTTATTAGGGTTTCTTTTAGCTGGTATCCTTCGGACCTCCTGTATCTGGGAGCATGCTTTCTTCAGTTTGGGAAACTTGTCAGCGATGATGGCTTTGACAGTTTCTTCTTCATCAGGGTTTTCTTCTTGCCCTTCTGGCACCCCAATGATGTGTATGTTGTTCCTTTTGGCTTCATCCCGATTTTCTCTGGTAGGCTGTTCGTTGATTGTGAGTCTTTATTCCATCTTCTGGTCTTGTCTACAGAATCTCTGAACCTCGTCTTCGAGATCACTAATTCTTTCTTCAGTAGCTGTTACTCTGCTTTGGAGGCCTTCTCCTGTGTTTTTCAGTTCACTTACCTCATTTTTAATATCTGTCATTTCTGCTTGTACTTTGGTCTGAAATTTACTCACTTCTGCTCTAATTTCCTCCTGTACTTTACTGAGTTTGTATTCCATTGTTTCTTTTATTTCCTTGTACATCTTTAACAGTTGCTTATGAAATTCCTTTTCAGAGAGGTTATATAGCTCATCGTTATTGCTGGACTCATCTGTATTAATAACTTCAATTGTAGAGCTTGAAGGACTTTTGTGCTGCTTTACCATAATGACTATCGTAGGTTGCAAACGATTGTTCTGGGTGACTAGTCAGTAAAGTTAGTTGGTGCCTGAATTACTTTGCAGCTAGGGACGTATAACAGAGTGTAGGGGACAATGCTCAGTGTTATGTCAGGTAGATAGAATATAATTCGTGCGGGACGCTCTAGCGTGCGGTTTTGAATTTTGGGCTGTCTGTGGGTGGTTCCGGTGTCAGGGGGTCGGGGTGGAGGTCTTGCATGGGAGGTCCTACGATGCTGGGTGGGGCTCGGTGCCCTCCTCAAAGCTGGAGCCTTTTCTCCTGGAGCCGAGTGGTCAGGGGCTGCCCGCCGGGGAATGCACCTGGTGGGAAGAGCGCGGGGATCTGCTGGGCGTCGGGGCTGGATGGCGTCAGAGGGAGGTCCTGCGCCGGAGGTGAGGCTCGGTCCCCTCCTCAAAGCTGGAGCCTTTTCTCCTGGAGCCGAGTGGTCAGGGGCTGCCCGCCGCAGGAACGCACCTGGTGGGATATGGCTTTATCTTTATATCACACAAATAAATTAAGTCATTCTATCACTTGATCACTTGATCACTTGAATCCCGTTATTCATCGATTTGCTCGAGGGGGCTCCAGTAACATTTCCATTGGACCCAATCACGTGCCAATGTATCCCAATGGCATCTGGTTGATTCAGGAATATGAAGAGCCTCAAACCATTCCTTCAGGGTCATTCTATATCTGTACTATTCTCTCTGGCTAATTTCACTCAGTATGGTACTCTCCATTTCTATCCATTTATAGGAAAATTTTGTTACTTCCTTTCCCCTAAAAGCTGCATAGAATTGATTGTGTAGATATACCAAAGTTTCTTGATAGAGTTGTCTGTTCTCGGGCTCTCAGTTTGATCCAGATTCTGGCTATTTTCAATAGTGCTGCTGGAACATCGAAGTGCAGATGGTGTTTCTGCTTTGTGATTCTGGACTCCCAGGGTATATTCCAGGAGTGGTATTGTTGGATCAATGGGAGATCAATTTCTAGTATTTGAAAGAATGTCCATATTGTTTTCCAATATGGCTGGAACAGCCAACATTACTACCAACTGTGGATGAGTCTGTATTTCCTCACAACCGTGCCACCACTGGTTGCTCTTTCTCTTTGGATATGTGCCAGTCTCTGTGTTGTGAGATGATATCTCATTGTTTTGAAATGCATCTCCCTGAATATCCTCAGTTTCAACCTGCCCCTGCCTGACTCTGACTCTCTGTCTCTTTCTCGCTCTCTTCTTTTATGCATTGAGTTTTATAGTACATACACATACACTGAGGGGTTATCATGTATATACCTTTACTTAATTTCAATACTTAGTTCTAGTCTAGCATTACTGTTGCAGGACACCTAAAAGCCTAAAAGCCTCTGCATCTGCCCTGGATTGCCTCCTGCAGGTCACTTCATAGATAGGGGGTTGTTTAAATGTGGCAGTTTATCTGACCATGTATTTTGTACTGGCTGGTATAAATATTCTCTCATGCTACCACAATCATCGTGGGACTAGCTAGATCTTACCAGCATATTTGCCTGGCCACGTTGGATCTCTTAAGTGATTAGATCAGAGAAAAATGCTGTTTGCCTCCAAACAAGCAAGCATGACTCCCTGATAACTCAATGACAACTAAAATACAAAACTACCATGAAGTAGATGAGACTCTTATGAAGGCTTAGAGAAATATTTAACTGGCATAAGTATAGTCTTTTGTACAGAGGCATGCCATCTCAGAACCCCCTTCTCTACACTATAAAGGCATTTCCACACAGATCTTGGCTCAAGACTTGAGGTGCTGGAAGAAATTACCTGAGGGCATTTGACCCTGCCTGCTAGGGAAGTTACATTTAGCGTATAGCTCCTCCCAGCTCTGCTAGGAGGCTTTGAATGTGCTCTGGGTTTTTGAAAACAGCCAGAAGGCCTCCTGAGTTGCTACATTTCTGTAGAGCTATCTCTCTGTTTTCATCTCTAGATAACCCAGCCCAAAGTAGGCCGGGCTGGGAAGTTTGGGGGCTGATTCCTAGCTACAAAATAGGCTACAAGAAAAAGAAGCTCTCTTTTTGCTCTTTTCCCCTTTTGCCATTTTGGCTTCCCTTGGCGTTTTTCTTCTCCATCCTCTCCAATCTCTGTTGGGCCTCAACACGTGTTGGAAGCCATCTTGGCCTACATGTGGCTGGGGCCTAGCTGGGAACCCAGAGTCTGGAGTTTTTCCCTGCTCTTGGGTTGTATATCGGGACTTGTGATAGTAAAGCTCTTTTAAAACTGCGTCAGATTCCTGAGTTTTCATCCATTCCCTGCCTGCTTCGGAGGTAGAAGGGAACTTGCTTCTTGGCACTGTTAGGGACCCCAGCAGGTTTCCCGATATCTGGCCTCCCTGGGTGGGCATCCCTGCATCTGGAGGTCCCACCGGGATGTTGATGAACTTTTCCTGAAGCTGAGAGCAGCATTTAAACTGTGAGTTAAAATGGGTTACCTCCCGGAGGTTTTTTCTTTGTTCTGGCTTCACCTGCTTTTTCCAATGCTAGTAGCAGTGGTGACTTTCGTAATTCCTGATTTTCTTTTAGAGAGTCATGAAATTAAATCAAGCAAACAGATTTTATTTTTATTTATTTATTTGTTTGTTTGTTTGTTTGTTTGTTTTGCTTTTTGGGTCTCACCCGGCAATGCTCAGGGGTTACTCCTGGCTGTGCACTCAGGAATTACTCCTGGCAGTGCTCAGGGGACCATATGGGATGCCGGGAACGATCCCGGGCTGGCATGGGCCAGCTGCGTGCAAGGCAAATGCCCTACACGCTGGGCTATCGCTCCGGCCCTGCAAACAGATTTTAAAGCTTGAAGATAACCTAGAGGAAGAAAAGAATTCTCCAGAAGAGGCACTCTCTTAAACTGAAAAGCTGTGCGGAGTTAGTACCTCCGAAGGCGTAGATGCCCCTCTGATGGAGACTGAATCTCAATTTGAGGGATTCCCTAAAAATTCTTACAAAGTCTGATGAGGAGGATGTAGAGGAACAGATTAATTCCTGGAGCCTGCCCAGGCCTCAAAAAGCCTTGTAGTTACTCCTGTTCTAAATTTAATAGTCAAAGAGCCAAGCTCTGGGAGCTTCACAACATTCCTAACGACTGTTCTTATTTTGGTCTTTTCTGGTGCTAACGCTTGTGATTTTTGTGATAAAACTGCATCTCCCCAATGGGAGCAGAGTGCAAGTTCTGGAGAGCAAGTTGTTAAGTTTAAGGTAGAGGATTTCTTGAACCTATGGTTTAAGGAAATGAAAAGGCAGATTTCTTAGTGGCATCTTTATTTAATTCAGCTGGAAAAGAGCTTTAGGCTCAATCCATAGTTGCCTGCCACCTTCATGTGCAACATAGCTATCCATAGAAACAAACCAGACTAAATTTACCAGTTTTTATTTGTCTGTGCTCCATCCCATGTGGCTGGAGGTTTGCAGACAATTAAGTTATGTGATTGGATATTTATGGCAACCAACTTCTGGCAAATGGATAGTTTTGGAGAATGATATATGGCAAATGACAAAGTGTTAAATGTGCTCAAAAAAAACTTCCAAAATTCGGTTATTCAAACAACAAAAAAACAGGTATCTTTAACATTATTCACCTTAAATTTGTCTCAATCAGAACCGTGGAAAACACTGATGCAGACTCAAAAACCAGTCAATTTACCTATCTAAGTAAAGTTTGATTATAAATGGCTAGCAGGTCTAAAAACACCTAATTTCTTTCAATATAAAGTCTTAATTTTAAATTGAGAACTGCTGTTCAAACCTCCTGAATTGGTTCTTTTTTTTTAACATTTTATTATACCACCGTGAGATATACAATTACAATGTTGTTCACGCTTGGGGGTTTCGGTCACACAGTGTTCCAGCACCCCGCCCTCCACCAGTGCCCCCCAGCCACCACCCATGTCCCCAATTCCCTCCCCTCCCACATACTGCCTAAATGGCAGGTTCTTTATCTCCTCTCCTCTCCCTCTCTCTCTCCTCCTTCTCCCACACATTGTGGGTTGCACTACATACACTTAGAAGACATCATTTGCATTTTTTGTCTGTATTTAATGCTCAGTTCTATGTTAGCATAAGAACTTTAGACATTTATTCACACATGTTCCCTTCTCTATCTAAACTAACCTCTGACTCCCACACGCTTGTGGTAATTTCCACTTTCGGTAAGATCACCTAGTACATTTATGTCATGCAAATAAATGCATTCATTCTATGTCTCTCTCTTTCCTTCTGACTAATTTCACTCAACATGATTCTTTCTATATCCATCCATTTATAGCAAAATTTCATAACTTCATTTTTTTTCTGACAGCTGCATAGTATTCCATTGTGTAGATGTACCACAGTTTCTTTATCCAGTCATCAGTTCTCGGGCATACTGGTTGTTTCCAGGTTCTGGCTATTGTGAATAGTGCTGCTATGAAAATAAAAGTGCGGATTGTGTTTCCGCTGTGTGTTTTTGGCTTTCCAGGGTATATTCCAAAGAGCAGTATGGCTGGGTCAAAGGGGAGCTCAATTTCTAGTCTTTGGAGGAATTTCCATATTGTTTTCCAGAAAGGTTGTACAAGTCGACATTCCCACCAACAGTGTATGAGAGTCCCCTTTTCCCCACATCCACACCAGCACTTGTTGCTTTTACCCTTTTGGATGTGGGCCATTCTCTGTGGTGTGAGGTGATATCTCATTGTTGTTTTGATTTGCATCTCTCTGATGATTAGTGATGATGAGCATTTTCTCATATGCCTTTTGGCCATTCGGATTTCTTCCTTGTCAAAGTTTCTGTTCATCTCTTCTCCCCATTTTCTAATGGGGTTGGCTGTTTTTTTCTTATATAGCTGTACCAGTGCCTGATATATCCTGGATATTAACCCCTTATCAGATGGGTATTGGGTGAATATTCTTTCCCATTCTGTCGACTGTCTTTCTATCTTGGTCACTGTTTCTTTCGAGGTGCAGAAGCTCTTCAGTTTCATGTAGTCCCATATATTTATATTTTCTTCTAGTTGCTTTGTTAATGGTGTTTCACCTTTAAAGATGTCTTTAGCATCGATGTCGTGGAGGGTTTTTCCTATATTTTCTTCAACATACTTTATGGATTCAGGTCTGACGTTGAGATCTTTAATCCATTTTGATCTGATTTTTGTGCAAGGTGTTAGACACAGGTCCAAATTCATTTTTTACATGTAGCTGTCCAGTTTTCCCAGCACCACTTGTTGAAGAGGCTTTCCTTACTCCAGTTTGGACTCTTTGCACCTTTATCAAAGATTAACTGATCATGTCTTTGAGGGTGGGTGTCAGGATACTCAACTCTATTCCATAGGTCCACCGGTCTGTTTTTATTCCAGTACCATGCTGTTTTAATTACTGCTGCTTTGTAGTACAGTTTGAGGTTGGGAAAGGTGATGCCTCCCATCTTCTTCTTCCCAAGAATTGCTTTAGCTATCCGTGGGGGTTTGTTATTCCATACGGATTTCAGGAGTGTTTGATCAATTTCTTTAAGAATGTCATGGGAATCCTTATAGGAACCGCATTGAATCTGTACAAAGCTCTAGGGAGTATTACCATCTTGACAATGTTAATTCTCCCCATCCATGAGCAAGGAATGTGTTTCCATTTCCACATGTCCTCTTTTATTTCTTGAAGCAGTGTCTTGTAGTTCTCTTTGTATAGGTCATTTACACACTTGGTTAAGCTGATTCCTAGGTATTTGATTTTCTGTGGCACAGTTGTGAATGGAATCGATTTCTTAATATCCCTTTCTTCTCTTTCGTTATTTGTGTATAAGAAAGCCACTGACTTTTGGGTATTGATTTTGTATCCTGGCTCTCTACTATACATATCTATTTTTCTAAGAGTTTTTGGGTCGAGAGTTTAGGGTTCTCTAGGTATAATATCATGTCATCTGCAAATAATGATAGCTTGATTTCTTCCTTGCCTATCTGGGTGCGCCTCAATGTCCTTTTCTTCTCTGATTGCTATGGCGAGTACCTCCAGTACTATATTGAATAAAAGAGGTGAGAGAGGGCAACCTTGTCGTGTTCCTGATCTTAAGGGGAAGGCTTTCAAGTTTTCCCCATTGAGAATGATACTCGCTGTGGGCTTTTGGTAGATGGCTTTGACTATCTTGAGGAAGCTTCCTTCAATTCCCATTTTCTGGAGGGTTTTAATCATGAATGTTTGCTGGATCTTGTCAAACTCCTTTTTCTGCATCTATCGATAGGACCATATGGTTTTTATTTTTTCTCTTATTGATGTGATGTATTATGTTGATTGATTTGCGAATGTTGAACCATCCTTGCATTCCCGGGATGAATCCTACTTGGTCATGATGTATGATCTTTTTGATGAGCCTTTGGATTCTGTTTGCTAGTATTTTGTTGAAGATCATAGCATCTGTGTTCATCAAGGAGATTGGTCTGTAATTTTCCTTCTTTGTATTGTCTCTCCCTGCTTTGGGTATCAGGGTGATATGCGCCTTGTAGAAGCTGTTTGGGAGTGTTTCTGTTTCTTCTATTTCCTGGAAGAGCTTGAACCGGACTGGCAGTAGGTCCTCCTTAAAGGTTTGGTAGAATTCGCCAGTGAGCCCATCTGGACCTGGGCTTTTGTGTTTGGGCAGACTTTTAATTACTGTTTCAATTTCCCGATGGCGATAGACTTATTTAGGTATTGGAGGTCTTGTTTCAATCGTGGGAGGTTATATGACTTCAGGAATTTATCCATTTCTTCTTGGTTCTCATGTTTTGTGGCATACAGGTTCTCAAAATAACCTCTGATGATCTCTTGTATTTCTGTTTTTTCTGTTGTGATGTCACCATTTTCATTTCTGATTCTGTTTATTTGGGTTCTCTCTTTCCCTGTCCTTATAAGTCTTGCTAGTGGCTTGTCGATCTTGTTTAATTTTTCAAAAAACCAGCTCTTGGTTTCATTAATCTTTCAGATTGTTTTTTTTGGTTTCCAGGTCGTTGATTTCCTCCCTAAGTTTCACTATTTCCTTCCTTCTGCCTGGGTTGGGCTTCCCTTGTTGGTCTTTTTTCTAATATTTTCAGCTGTGAGGTCAGGTTATTTATATGGGCCCTTTCTTCTTTTCTGATGAATGCTTGCAGAGCTATAAACTTTCCTCTTAGCACAGCTTTTGCTGTGTCCCACAAGTTCTGATAGTTGGTATCTTCATTGTCATTTGTTTCTAAGAATCTTTTGATTTCCTGTTTGATTTCTTCTATGACCCATTTGTTGTTCAGCAGTGAGCTGTTTAGTTTCCAGGTGTTTGGTTTGACTCCCTGCTTCTGTGTATGGTTCACTACTATTTTCAGTGCATCGTGATCTGAAAAGATAGTCGACACAATTTCAATCTTTTTTATTTTGTTGAGGTATGCTTTGTGGCTCAGTATATGGTCTATCTTGGAGTATGTTCCATGTGCACTGGAAAAGAAGTGTATTCAGCTTTTTTGGGATGAAAAGCCCTGTATATATCAACCAGCTCTCTTTCTTCTATTTCTTCCTTCAGGTCCAGTATTTCCCTGGTGAGTTTCAGCCTCGTCGATCTATCCATAGTCGATAATTCAGTGTTGAAGTCTCCGACTATTATTGTGCTACTGTTAATGTCTTCTTTGAGGTCTATTAATAGTCGCTTTAAGTATTTTGCTGGCCCCTCGTTTGGCGCATATATGTTTAGCAGTGTGATTTCTTCCTGGTATACATACCCCTTAATTATTAAAAAATGGCCTTCATTGTCCCTTTTGACCTTTTTCAGCGTGACATCTATATTGCCACACCCACCTTTTTGGAGGGGTTGTTTGCGTGGAGAATGGTCTTCCAGTCTTTGACTTTGAGTCTGTGTTTGCTCTGGTTATTCAGATGTGTTTCTTGTAGGCAGAGAATGTTGGATTCAGTTTCTTAATCCATTTTGCCACCCTGTGTCTCTTAATTGGTGCATTTAGACCGTTGACATTGAGAGAGATTATTGTCATTGGATTTTGTGCCATCTTTCCGTTTAACCTTGTTGTGGTTTTGGGTTGTCTTATTTTACAATAGACCCTTCAATCCTTCTTTTAGAGTTGGTTTTGAATCTATGAATTTCCTAAGTTGTTGTTTATCCATGAAGTTGTGTATCTTTCCTTCGCATCTGAAAGTAAGTCTAGCTGGGTAAAGAATTCTTGGTGAGGCCTGTAGTTCATTGAGTCTTTTCACAATATCCCACCATTGTTTTCGGGCTTGGAGTGTTTCATCTGAGAAGTCTGCTGTAAATCTCAGGGATGCTCCTTTGTATGTGATTTCCTTCTTTGATCTTGCTGCTTTCAGTATTCTATCTCTGTCTATCGTTTTTGTCATTTTAATAAGGATGTGTCTTGGGGTATTCTTATTGGGGTTTCTTTTTAGCTGGTATCCTTCGGACCTCCTGTATCTGGGAGCATGCTTTCTTCAGTTCGGGAAACTTGTCAGCGATGATGGCTTTGACAGTTTCTTCTTCATCAGGGTTTTCTTCTTGCCCTTCTGGCTCCCCAATGATGCGTATGTTGTTCCTTTTGGCTTCATCCCGATTTTCTCTAGTAGTCTGTTCGTTGATTGTGAGTCTTTATTCCATCTTCTGGTGTTGTCTACAGAATCTCTGAACCTCGTCTTCGAGATCACTAATTCTTTCTTCCGTAGCTGTTACTCTGCTTTGGAGGCCTTCTCCTGTGTTTTTCAGTTCACTTACCTCATTTTTAATATCTGTCATTTCTGCTTGTACTTTGGTCTGAAATTTACTCACTTCTGCTCTCATTTCCTCCTGTACTTTACTGAGTTTGTATTCCATTGTTTCTTTTATTTCCTTGTACATCTTTAACAGTTGCTTATGAAATTCCTTTTCAGAGAGGTTACATAGCTCATGGTTATTGCTGGACTCATCGGTATTAATAACTTCAATTGTAGAGCTTGAAGGACTTTTGTGCTGCTTTACCATAATGACTATCGTAGGTTGAAAATGAGTGTTCTGGGTGACTAGTCAGTAAAGTTAGTTGTGTCTGAGTTACTTTACAGCTAGGAATGTATAACAAAGAGTGTAGGGGACAATGCTCAGTGTTATATTAGGTAGATAGAATATAATTCTCATGGAGGCGCTCCGCGGTTTTGAATTTTAGGGTTTCTGTGGGTGGTTCTGGTGTCAGGGGGTCAGGGGGGGGAGGTCTTGCAGTGGGAGTTCCTGTGCGGATGGGTGGGGGTCACTCCCCTCCTCAAAGCTGGAGCCTTTTCTCCTGGAGCCCAGTGGTCTGGGGCTGCCGCCGCGGAACGCACCTGGTGGGAAGAGCGGAGATCTGCTGGGTGTCGGGTCTGGATGGCCTCAGAGGGAGTTCCTGCGCGGATGGGTGGGGGTCGCTCCCCTCCTCAAAGCTGGAGCCTTTTCTCCTGGAGCCCAGTGGTCAGGGGCTGCCGCCGCGAGGAACGCACCTGGTGGGAAGAGCGCGGGAGATCTGCTGGGCGTCAGGGCTGGATGGCGTCAGAGGGAGTCCCTGCGCCGATGGGTCGGGTTCGCTCCCCTCCTCAAAGCTGGAGCCTTTTCTCCTGGAGCCCAGTGGTCAGGGGCTGCCACCCGCGGGAACGCACCTGGTGGGAAGAGCGCGGAGATCTACTGGGCGTCGGGGCTGGATCGAATTGGTTCATTTTTTAATAATGATAATCTTGCTTTGCAGCTTGCTGAACATGGTCCATTAAATAACAGTAATTTTGCTTTGCAGCTTTTTGATCTTGGTTCATCTTTAATAAAAATAACTTTGCATTGTAGCCTCTTAATGCTTTAGCTGAAGATAACCCTTTCTTTCTTTAAAATAACTGCCTTGAAGTGAATTTAAAGATAAAAGCACCTAAATAAACCTCCAAAAGTTGTACCATAAAAAGAAATATGTATTTTCTAAGTGTTTAATCCGTAAGTGTCTTAATGTTTCCTTGCTGCTTTGAAGTGTTTAAAAATGAAAGTACATGAATAATCCTCAAGGAGAAAATATTTTGTACGAATTTTCTAAGGGTTTTATGTATAGAAATGACTTATGAAGCTTTTTAACGTTTTGAAGAAAAATAGACTGCCTTGTATGATATTCAGTGTCAAGATTTTAGAAATTAATAAGTTTTCTATTTTGTTTACAGGAAAAAAAATTTAAAAAACTAAAAAAGAGATAAAAGGGTGAACTACAAGTATAGTGATCAATAACAAAATTTGCTAACATCTAAAAAAAAATTTTTTAATGCTTTTGTTTAGAAATGTACAGATAAAACTTGACTTCAGCAAGTTCCTTCTGTGATGCTCGAGGCTTTGGACTCTGATCACAGTGCTCATTACAAAAAAGTTTGCCAAATCAATGAAAGAAGTTTTTTCTAATGATTCTGTTCACAGGATAAGATATTGGAATGTAGTAAACTTGTACTATAGTCCTCAATACTCC
The DNA here is from genome assembly GCA_021461705.1 of Cryptotis parvus. NCBI lineage: Eukaryota > Metazoa > Chordata > Mammalia > Eulipotyphla > Soricidae > Cryptotis > Cryptotis parvus. The sequence continues at coordinate 21,147 of JAJIBD010000117.1, forward strand.
AAGAATCCTTAAACAGTGCTCACTACAAAAAATTAAACAATTTGCAAAAAGGTTTTTCCTAATGTTTCTTTTCACAAGTATTGAAGTTTCTTCATCTTCTTAGATTCCTGCCAAAGCCTTAAAATCTCTATTTGTGATTAATCTCGAAAAGTGTTTTTGTCTCACCTAAAATTAAGCTACAGGTACAGTTACCGGTGCCAGTGTTCCCTTGCAGAAGATGCCTTGCAAGATGCCTGAGCCACTGTTCCAGACACCTATTCCAGTGCTCAAGGCTCCTGTTCTAGTGCTTGAAACTTTTGACCCAGTGTTCCTGAGACCCGATCCAGTGTTCCTGACAATTCAACGAGTCCCTAATCGCTGCTCTCCAGAGACTCATACTCATATTATCACCACTATTGCAGTTCCAGAAGTAGCCCCACTGACTTGGTTCCAGACACGTGACTTTACATAAAATATGGCAAACTGACTCTCAAAATTATAGAAAGTGCGAACTATAGTCCGTTATAATCAGACAGGTAGAAACACTTTGTCATGAACTTTGCTTTGGGTCAAAAAACAAGTTAGGATCCTAAAGTAACATATATAGTCACTTTATAATTGAAATTGTTTTTTACCTTAATTTTCTGTATGTTACTAAAATAGACTCACAGACATGGGGCAGAGCTGCTACTGGCTCTCCCTGTGACCAGCCGCTCACGAGGCGCCCAGGAGGGATGGTGGGTTCTAGCCTTGGCCCACCATCCCAGCAGAGCCTCGCAACAAGCCAGACGACCCCCCACTCCATGAGGGCCTCCATTTTCCACATCCGGACTTCTCTCTCGTCAGACCTCCACCCAGCAGACCAGCCTATCAGCGCCCGGCTCATCGAGTTCCACCCTGCAGCAGTCTTTCTTAAATCTGGCTCAGGTATGCCGGTCCAGAGACTCCGCAGACATGGGGCAGAGCTGCTACTGGCTCTCCCTGTCAGACCTCCACCCAGCAGACCAGCCTATCAGCGCCCCGGTTCGCGCGGCTTTGCGGCCGCACGGTTCATCAATCAATGCTGGACTTAGAGATGCCTACAAGAGTATGCTACCTGCACGGCAGAGCCTGGCAAGCTACCCGTGTTGTATTTGATGTATATGCCAAATACCAGTAACAATTATAGACCTCATTCTGGAATGGATTGAGGCTCTTTATGTTCCTGGAGCAAGCAGATGCCTTGGGCTCTACTAGCATGAGACAGGACATATGGAGATGTTACTGGGGCCCGCTAGAGCAAATCGATGATGAACGGGAAGACAGTGATACAGTGATGTTACTAAATATTTTGTACTTTTTTCAATTTTATTATAGTAAACTAATCAGGGGGAGTTTTTGCAGGACACGTAAAAGCCTAAAAGCCTCTGCATCTGCCCTGGATTGCCTCATGCTGGTCACTTCGTAGATAGGGGGTAGTTTAAATGTGGCAGTTTATCTGACCATGTATTCTGTACTGGCTGGTATAAATATTCTCTCATGCTACCACAATCATTGTGGGACTAGCTAGATCTTACCAACATATTTGTCTGGCCACGTTGGATCTCTTAAGTAATTAGACCAGAGAGAAATGCTGTTGATAACATCAATAATACTATTTCTAAGGTCTTTTCCCCCAACAAGTTGTTTTTAAAAATGTTTAAATTTCATTACTTTTAAAATTGAATCATAGGAAGACACACACTTACAAAGTTGTTCATGACTAGGTTTCAGTTGTATAATGTTTTATCACCCATCCCTTTACCAGTGTACATTTACTACCATGACCAATGTCCCTGGTTTTTCTCCCCCATCCTGCTTCTATGGCAAGCACTCTGCTCTTCTTTCTCTCTCTCTCCATCTCTCTCTTTTTGGGTCTTATGGTTTGCAATATAGACTCTGTAAGGTTATCAGGTATATCCCTTTACCTACTTTCATCACTCATTTCCTGATGAAAATTATCATTCCCAACTACCACTGTCATACTGGACTCTTCTCTATACTAACTTCCTTTTGCCTCCAGACATCATATATATATATATATATATATATATATATATATATATATCCCAACAATAAATGCAGTCGTTTTATATGTCGCTCTCATTCTGATTCATTTCTCCCAGCATGATAGTCGCCATGTCCATCCATGTGTAAGAAAATTTCATGATTTAATATTTGCCTACTGGCTGCATAATATTTCATTGTGTAGATGTACCATGGTTTTTATCCAGTTTTCTGTTCTCAGGCAGTGGGGTTGTTTTCATTTTTCTGGCTATTGTCAATGGTTCTACAATGAACACAGAAATGCAGATACTATTTCTGCTGTGGGTTTTTGGGACACCAGGGTCACAAGTGGTTTTTTAGTGTGCAAGTATATCAAATATCTTTTCCTCACTGCAAATTAAAATTTCAGGTTTACTCTAAGTATATGTATTACAATCCGCAATATATAAGAGAAGGAAGAGAGAACGAGAAAGAGAGAGAAAAATATAAAAAACCTGCCATAGAGGCAGGTAGGGGAGGGAGAGGGAATCAGAGACATTGGTGGTGGGAAATGGGCACTAGTGGAGGGATGGGTGCTGGAACATGAACATTTTTGTAATGATTTATGGTGTTATAATAAAATAGATCAAAAATTTCAGGTTTAAATGCAGAAATGATTATATATATGTATATTGATATATTAAATAATTTATTAAATTCACATTCAGAGTTTGATTTTTTTTCATATCTATATGATGGTGTTAGGGATGTAATTTTGGCATGTAAGTCACATCTGTGAAATATTACTTTAGCAAATATCTTGAAAGAAAAAAATTAATCATTAGTTTCAATTTCACCAACAGAAATAAAATTTCCATTTCCTAAAATATGGTATTGGAATGTTGTGAGCCACCCTTTCACAAATAAAGTTATAACCACATAGGAAGCATCATTTTATTAGATTTCTTGCCGTTTAATTTCGATTTCAATTTCTCAGATTTCCTGATTCTAGTTGATAACACTGGATTTCCCTTTTCTCATTATCTTTTATGTAGGCTTTATATGTGAATAGTTACAAAACTTTTATAATGAAAGGAAAATTCGTCGGGAAGTCAACATGATGAACGACCTAAAACCTGAACTGCGCAGGAGGAAGAGAGCAGCACAAAATGCCTTCAAAGGCATCGAAGAAATAGCTAAAAGGACAAAAAAAAGTCTGGCTCCGGGCACATCTCTTTGACTCCACTGTTCTCCCTGCATTAACATACGCCTCAGAGACCTGGGCCCAACAAAAGCAGTATGAGAATGCTATTCAGGTCTCCCAGAGAGGCACCACCAAAGAGCTATGCTTGGAATATCACGCCTCACTCAAGTGAGAGAAGGAATCTGGAGTTCCGTCCTCCATTGCTATTCCAGAATCAGGGATGCTGTCTTGTTTGCCAAGGCATCGAAAATCAGATGGGCTGGACGTGTAATGCGATTTGGAGAGAACTGCTGGACTAGAGCCATTACTGACTGGATCCCACGGGATGTCAAAAGATCATGTGGCCGCCCACCTACAAGATGGTCAGACTTCCTTGTCAAGACCCTGAAGGAACGATTTGAGGCTCTTCACGTTCCTGAATCAACCAGATGCCATTGGGCTACATAAGCACGTGATAGAGTCCAATGGAAATGTTACTGGCGCCCGCTCGAGCAAATTGATGAATAACGGTATTCAAGTGACCAAGTGATCGAGTGAAAATTTGTCAGTTACTTCTGTACTCTTGCAGGCAATAAGTAATGGTACATGTAGTTTAAGAAGTCTTTTCCTATAATGGTTTGTGGTAGCTTAGGTGAGATACAGTTTTGATAAGACTATGAAAATCACTGTATCACTGTCTTCCCATTCATCATCAATTTGCTTGAGAGGGCACCAGTAATATCTCCCTATGTCCTGTCTCATGCTACTAGAGCCCAAGGGCATCTGCTTGCTCCAGGAACATAAAGAGCCTCAAACCATTCCATCAGGTCATGGGAATTAGGTGATAATTGTTACTGGTATTTGGCATATCAAATACGACATGGGGGCCGGAGCGATAGCCCAGCGGGTAGTGCGTTTGCCTTGCACGCAGCCGGCCTGTGCTGGCCCGGGTTCGATCCCCGGCATCCCATATGGTCCCCTGAGCACCGCCAGGAGTAATTCCTGAGTGCAGAGCCAGGAGTAACCCCTGAGCATCGCCGGGTGTGACCCTAAAAGCAAAAAAAAAAAAATACGACATGGGTAGCTTGCCAGGCTCTGCCATTTGGGTGGCATACTCTATGAAAATACAGGATGTAAAAAGTTAATTTTGAGGCCAGAGCAATAGTACAGGGGGCATGGTGTTTGCCTTGCATGTAGCAACCTGGGTTGAATCTTTGGCATCCCCTTTTTGGTGCCTGAGCACTGCCAGGAGGGTTTTCTGAGCATAGAGCCAGGAGTAAACTAAGTATCAATGGGTGCTCCCCCAGGGGAAATAGTTAATTTTTGTCTTTATATTGGAAGTGTTAATAGTAGTGATTTTTTTTGAAAACATGACGCGTCATTAGTCTTAAATCATTTTGTTCATATATATGTGCTATGAGATGGATATTAACATACCTAAAATGGTATCTAAGTATTTTTATTATAAACTTTAGAATTGACATCAGTTGCTATGAAATATTATTATAAAATGAAGCTGTAATAATAGTATCAGAATGTAAAATGTTTAAGTCCACTCCTCAGCATATACCTAATCTGAAATATTAAAGCTCATCCATAACTACATTAAGGAGATAGTAACCTATCGGTGAACACCGCCAGGGTCCCAGACAGTCCTGGGAAGCGAGTTCCCTTCTACCTCCAAAGCCAGCGGGGAATGGATGAAGATTCAGGAATCCAATGCAGGTTTAAAAGGCTTTACTTATCACAGGTTCAGGCATACAAGTCAGCAATAGGAAAAACCCTGTGCTAAGAATTCCCAGCTAGAATCCCAGACACGTGTAGGCCAAGATGGCAGCCACAACGGGTTAAGGCCCTGTAAAGAGGAGAAAGACAAATCTCCCAAGAAAAGTGCAAGCTGACAAAGATCCCAAAAAAGAGAGTCCAAAGAGAAGAGAGAGAGAGAGAGAGAGAGAGAGAGAGAGAGAGAGAGAGAGAGAGAGAGAGAGAGAGAGGAAGCAGGCTGGTTTTAAACCCCTGCAACTCAGACCTCCCACTATTATGGGAAGCAGGAAGGATCAAATGCACTTAGGTAATTTCTCCCAGCACCTCACCTAGGCCCTATTATATGCTAATGCTTTGAGCCAAGATCTGCCTGGAAATGCCTTTACAGGGAAGAGAAGGGGGTTTCTGAGATGGCATGTCTCTGTACCAAAGACTAATACTAATGCCAGTTAAATATTTCTCCAAGCCTTCACAAGAGTCTCGTCTAATTTATGGTAATTTTGTATTTTAGTTGTCTTTGAGTTATCAGGGAGCCATGCTTGCTTGCTTGGAGGCAAACAGCATTTCTCTCTGGTCTAATTACTTAGAGATCCAACGTGGCCAGGCAAATATGCTGGTAAGATTTAGCTAGTCCCAAGATGATTGTTGTAGCATAAGAGAATATTTATACCAGCTAGTACAGAATACATAGTCAGATAAACTGCCACATTTAAACTACCCTCTTATCTACGAAGTGATTTGCAGGAGGCAATTCAGAGCAGATGCAGAGGCTCTTAGAGGAGTCCTGCAACAGTAACCCATTTATATGTTTTGAAAATACTTCATTTGTAACTTAAAAATTTTTTTTGTCTGGTGATATGTAGAGTGTACTATTGGTAAAAGAGGGAAAATATAAACATTTCCTAGATGGAACAGTATTTTTTGTTTTTTCTTTTTAATAGCTACTGTGTATCATTATATTTCTCCCTAATATATTTAATGTGTGGATTAATTATATCCTGGATAATTTAGTGTTAATATGGAAACACCATACTTTCCTCTCCAACATTTATGCCCTTGAAATTTTACACCTTTAGTACTAGAAATAATAGTCTAGATATTTTCTTATACTCCAAATGTAATTCAAATTACAAATTTGATATACAATATATCTTTAATAATAAATGGTATTTATTTTAATATCTTAAATTAGAGTAAAATTGTTTATATTTATTGGTATGTATATTTTTATATGTATATATATATTTATATATGTTATTCATGTATATATTCATGTGTATATATTTATATATGTGTGTATATATATATTCCTGTCCCTCAAGGTATTGCAGGTGTGGCTCTTGTGCCTGGATGCTTCAGCAGGTGGCATACAGGAGACAGGCTTGTCTACACCCACAGGGCTCTGCCCCATGGGCCTGAATGGTGGATAGTTGATATTCTGACATAGGAAAAGACTGAGCCACCTAGGATGAACCCAGAGCCATGACAGAGCCTGGCAAGCTATTTAATATGCCAAAAACAGGTGTATTCAATATGCCAAAAGCAGTAATAATAATGGACCTCATTCCCAATGAATGGAGATGTTACTGGCTCCCGCTCAAGCAAATCGATGAACAACAAGAAGACAAGTGATACAAGTGATACAAGTGCTATTCTATATTGCATTATTATGAGTTGTTTACAATTTTAGAATCTTAATTTTTCTCTACATGATCTTTGGGAATTCTTCCAATGAGCAAGTGATGTACATGTTTTGCTTTTAATTTCACTGTAAGACATGTTGCTCATATGAATAAGTGACTTATTTTTAGAAAGCTCAAATTATTTCTCTTAGTTATGACACAATAATCCGGCCCAGGTATGCTGATCCAGACACTCTCAGACATGGGGCAGAACTGCTCCTTGCTCTCCCTTTGCCCAGCCGTTCATGAGGCACTGGAAGGCATGGCAGGTTCTAGCCCTGGCCCACCACCCCAGCATAGCCCCATAACAAGCCAGACAACCCCACCACTCCATGGGGGTCACCATTTTCCACATTTGGACTTCCCTCGCATCAGAACTCCACCCAGCAGACCAGCCCATCACAGCCTGAGTCGCGGGGTCACTTGCAGCTGTGTGGTTCATCAATAAATGCTTTATTTGGAGTTGATTACAAGAGTATGCCTCCCGCACGGCAAGCCTGGCAAGGTACTCGTGTGTATTTGATATGCCAAATACCAGTAACAATTATATTAGGTCATTCCCATGACCTAATATAATGGCTTGAGGCTCTTTATGTTCCTGTAGCAAGCCAATGCCCTTGGCTCTAGTAGCTTGAGACAGGACATATGGAGATATTACTGGTGCCCGCTCTAGCAAATAGATGATGAACGGGAAGATAGTGATAGTGATCACACAATTTATTATTCATTAGATGAAGCTTTCTTTTAAAATATTTAAATTTTGCTTTTTATGGTATATCAAATACACCACAGGTAGCTTGCCAGGCTCTGCAGTGGCTCTGGGTTCATTACAGGGGACCCAGTCTTTTCTACTTCTACCAGTTCTCACGGATGAGATAGGGTGCCAGGGGATGGAACCCCTTCGGCATGCGAGCAAGGAGAAAGACTAGTGCTGGACTAGTGCTGCAACCCCACTTAAGTTTCGATTTCAAATATTTTCCCGGAACATCTGTGGGTGGCAGCAAAGCAAGGAATCTTATGATCCATGGGTCAGAGGCAGGAGATGGCTTGGTTATTTATTTATTTATTTATTTTTGGCTTTTTGGGGTCACATCCCATGATGCTCAGGGGTTACTCTTGGCTTTACACTCAGGAATTGCTCCTGGCGGTGCTCAGGGGACCAGATGGGATGCCAGAGATTGAACCTGGGCCGCCTGCAAGGCAAACACCATAAGGCTGTACCCACTCTAGCCTTGGTTATTTTTAAAATTATTTTTTAATTATTGGGGGGTGGGATTGAGAGGATTGGGCCACTCCCAGTGGTGCTCAGGGTTTGTTTACTCTTGACTTTAGGACCAGAGCTCATTCCACTCCTAGTGGGCTCATGGGATCAAACCTGGGTCATTCGTGTGCAAGGCAAGTGTCCTACCCACTTGTAATATAGGCTAGAGTTACACGCTCTGTCTACATTATTTTCTTTATTGGTCTCTTGCAATGCCCCCTGCTGGGGAATCACATTGGATGCTGGAAATTGAACCTGGGGCTGTCTGCACAAGGCAAATCCCTACCCTGTACTACTACTACAACCCCTGAGTTAACTTCAACTCTCTAAAAAGCACACAGATGTACATGAATTTACACATTCCTGAAGTGGATAAACCCTGCACATTGCTTACAACAGCCTTTCAAAAGGTTCATTGCTTTCTGTGTGGGATCACCTGGAGGTACTTTATTGAATTTGGAGGAAATTCCTATACTTGATAACAGATATCTAAAGATACTCATTTATCATAAACAGAATCATTAGAACCATAATATAAGTACAGTACCATAGGCACATAAGTTTTTTATAATCAGTTTATTTAAGCACTGTGATTCGCAATACAGTTGTTATAATTGAAGCAGGAATGTCCTGTTGGGTTGGACGCATAGAGATGAGACTCCAGGAACATGACGTATATCCATTAATGTTTTTAATGATCACCAGCCGGAGGGGCAGCAGCTCTCATCTTGGCAGCTGATTGACTGCTGCTAACTGACCTGAGCTGACTGAACTGAGCTGACAAACCTGAGCTGACTGATCTGAGCTGACTGATTGTCAGCTCATCCACAAGAACCCCACAAGAACCCCAACTCTTTTATCCCCTAGTCTCAAAGGGCAATACAGCTGAAAGTTTGCATGGTTTACATTACAAAGACATTTCACATTCTTTGTATAGGACTTAGGAATAATAGGAAGAAGATATCCAGGAACCAAAAATCTGCAGGGGGCGCTATCTAGATTAGATAAGATGAACAAAAGAATGCATTACAGTTGCTAATACAGCCTTCTGACTAGCCCATGATGGCAAGGTCATGTAAGAAGAACAAGAAAAACCTGTTTTCTGCCTAACTTTAAGCATCGTCCATTAGACTCCATCTTAGGCTAGTTAGAGCCAACAAGTAAATGTGCAGAGAAATGATCTAGGAAAGCCTTGTCTGTGTAACTGCAACTTGATTAACAATCTCACTAGGGAATTCTACATACTAATTCTATTGGGAGACAGTCAGCCAGAAGTCCCTGTGTATCTGTTAAAAGGCAGTATCCATCAGATCTTCCTTCGCAAATCCTTAGATCTAACTTCTGCCAACATATAGGTATCCCCAACCCCACCACCGGGTGCTCCCAGCACTGCTAAAGACCCACATTACCTACCCACCCCACCCCCATGCCTGATCCCCTAGCCCACATTGATTGCATTGACTATTACAGCTTATATATGGTAACAGTACTGATAAATGCATGATCTTTTTCTAGTTGTTATGTGAGAATTTCACCCATCTGTATTCGTGCATTCAATGATTACTCATTTGTGATTGTGTACCTTAGACTTCAATCTATTAAATGTTGTGTGATACATGGCACATCTGTACATTTGATTATGTGGTCTCCTGTAGCTGCTGTCTCTGAGTGTTTCATGGTATTTTTTGGGACATTAAGCAGTCCGTGGGCTCCAATCACAGGGTGATCTGCATGAAGGGCTGTGGGGGGAACATATCCCCAGCCCTAAAAAAGCTGGAGTGTATAGCTGCAGCAGCCTGTATACCTTTGTTTGAGAAAGGCTTCTCTCTGGGGTGGGATTCTGAGGAGTAGTGAAATTCTACTTTGAAAATGGCAGTGATTGTTTCATTGAGGTTTTTCTGGTTCCTAGGGAATTGTTGGAATGACCGGGTCAAGACATTCACCCTCTAGGGGCTCATGCCCAGGCACATAGCATTTTATAATGGCTGCATGGCAACCAGTTTTTTTTAGTTCTGAGAGATATATGATAAGCCTATTTCTCAAATTTGTTTTTTAATCAAACTTGATAGGAAGAAAATTGAGACAAAATATTTGTTTCTTATCGGATCATTTAATATTTTTAGAGAAGTTTAATATGGGATGTAGATGAATTTAAACTTAAGAAAACCAGGGGAAAGGGAAGAACATGCATAGGAGAGGGCCTCTGATACTTCCACTTTAGCTAGGATAAAGGAAATAATTGTATTTTTTAATTCATGTGATTAACGCACACTCATATCTATATCAATATCTATCTATCTATCTATCTATCTATCTATCTATCTATCTATCTATCTATCTATCTATCTATCTATAAAATTGTATCACTGTCTTCCTGTTGTTCATTGATTTTGCTCGAGTGGGCACTAGTAACATATCCATACATCCCTTTGTAAGCAACTGTAGCCCAAGGGCATCTGCTTGCTTCAGGGACAGAAAGAGCCTCAAACCATTCTTCAGGTCATGGAATTGAGGTCCATAATTCTTACTAGTTTTTGGCATATGAAATAAAACATGGGTAGCTTGCCAGTCTCTGCTGTATGTGTATATATATATGTATGTGTGTTTGTATATACATACATATGTATATGTATATATCATATATATACATATATGTATATGTACATATATACCTATATATGTATATACACACATATATGTATATATACATATGTATATATATAACATATGTGTATATATGTATATATTCATATATATACATATGTGTATATATATATATATATATATATATATGGTCAATTGTGCTGAATCCTTTCCGGAAGCCAGCTTGCTCGCATGGTTGTCCTTCATCTAGTGTTCTGCCAATCCTGTTCAGGATGACTCGAGTAAACAGCTTGTAGATGACGAGCAACAGGCAAATGGGGCGATAATTGCCAATGTCATGAATGTCTCCCTTCTTGAACAGTACAACTGTCCTGCTGGTTTTCCATTGGGAGGGCACTTTGAATTCAGACAGGTAGCATGTGAAGAGCTGAACTAAGTGTATTGATGAGTACAGATGGCAAATTCTTCAGGTGTTCGGATCTGACTTTGTCTGGGTCTGGTGCTATTCCCTTCCTTACCGACGAAATGGCATGTCAGATTTCAGAAGGGAGAACGTTGGGAATGACATATCCATCCTGTGGAATTTGGTATGTGGGAAGGTGGACATGGCTATCAAAGGGAGCTGAATAGAAGTCATGGATAATCTTCTCCATTGCCTTTCTGGAAGATGTGATAGATACATCAAATCGTCGGTGGGCAATCTTGATCTTAAAGTTGGTGAAGAACAGGTGGGTGTTGCAAATGCTTTTCTTGGCTTCTGCTGCATCTTCCAGTATTTCTGCTCTTCTGTCTTTGAGGTCTTCCTTTATTGCTTCTTTGCACCACTTTGCAAGCTTGGATGTTAGCATTAGGTCTCCTGAGGCTCGTGCCTTGCCACATTGGCGAATGAGCTCCAGAGTTTCTGAAGACAGGCATCCTTTTGTGTCTTTCTCTCTCTCTCAGCATTCTTCGCACAATCATGGAGGTGCTGAATCAGTCAGATGTATTCTTCATCGATGTTGTCAGTGATGGTATCTTCCCATGTTGTCGCAATGGTGCTAAAGAGTTCCCAGTTGATGGTCATTCTGGGAGTTCTCTTCTTAAACTTTGCAGCTTTTTTCCCCATTGTGTGAAGTAGAATTTTGCACAAAGGAGATGGTGGTCTGATCCTGTTTGGAATTTTGGGACAACAGTGACTTTGGTCAGGCAAAACCGTCAATTGAAGATGATGTGGTCAATTTTATTGTGGAACTGTCCACCATGAGATTCTCATGTCCAACGTTTCGATTCAGGCTTCTGGAACTGGGAGTTCCCATGAATGATCTTGGTGGACATGATGAACTCGATAGTATCTCAACCTATTCATTCCATTCTAGGCCATGGGTCCCAATGTGGAGTTCTTCAGCCCATCTTCTCGGTTCTATCTTGGCATTAAAATCACCAACTATGATCTTGTAGAAGGTGTGATCTTTTTTATAGAACTTCTCTAGTTCCATGTAGAATTTCTTAATTTCATATTCCTTGTATGTGGATCTTGGTGCATAGACAATGAAGATAGAAATTGCTGACAGTGGGCCAGATCTCTTCAAGTGTATTTGTCCCATCCGGTTTGTTAGGCATTTAAATGAATCAATGTTTATGGCCAGGTTCGTCTTGACAAAGACACCAACACCACCGACGCCTCTTTCGTCGCATGTTCCAAGGAGTAATTCTTCTCCGGTATCAAATACAGTGTGATGTGACTGACGCCTCCTCATCTCAGTCTGACCAATGATGTCGTACTTTATTTTTTTGAGCTTGCAACATCAGATCCTTGATATATGCGTCTGATGCCAGCGTACGTGCATGGAAAGTACAGGCAGTCATTTTAGTCCTTCGTTTTGGCAGTCTAGGTTGTCGGTGAAATTTTATCAGGCACTGATTTTTCGCCTTTCTTTTTATTATTGTTATTATTATTATTATTTTGCTTTTTGGGTCACACTGTCGATGCTAAGGGGTTACTCCTGGCTCTGCACTCAGGAATTACTTCTGTTGTTCACCTTTTTTACTGTGGCCGTATTAAGGGCTCTTCTGGGGATCAGGAAAATAAACATTTTTGTTACTGGTTTTGGAATATTGAATACGCATAAGACAGCTTGCCAGGCTCTGCCGTGTGTGCGCTATACACTCAGCAGTCTGTGAGGCTCTCTCAGAGGAGTGGGTAGAATATTCATGGTAATTTGGAAGTAATATTCATGGTAATTTTCCATGGACCACGAGAGCAACTTTCAACCTGAGCCCACCATCCCGATGGAGCCTCAGAAGAGCCCAGAGAAACCCCCACACCTTGCTGGCAGCGGTTTTCACCATCCACACTCCGCAGCTTGTAAGATCTCCACCCAACAGACCAATCCAGTCTCCAGCCTGGCTTGTCAGAAACCCAGCCTACAAGGACCCACCCTGCAGAGACCCTCCCTTCAGAGGAGAGTATTTCAAGCCCAGGAATGCTTGAGCCACAGACACAGATACACCTGGTAGAGCAGAAACCAGCTATCCCCATTGCACATGGCCACTCTGCGGCAGCGCAATTTACCTACAAATTGCTGTGAATATTCTACTCACCCCTCTGAGACAGCCCCATAAAGAAATGAGAGTATAGCGCCTGCACGGGAGAGCCTGGCAAGCTGTCCGATGCGTGTTTGATATGCCAAAACCAGTAACTATCACTATCACTATCACTATCTTCCCGTTAATCATCTATTTGCTAGAGTGGGCACCAGTAATATCTCCATATGTCCTGTCTCACGCTAGTAGAACCCAAAGGCATCCGCTTGCTCCAGGAACATGAAGACCCTCAAACTATTATATTAGGTCATGGGAATGACCTAATATAAATGTTATTGGTGTTTGGCATATCAAATACTACACGAGCAGCTTGCCAGGTTTGCCGTGCGGGTGGCATACTGTTGTAGTCACCTGTAAATAAAGCATTTATTGATGAATTGCGCAGCTGCTAGTGGCCGCAAGCCGGACTGTGATAGTCTGGTCAGCTGGGTGGAGTTGTGACGAGAGGGAAGTCCGGATGCGGAAAATGGTGGGCCCCATGGAGTAGGGGAGGGTGGTCTGGCTTGTTGCGAGGCTCTGCTGGGGTGGCAGGCCAGGGCTAGAACCGCCATGCCTCCCAGGTGCCTCATGAGCAGCTGGGCACAGGGAGAGCAAGTAGCAGCTCTACCCCATGTCTGAGAGTCTCGGGTTCAGTATACCTGGGCCAGATTGAAAAAAAAACTGTTGCAGGGTGGCTGTGGATGATCCGGGCTGTGATAGTCTGGCTGCCGGGGTGAGTTGTGACAAGAGGAAAGTCGGAGGTGGAAAATGTCGGGCCCCATGGAATAGGGGAGGGTGGTCTGGCTTTAATTTATATTAAATTATAATATAAATATTATAATTTATAATATTTATATTATATAATATTATTAAATATTAAAATATTATGATTATTAAATATTTTAATATTTATTAGATATTATGTTGTGAAATGTAGTATTTATTAAATAATTATATATTTAATATGATTATTAAATATTATAATTTAAAGTATAAATATTATGATTTATTGTTGGAGGACATGTTTAGCTAATATGGGAGTTTTGTTGTTTTGCCCACTCCCAGCTTAATCTTACTTAAGCCAAGGTTCATTCTAATGAGATCTCTCTTCTATGTAATCACTGCTAGAGGGTGTAGCAGTTACAGAAGTCACCTTGATTGAATAACTTCTGACTTATACATCTACTAAGACTTCTATGTTTTCTAGATTGGGCACAGCTCCTCTTTATACCCACTGCACCCAGCGTGGGACAGTTAGAATTTACCAGGAGACTACCACCCTGGCTACGTTGAGACTACAGGAAGACTATAGGAAGGATCATACTAGTTTGCTCTAAGCAGGCGAGTGTGACCCTTTCAGTACATGAGAACAAGATACTCAGAATCACCCTGGTGCAGATAATAATAAAGGACCTTGTGGGTACAATCTAGATTACATGAAGCTCATGAAGTTAAGATGTATTACTTTATGTCAGCCCTCTCTCTCTCCAGTGTTTTACATAAGAGATAATCTCCTTAGTCCTTAGCATAACCTTTGTTTATACCTGCAATAAGATGTGGCACTACACTCTGTTTAGAGTTCTTTGTTGACATGCCCCCTCCCGGTTGGATTACTTTGGTGTATATAAGGGGCTGACTTGAGGCCCCTTCACCTTTTGCCTTTTGGTTCCTCAGTCTTCAGCTTTTGGCTCCTGCGGCTTTCGGATTTTGGCTTTTGACTTTTGGCCTTTTGCTCTTTGGCCTTTTGCTCCTTCCTCTGGGTAAGACTCAGCTCTGGTGAGACCCTCTCTCTCTTTGGTGGGAGATTTAGGCTCTTTTGTATGGTCTAAGTTCAGACCAGAGCTAAAGTTTGTTCATTATATTGGAGTGCTGTGGAAGAGCTTTTGTACCATTAAAAGCCTTTTTTTTTTGCAGTGGCAACTGCCAACGAATTTTATTTTATTTTATTTTTTTATGTTTTTTTATTTAAGTATTTTATTATACAACCGTGAGATATACAAATAAAAAGATATACAATTAAAAAGTTCATATTTGTGTTTTGGTCATACAGTGTTCCAGCACCCGTCCCTCCACCAGTGCCCATCTCCCACCACCAACGTCCCCGGTTCCCTCCCCTTCCCCAGCCCACCTCCATGGCAGGTTCTTTATTTCTTTCCCTTTCTCTCTCTTTCTCTTTTCCTTCCCTTCCAGACTATGGATTACATAACATACATTAAAAGGTTGTCATGTGTATCCTTTTGCCTCTATTTAATGCTCAGTTCTAGGTTGGCATTAGTACCCTCGACAATTATTAGCACACTGTTCCATTTTCTGTCTTACCTAACCTCTGACTCCCACAGGTTTGTGATAATTTCCACCTTTGACAAGACCTCCTGATATATGTTTCCCTTGACCTTGGATATTGGTATCATAATATGTACATATATATTTGTGCCATGCAAATATATGCAGTCATTCTGTATCTGTCTCTCTCCTTCTGGCTAATTTTGCTCAACATAATTTTCTCCATGTCCATCCATTTATAGGCAAATTTTATAACTTCATTTTTCCTAACAGCTGCATAGTATTCCATTGTGTAGATGTACCAAAGCTTCTTTATCCAGTCATCGATTTTCGGGCACTCGGGTTGCTTCCAGATTCTGGCTATTTTGAATAATGCTTCTATGAACATAAAAGTAGGGATGGTGTTTCCGCTGCGTATTTTTGGTTTCCCAGAGTATATTCCCAGGAGTGGTATGGCTTGGTCAAATGGGAGCTCAATTTCTAGTCTTTGGAGGAAAGTCCATATTGTTTTCTAGAAAGGCTGTACCAGCCGGCATTCCCACCAACAATGGATGAGTGTCCCCTTTTCCCCACATCCACGCCAGCACTTGTTGTTCTTGCTCTTTTGAATATGTGCCAGTCTCTGTGGTGTAAAGTGGTATCTCATTGTTTTTTTGATTTGCATCTCTCTGATGATTAGTGATGATGAGCATTTTTTATACGTTTTTTGGCCATTCGAATTTCTTCCTTACTGAAGTTTCTGTTCATTTCTTCTCCCCATTTTTTGATGGCGTTGTTTGTTTTCTTCTTGTAAAGTTCTACCAGTGCCTGATATATCCTGGATATTAACCCCTTATCAGATGGGTGTTGGGTGAATATTCTTTCCCATTCTGTGGACTGCTTTTGTATCTTAGTCACTGTTTCTTTTGAGGTGCAGAAGCTTTTTAGTTTCATGTAGTCATAGAAGAAACAGAAACACTCCCAAACAGCTTCTACAAGGCACATATCACCCTGATACCCAAAGCAGGGAGAGACAACACAAAGAAAGAAAACTACAGACCAATATCCCTGATGAACACGGATGCTAAGATCTTCAACAAAATACTAGCAAACAGAATTCAAAGAATCATCAAGAAGATTATACATCATGACCAAGTAGGATTCATCCCGGGAATGCAAGTATGGTTCAACATTCGCAAGTCAATCAACATAATATATCATATCAATAAAAGAAAAAATAAAAACCATATGATCCTTTCAATAGACGCAGAAAAAGCATTTGACAAGATCCAGCACCCTTTCATGATTAAAACGCTCCAGAAAATGGGAATTGAAGGGACTTTCCTCAAGATAGTTACAGCCATCTACCAAAAGCCCACAGCAAGCATCATTCTAAATGGGGAAAAGTTGAAAGCCTTCCCCTGAGATCAGGGACAAGACAAGGTTGCCCACTCTCACCTCTTTTTATTCAATATAGTACTGGAAGTACTTGCCATAGCAATCAGAGAAGAAAAGGACATCAAGGGCATCCAGATAGGCAAGGAAGAAGTCAAGCTATCATTATTTGCAGATGACATGATATTATACCTAGAGAACCCTAAACTCTCTACCAAAAACTCCTAGAAACAATAGACGCATATAGTAGAGTGGCAGGATACAAAATCAACACCCAAAAGTCAGTGGCTTTCCTATATACAAATAACAAAAGAGAAGAAAGGGATATTAAGGAAACTATTCCATTCACAAATTGTGCCACAGAAAATCAAATACCTAGGAATCAACTTACCCAAGTATGTAAAGGACCTATACAAAGAAAACTACAAGACACTGCTCCAAGAGATAAAAGAGGACACAAAGAAATGGAAACACATTTCCTGCTCATGGATGGGGAGAATCAACATTGTCAAAATGGTAATACTCCCTAGAGCTCTGTACAGATTCAATGCAGTCCCTATGAGGATACCGATGACATTCTTCAAAGAAATTGACCAAACGCTCCTGAAATTTGTATGGAACAATAAGCCCCCAAGGATAGCTAAAGCAATCCTAGGGAAAAAGAAGATGGGAGGTATCACCTTTCCCAACTTCAAACTGTACTACAAGGCAGTAGTAATTAAAACAGCATGGTATTGGAATAAAAACAGACCTGTGGACCTATGGAATAGAATTGAGTATCCTGACACCCAACCTCAAACACATGATCATTTAATCTTTGATAAAGGTGAAATGAGTCTAAAATGGAGTAAGGAAAGCCTCTTCAACAAGTGGTGTTGGGAAAACTGGGCAGCGACATGTAAAAAAATGAATTTGGACCTGTGTCTAACACCATGCACAAAAATCAGATCAAAATGGATTAAAGATCTCAATATCAGACTTGAATCCATAAAGTACATTGAAGAAAATATTGGAAAAACCCTCCACGACATTGAAGCTAAAGGCATCTTCAAAGGTGAGACATCACTAACAAAGCAACTAGAAGAAAAGATAAAAGCCTTTTTGGAACTGCACCGGACTTGTGAGTTTTCATCTGTTCTCCTGGCATCCTTGTAGGTAGAAGAGAACTGTCCTGACACTGTCGGGGACCCCGGCAGCCGTTCCCCGACATCTGGCGTCCCTCCCCTCCCCAGCAGCTATTCCTAAAGATTGGCCACTAATTATCATAGACTTAAAAGATTGTTTCTACAACATACCTATCCACCCAGATGATCGTAAAAGGTTTGCATTTTCAGTTCCATCCATCAATCATAAAGGTCCTTTACATAGGTTTCAATGGACAGTATTACCACAAGGAATGACTAACTCACCAACAATGTGTCAATACTTTGTTGATGAAGTTTTGAGACCTTCTCGTGTTAAATTTCCCAATGCATACATCATCCACTCCATGGATGTTATCTTGCTAGCCTGTGATAATTCCAAAGATCTCCAAAATTTGTACAATGAAGTAATGACAGTTTTACCTGAGGCTGGTTTACAAGTAGCTATGGAAAAAATCCAGATGCAGCCTCCATATGAATATTTGGGCTATGCTCTTGACCGCACTACAGTGAGTCGTCAAAAAAATTTCCATTAGTCAAAAAAGGCTCAAAACCTTGAATGATTTTCAAAAACTGCTGGGAGATATCAACTGGGTGCGCCCCTCCCTTGGGATTCCTAACTGTGAGCTCAGTAACCTGTTCCACACCCTTGAAGGTGATCCTGCTTTGAATAGCCCAAGGCAACTAACTCCTAAAGCTCAAAAGGAATTAGACTTTTTCATGGATCGGCTTCAAAAATCTTACCTCTCCAGATTTAATCCCGGAGAAAAGGTATGGTTATTGGTCTTCAACACTCCCGAGTCTCCAACTGCTGCTATAGCCCAATTATCTGGACCTTTAGAATGGGCTTATTTACATAACAAGCAGAATCCTACTGCTACACCTTACCTTGAGATGATAGCCAACCTTATAATTAAGGGAAGATCAAGAACCCAAGTATTACTTGGACATGATCCTCATGGAATTGTACTACCTGACCCTAAAAAAGAAATTGAAGCTCTTTTACCACTCAGTGAAATCCTTCAAAGAGCTTTAGCAGATTTTTTAGGAGAAATATCTTATCATTACCCAGCTGGAAAAAACTGGGAATTTCTGAAAAGGACACCTTTTGTAATTTCCACCATTGTCCGTTCCTCACCTATTCCTGATGCTCCAGTATACTATATTGATGGCTCCTCATCAGGAAAGGGCGGAATTACTGGTCCTTCATTGACCACAACAGTGCACACAAATTATAAATCCGCTCAGCAAGTGGAACTCGCAACCCTGATACATTTACTATCCCATATATCTGGCCCATGTAATGTGGTGAGTGATTCGGCATATGTAGTTGGTTTATTTCCTGGAATCGTCACTGCTTCATTAAATGCCCATAATCCCATAATTCAGGAGCTACTCAAGAAACTGCAAGAAACCCCGATCCCACACACCCACACCGCCCCCGGCGAGGCGAGGAAGCAACAGCAGACTCGGCGCACCATCAACAGCTGAGGAAGAGCACCAAACCGACAAAGCTCGCCGCCTTCCACAGCCCGGGACAAACAGCGAAGCCCGCCCCACGCACCAAGGAGAACCGAGGAGACACAAGAGAGAGACAACCCAGGGAGACACGCAAGGGGCAAACGAGAGCACTGCTTTACTCAGTGCTTCTCTGTCATGGGTATTCCCCATACCATAAAAACAGATAATGGTCCCGCTTACACCAGCAAAACCTTCAAATCATTTTGCGAAGAGTGGCAGATCAAACATATTACAGGAATTCCATATAATCCGCAAGGACAAGGAATTGTTGAACGTGCTCACAGAACGCTTAAAACTCAGTTATTGAAGCAACGAAAAACAAGTATGCCTCCAATGGATTCTTTATCTTTAACATTATTCACCTTAAATTTCTTAAATTTACCTCAGGGCGAGATGTACACAGCTGCTGAAAGACATTTTCAAGAAGATATACAGGCTCAGAAACCAATCAATTCACCTATCTGGGTGAAAATTGATGATAAATGGGTAACAGGTAATCTCCTCATTCGAGGAAAAGGATATGCCTATGTTTCAACGGATGGCAACCCTGCCAAGAAGCTTTGGGTCCCACTACGCCTTGTTAAAACTCGAGTTCTCCAAGATTCAGGAAATGCCTAAATTCTTCCGAAATAAGTTGCAGAAAGACGTCGCAAACTACTGTTAAAACCATTTACACTTAGTTCACTTATAATAATAATCTTGCCTTGCAGCCTATTGATGTGATGACTGGAGATAAACTATTACTAAAAAAAAAAAGGGTGGAAAAAGCTGAACTCTGGAAATAGCGTTTTTTGTCAAAACCGCTTAGCAATTAATGAGTTTTCTAATATTTATTGTTTATAGATAAAAAACAAATTTTACAGGAAGAGAACTTGGCTACTACAGATTCCCTCTACAGGAATGGACGCTCTCTCACCATCATATTTGCCGGCTTTATATTCATGAAGCGCGTTTGATTCGTTAGTATTTATCACCCTAGATGGGTCATATATACAGCTGTAATATACTGACCGATCCAATTTGTGTGTGTGCATGCGTGTGTGGTGGCCACCATTATGTTTGTGAATAATGTTGTGTCTATGTTATGTCTAAACTACTGCCTTCTCAATTGGATTCATCAGCTCCTTCGCTGACCTATTAGACTCCTCAATTTTGATTAGTCAGTTCTCATACTTATCTCACTGCTCACCTGCGTTGGAGCTTCTTTATGTTCTTCTCTCCATACCAGACTTGGATTCCTGCCAAACCCCTCATGACCTCTATTTGTGATTAATTTCAAAGTGTTTTTGTCTCACCTAAAATTAAGTGATAGGTATGGTTACCGGTGCCAGTGTTCCCTTGCTGAAGATGCCTTGTGAAATGCCTGTACTGCTGTTCCAGAGACCTATTCCAGTGCTTGAGAAGTTTGTTCCAGTGCTCTTGATCCAGTGTTCCTGCTAATACATTGAGTCCCTGATGATTGCTCTTCCGAGACTCATTCCTGTCTTCACCGATGCTGCTGTTCCAAAATCAGTTCTTCGGACCTTGTTCCAGAGATGTGACTTCATGGGAAATTGACTCTCACTAATTTAGGACAGTACAGGTTGTAGTCTGTTATAACCAAACAGCCAGAGACATTTTACTATGAACTGTACTCAGTTCAAAATTAATTCGAAGCAATGATAAACAAATGGGATTACATAAAATTGAAAAGCTTCTGCACCTCAAAAGAAATGGTGACCAAGATACAAAGCACAGAGTGGGAAAGGATATTCACCCAATACCCATCTGACAAGGGGTTAATATCCAGGATATATCAGGCACTGGTAGCACTCCACAAGAAGAAAACAGCCAACTCCATCAAAAAATGGGGAGAAGAAATGAACAGAAGCTTCCAAAAAGAAGAAATTCGAATGGCCAAAAGGCATATGAAAAAGTGCTCTTCATCTTTAATCATCAGGGAGATGCAAATCAAAACAACAATGAGATACCATCTCACCCCACAGAGACTGGCACACATCCAAAACAGCAAGAACAACCGGTGCTGACTTGGATGTGGGGAAAAAGGGACTCTGATCCACTGCTGGTGGGAGTGCCGACTGGTCCAGCCCTTTTGGAAAACAATATGAGCATTCCTCCGAAAGCTAGATATTGAGCTCCCATTTGATCCAGCAATAGCACTCCTGGGAATATACCCGAGAGACCGAAAAACACATAGCAGAAACACTATCTGTACTTCTTTATTCATCTCTGCGCTATTCACTATAGCTAAAATCTTGAAACAACCTAAATGCCCGAGAACAGAGGACTGGTTAAAGAAACTGTGGTTCATCTACACTATGGAATACTATGCGGCTGTCAGAAAAGATGAAATTATGAAATTTACCTGCAAATGGATGGACATGGAGACTATCATGCTGAGTGAAATTAGTCAGAAGGAAAAGGACAGATATAGAATGACTGCATTTATTAATAGGATATAAATAGATACCAGTGTTTTACTAAATATGGGAAATGGTAATGGCAGATTAAAACTCACCACTGAATATACACAAAGAGACTTAAGTGATAAACTCTAAATATCTGCAGGGCTAGCCACAATGTGTAAAATAAGAGGGAGAGAGATGCAGAGACAGAGAGAGATAGAGAGAGAAAGAGAGGAAACTGGGGTACCTGCTATTAAGGCGGCCTGGGGGGGGGAGGGGGGAGGAGTACATTGGTGGTGGAAATGGGGCACTGGTGGAGGGATGGGTGCTGGAATACTGTATTACCAAGAACCAATTATGAACACCTTTGTAATTGTATGTTTCACGGTGGTATAATAAAAAATTTAAAAAAAATTAAAAAAGCAAAATTAATTCGACATAGGGACAACATATGATATTACCTTGTAATTGGAATTGTTCCTTTTCTGTATCACTCCCTGTATGTATTATTTAGAATACTTGTATCTTTATATTTTTTGTAAACAAAAAAGGGAGACTTGTTGGAGGACATGTTTAGCTAATCTGGGAGTTTTGTTGTTTTGCCCACTCCCAGCTTAATCCACTCCCAGCTTAATCCCGGCATCCTCGGAGGTAGAAGAGAACTGTCCTGACACTGTCGGGGACCCCGGCGGGCCATTCCCCGACAATTTATAATACTATTTATAATATTATTTATAATATTAATGATGTATTTACATACATCATTGCAACACCACACCCACTTCCTCCACCAATGTCCTACAAACTCTTTCCATCACAGACCCCTCCCTCCCTACCTTCCTCGCCTCCACCAGAGAAACCCTAGAGTTTCTTCAGAGACTCCTGAACTCCTGTCGACCAAGTATCCAGTTCTGTTGCCTTTGACCATCTGAAGCTCCCTTGCTATGTTTTTATATCCCTCATGTGAGAGAGATCATTCTGTATCTGTCCCTCTTCTGACTGACTTCACTCAACATGACACTCTCTAGTTCCACCCGTGTAGAAGTAATCTGCATGCTTTGATAGTTTTCTCATAGTTGAATAGTATATTCTCTGGAATAGTGTTTCTTCAACTCTGTGTTTAACTTTTCCTTTCATCCCCTCCAGTAGCCTTTGGAAACCACGACAATTGAACAGGTCTATAGAGATCTGAGCCCCGTTCTGCACTCAGGTAATCAATAATCAGCTCTGACTCCACTGCAGAGAGCAGGCCTGCAAACTCTGCAAATGCACATTTGCCATCTCATTACTCTATCAGAAGCCAATTAAAGTAGCCGTTTGGCAAGATCTTCTACTGTGTAATTCTAATGTCCCAGAGATAATTGCTCTATTTCTATTGCACAAGTTATTCTGGCATTAAATAGATATAATGAGTAAAATGGGGTTTTTCTTTAGTCATCAATATAAAAAAAGCAATACTACACCGCATCCATCGACTCTTCGGTGGTTAGAAACTTCAACAGGAGCAACACTGTGCAGAGGCAACAGAAGCAAGGGAGAATGGAGGGTAGGAGTAACAATAGTGAGGAGTCAAATAAACACATTAGATGTCAGGAAGCAGAAACACAAGCTTGCTTATGCCTGTCCCATAACAGTATATAAACTTCCTAAAGTTTGTTGTTGGACTTGGGAATTATAGGGTGAATGGGGCATCACCCAAGCAGTGCTCAGGAGGTTTGCAGGGGCCCTTCCCAGTGATTCTTGGTGGGTCAATGAAAGGAGCATGGGTGCTGTGCTGCATGAGGCCTTCACTACTGGAGACAAACTAGGTGTTTTGGTCCTCCAGGGCCACACCTGACCCCGAAAGAACCCTTAATACGGCAGCAGTAAGAAAGGCGAACAAGCAGTACCCGATAAAATTTCACAGCCATCCTAGGCTTCCAAAACGAAGGACTAAAATGACTGTCTGTACTTTCAATGCACGTATGCTGGCATCAGAAGCATATATTGAGGGATCTAATGGTGCAAGCACAAAGATCAAGTACGACATCATTGGTCCTGAGAGGAGGAGGCGTCAGTCGCATCATGCTGTATTTGACACTGGAGAAGAATTGTTTCTTGGAACATGCGACAAAAAGAGGCGTCGGTGGTGTTGGTGTCCTTGTCAACATGACAGTCAACATTGATTCATTTGAATGCCTAACAAACCAGATAGGATGATTACACTTGAAGAGATGTGGCCCACTGCCAGAAATTTCTATCTTCATTATATACGCACCTACATCCACATATAAAGGAGATGAAGTTGAGAAATTCTACACGGAACTGGAGGAGTTCTATAAAAAAGATCACAGCTTCTACAAGATCATATAGTGATTTTAATGCCAAGATAGGACCGAGAAGATCGGCTGAAGAACTCCACATCGGGACCCATGGCCTAGAATGGAACAAACAGGGTGAAAGACTATCTGAGTTCATCATGTCCACCATGACCATTGATGGGAACTCACAGTTCCAGAAGGCTGAAGTGAAACGTTGGCCATGGGAATCTCCTGGTGGACAGTTCCATAATGAAATTGACCACATCATCTTCAATTGATATCTGACTGATGTCGCTGTTGTCCCAAAATTCCAAACAGGATCTGACCACTGTCTCCTTTATGCAAAATTCTACTTCACTCAATGGGGAGAAAAGGCAGCAAAGTTTAAGAAGAGAACTCCCAGAACGACCACCAATTGGGAACTCTTTGGCACCATTGCAGCAACATGGGAAGATACCATCATTGATGACATCGATGAAGAATACAACCGACTGGTTCAGCACCTTCATGATAGTGCAAAGAATGCTGAGAAAGAGAAAGACACAAAAGGATGCCTGTCTTCAAAAACTCTCAAGCTCATTTGCCAATGTGGCAAGGCGCGAGCCTCAGGCGACCAAATGCTAAAGACCTCAAAGAGAGAAGAGCAGAAATGCTGGATGATGCAGCAGAAGCCTGGAAAAGCATTTGTAGTGCCCGCCTGTCCCTCGCCAACTGTAAGCTCGATGACTGCCCTCAGACTGAAAGAAAACAGCAACTCAACAACCCCTCCCCAACCAGGCAGGCCTACTCATGGAAAATTACCATTTAAAGGCCTAAATAACCCTTTCATTAATATTAAATAGTGTGAAGAAAAAGTACACTAAGTTCTAAGGGTGAACGGGGAACCCCCGAGACCAGACCGCAAAGAGTCAACAAGAGCACACTAAAATAGTGGATGGGCTCTGCAAGTAGGCCAGATAAAGCCGAAGGCCTCCTCCCAAACAAATGTCAAGGGAGGAGCCCTAACTATAACCTTGAATAACATCCTGATATGGTGTGCACCCTGCACCCAGAAAAACCACAAGCTTGTTGTACTGTAAAAGTTTCTTTTGTCTCAGAATGCTATAAAAACTGCTGTATCTCAGTTCGGGGCTCTTAGCTTCTAGCCCACCATCGGTTATTCTGAGAGCCCCAGCATGCTTGGAAAATAAAATAAAACCATAGGCCCGGTCTCTCAGAGTTTACCTTGATAGGTGCAGTGTTCTGAGGCTCCCAGTCGGTCACCCCATCAGGTGGCCAACCCTTTCATTTGGGGGCTCATCCGGGATCGGGAGTTGAGGACCCCACCTAGCCAGGATCTACCTGACAAGACCATCCTGGATAAGTTTGGCACCTTTTCCACCGCGATCGCTAGATTAGTGTGCTGGTCAGCTCAGGGACTCTCGAAGTGACTGTCGGATCGAGTCAGTGGGCCGGGCGTAGGTCTAGCCTCCTTTCACCCTGACTGTGTTGAACAGTTCCAGGACCACAGGTCACAACCCTGGGGTGTTGCAGGACTCCTTTAAGGGCCGCTGCATTAGCACACTAAAGGGCCTAGGTGAGGTGCAGGGAGGGGATTATCTAAGGACATTTAACACTCCCTGCTTTCCATAACAATGGGAGGAAGGTCTGAGTTGCAGGAGTATAAACCAGCCGGTTTTCACTCTCCCGGCTTCTTTGGGGGCTTTGCTCGCTGTGAGCGGTTCGCCCTGCTTGGAAGTTTTTCTTCTCCTTTCCCAAAGCCTTTATACGTGGTGGTCGCCATCTTGGCCTCACGTGGCTGGGGTTCTAGCCTGGAATCCTAAGCATCGGGTTTTTCCTTTTGCTTGATTTGTATGCCTGAACCTGTAATAAGTAAAGCCTTTTAAAACTGCATCGGATTCCTGAGTGTTCCATTCCTTGCGGCTTCGGGGTAGAAGGGAACTCGCTTCCCGGCACTGTCGGGGACCCCGGCGGCCCCCGACACTGGGGACACCCCAGTGGTGGTGGAGATCCAGGGATGCACCAGTTGATTCTGACTGGGGGGAAGGAGACACAAACGCCTCCTTCCAAGTCGAGAATGAGAGAAGTCTGGGTCAAGTCCGGGCCTCAGGCTGAGTTCTAAGAAGACCTAGGTTTGTAACCCAGATAAAGCAGGTTGGATCCCAACACCGAGGATTCTCTTAAGCTCATCATGGCAGTCTAAGTAAATGCTGTTCGGAAAACAAAATATTCCAAATCTGGATTGTAAAAATGGTAAGTGTGGTGTAAGTCTAAGTAAAAAAAGGACTGGTCCGCATGATTAAAAAGAGTGTAAAACTGTGTTAAGTAATCTCTGTCCTATTTGTAATTGTGACCTATGTATATTTGGTTATTGACATCATGCACCACAAGAAATTTCATCTCTCTCCCCTCCCACCTCACATAAGTCACCAGTGAGGCCCACCTACATCATTTTGGCGACTGCAGCAGGACGTTGCAGTTGCAGTAAAAAGTTCCACCAAAAAAAGGTAATCAGTAAAAATCTGCTAAAAAGGTATGCTCCATTGAAAATCTCTAGGGGGGACGGGGGAGGAATGTTATAACCACTGTGTAAGTGTGTGTGTGTGTGTGATAAGCACCCTGATAGGTCCCTCCTATCAGGCGTAAGTTTTTGGCTCCACAACTTGGCACACTTAAGGTCCCTCAAAGGTTACAGAGCCCGAGTGGGCTGTCTGCCACGAAGAACATATGGTCTATGGTGGCGCTAACCTAGCGGTCAGCCGCAAGTCACAACTGCTGAGTCTACTATAGCTAAGTTCTTCACCAGCCAGACAAGCAACTGAATGATCTCTGTAAAGAGGCACCCCTCCTTTGTCTGTCTCTTTTCACCTATCACTATGGAAGAAATGGAAGAATACTCACTAGAGAAAAATTCTAGGAGACCAAATTTCAGGTAGCAGTCCTTTTCCCTCTAGCAAGAGAACTGGCTAAAATATATCTGAAGGTCAATTGAAAAGTTAAGCAGCTTTTAGCCCCAGGCTTTGCAAAGAAAAGAAAAATCTCAGATTTGCTCTACGTGTGACATTAGTACCCTCGACAATTGTGAGCACACTGTTCCATTTTCTGTCTTACCTAGCCTCTGACTCCCACATGTTTGTGATAATTTCCACCTTTGACAAGACCTCCTGATATATGTTTCACTTGACCTTGAATATTGGTATCATAATATGTGCATATATATTTATGTTATGCAAATAAATGCAGTCATTCTGTATCTGTCTCTCTCCTTCTTGCTAATTTCACTCAACATAATCTTCTCCATGTCCATCCATTTATAGGCAAATTTTATAACTTCATTTTTCCTAACAGCTGCATAATATTCCATTGTGTAGATGTACCAAAGCTTCTTTATCTGGTCATCGATTTTCGCGCACTCTGGTTGCTTCCAGATTCTGGCTATTGTGAATAATGCTGCTATGAACATAAAAGTAAGGCTTGGTGTTTCCGCTGCATATTTTGGTTTCCCAGAGTAGATTCCCAGGAGTGGTATGGCTTGGTCAAATGGGAGTTCAATTTCTAGTCTTTGAGGAATGTCCATATTGTTTTCTAGAAAGGCTGTACCAGCCGGCATTCCCACCAACAATGGATGAGTGTCCCCTTTCCCCCACATCCATGCCAGCACTTGTTGTTCTTGCTTTTTGAATATGTGCCAGTCTCTGTGGTGTAAAGTGGTATCTCATTGTTGTTTTGATTTGCATCTCAGGCACTGGTAGAACTTCATACAAGAAGAAAACAAAAACAACCCCATCAAAAAATGGGGAGAAGAAATGAACAGAAACTTCAGCAAGGAA
>JAJIBD010000118.1:0-22500 GCA_021461705.1 Cryptotis parvus
ATCACTAACTAAAAGCAAACTAGAAGAAAAGATAAACATATGGGACTACATGAAACTAAAAAGCTTCTGCACCTCAAAAGAAACAGTGACTAAGATACAAAAAGCAGTCCACAGAATGGGAGAAAGAATATTCACCCAATACCATCTGATAAAGGGGTTAATATCCAGGATATGTCAGGCACTGGTAAGAACTTTACAAGAAGAAAACAAACAACCCCATCAAAAAATGGGGAGAAGAAATGAACAGAAACTTCAGCAAGGAAGAAATTCGAATGGCCAAAAAACATATGAAAAAATGCTCATCATCACTAATCATCAGAGAGATGCAAATCAAAACAACAATGAGATACCACTTTTACACCACAGAGACTGGCACATATTCAAAAGAGCAAGAACAACAAGTGCTGGCGTGGATGTGGGGAAAAAGGGGACACTCATCCATTGTTGGTGGGAATGCCGGCTGGTACAGCCTTTCTGGAAAACAATATGGACTTTCCTCCAAAGACTAGAAATTGAACTCCCATTTGACCCAGCCATACCACTCCTGGGAATCTACTCTGGGAAACCAAAAATACGCAGCGGAAACACCATCCCTACTTTTTATGTTCATAGCAGCATTATTCACAATAGCCAGAATCTGGAAGCAACCAGAGTGCCCGAAAATCGATGACTGGATAAAAGAAGCTTTGGTACATCTACACAATGGAATACTATGCAGCTGTTAGGAAAAATGAAGTTATAAAATTTGCCTATAAATGGATGGACATGGAGAAGATTATGTTGAGCGAAATTAGCCAGAAGGAGAGAGACAGATACAGAATGACTGCATTTATTTGCATGGCATAAATATATATGTACATATTATGATACCAATATCCAAGGTCAAGTGAAGCATATATCAGGAGGTCTTGTCAAAGGTGGAAATTATCACAAACGTGTGGGAGTCAGAGTTTAGGAAAGACAGAAAAATGGAACAGGGTGCTAATAATAGTCGAGGGTACTAATGCCAACCTAGAACTGAGCATTAAATAGAGGCAAAAGGATTCACATGACAACCTTTTAATGTATGTTCTGTAATCCATAGTCTGGAAGGGAAGGAAAAGAGAAAGAGAGAGAAAGGCAAAGAAATAAAGAACCTGCCATGGAGCAGGGCTGGGGAAGTGGGGAGGGAACCGGGGATGTTGTTGGTGGGGAGATGGGCACTGGTGGAGGGACGGGTGCTGAAACACTGTATGACCAAAACCCAAACATGAACTTTTAATTGTATATCTTTTTATTTGTATATCTCACGGTGGTATAATAAAATACTTAAAAAAAAAAAAAAAAAAAAAAGAAAAAAAAAAGAGTATTCTTGCTACTTTTTTTTCATTTTTGGGGTCACACCTGGAAATGCTCAGAGGTTTCTCCTTCCTCTCCATTTAGGAGTTTATACTGATGGTGATCAAGAGATCATATGGGATGCTGGAGATAGAACATGGGTGTGCAAAGTCAGCCTCCTACCCACTGTACTATTGTTATGGTCCTGGAGAAATTATAAATAAGGAACCCCTCATAAAAACTATATATCTTTAAAAATGAAATCTTAAAGTCTGAGCTGGTATGATATATCTAAGGCACTTGAACAATAGTCATTAGATGCTGCATCAACCCTAAATTAGCATTTACATTGATAAACAAAGGTACAAAACTATTTCATTATCTCCATAAATACAGATTAATAATTAGAACTAAATCAATGCTCATTCACTGTTAAAATCATCAGAAATTTGAATTTAAGATAAATATCTCAGTCTGTTAATCTCAGATACAATAAGGCCACAATTTGCATAATTCATGATGGGGTAGAAACGAAAGTCTTTCCTGCGCTGTTGTGCACAAGGCAGAGAAGACAGTGATGTTCACTTTCATGTCTATTATTCATTACAATATTATAATTCTTGCTATCAATTAGACAATAAGGAGAAATTAGTGAAGTAATTAATGGGAAATGGGGGGAAAAGGAAAATGAAAACAAAGGACCAGTGAAACTGGTGTTTGAAAGAATAAAAAATATTGATAAACATAAACTCAAAGAAAGCAAACAAAGGACGAATAAACTGATGAAGGGGGAAGCATTACATCCATAGAAATTAAAGGATTCACCAAAATTATGTTAAAGTGTTTTTTACAAACAAGAGAATAAATTGTTGCCCTCCTATATCTTCCAAGACTGAATGAGGCAATAAGTAGCAACAAATCAAAATGGCAATCAACTGTCTTCTCAAAAACAAAGATGGATCTATGCCAAGATGGATTTGATAGTAGTTCAAGTTCTTCTGAACCTTTACAGAGACTTGCCTCCAATAATTTTCACTGTCTTCCCGTTCATCGTCGATTTGCTCGAGTGGGCACCAGTAACATCTCCATATGACCTGTCTCATGCAAGTAGAGCCCAAGGGCACCTGCTTGCTCCAGGAAAATAAAGAGCCTCAAACCATTCCCATCAGGTCATGGGAATGAGGTCTATAATTGTTACTGGTATCTGGCATATATAATATGACACGGGTAGCTTGCCAGGCTCTGCCGTGGGGGTAGCATACTCTTGTAGTCATCTCAAAATCCAGCATTTATTGATTGAACCACTTGCGTCTTGCAGGCGGAGAGCTGAAGCTGTGATAGGCTGTTCTGCTGGGTGCAGTTCTGATGAGAGGAAGTCTGGGGCGGATTAAGGGAAGAGTGCAGCAGGGTGGATCTCGATGGGCCAGGCTGTGATAGGCTGTTCTGCTGGGTGCAGTTCTGATGAGAGGGAAGTCTGGGACGGATTAAAAGAGTGCAGCAGGGTGGATCTCGATGAGCCAGGCTGTGATAGGCTGGTCTGCTGGGTGGAGTTCTGATGAGGGAAGTCCGGGTGTGGAAAAATGGAGGCCCTCATGGAGTGGGGGTCATCTGGCTTTGTTGTGAGGCCCTGCTGGTGGCAGGCCAGGGTTAGAACCTCTGAGTCACCTTCCCTGATGAGTTTATCTCCGTCTTTGGCAATAAGCATAGGTCTGGGTATTGGAGTTTGTCCCTTTTGCTTATTGTTTGCCTTTCCTTTTGCTATCTTCTTCAAACAGTATCTTTCTTATGAATTCTTCAGTGGTATTCAAACTGGTCTCCATATTTTTTGTCTGCCCACGATGCTGGTCTGCACATGGATGAGCTTGATTCCATACCAGCACCACACATGATCCATCACATCCCTAATCGTGTCCTTGAGGGAGGACAACAGGTACATTGGTGATAGGAGTTCTGTTTGCAATTCCGTGCATCAGAAACCATTACAAAAAATATTGTAAATCAGAGAATCTCAATAAACAAACAATAAAAATAAATTCAGTATCCAGGAAGTTTAATATCAAAACAATAATACAAAAATATTTTCCTTTAATTCTTCATTCTTACTCATTTAGTGTCTGACAGTAGTACTCTCTTAAGAACTTTTTATAAATTTTCACACTTTTTTTATAAAGTTGAAGAAACTCTAATTTTCCCAATCTATTTCTGAGTCACCTATTACTCTGATACCAAAAGTAAACAGATACACCAGGCAAAAATTTAACTATAGATTTACATTGATGATATTGATGCAAAGTTTCTCAACAAAATAGTAGTATATTAAATTAGTAAAATGAATCCAACAAACAAAACGTCAAAAACAACATACACCATGACTTAATGGAAGTCATCCAAAAGACAGAATAACTTAATACAGGGGAAGGAGTAGCAGGTAGGGTATCTGCTTTACATTAGTCAACCTAGGTTTAACCCAGAGCACCCTATATGAGTGAAAAGCCTGGACACAACCCTGAGAATTTCTAGGCATGTTCCCCAAACTAAACATACAAACAAAAATAAGTTTAATATATAGAAGTCAGTAAACAATATACATCATATATACAAGGAAAATGAAAATATTATGATAATATCAAAAATACAGAGAAAGAGAGAGAAGCCAGCATTCATTCATGATCAAACTAGAAAAATTTGATACTTTGTTACAACTATAAAAAGCTTGACACGATCATGACTCATAGAAACAAACCAAATGGGATTGAAGAAACTTTTCTCAGCATAGTTAAATTTATTTAATACAAACCTTAAAAGTAAATGACATATTCAATGGTGAGGAAAGAACCTTATCCTTAAGAACAGGCACAAGACAAGTTGTCCACTCTCACCATTACAGTTCAACATAGTATTAGAAGAAATCCTCTCCATAGCAATTTGGCAAGAAAGATATTAAGTGCTTCCAGATCAGAAAAAGAGTCAGACAACCCCTATTTGCAGATGACACAATTTCATACTTAGAAAATCTTAAAGACTCATACAAAACTCCTAAAATGAGTAAACACATGCAAAATATCACAGGCTACAAAATCTCTGGTCTTTGAGGGGATAGGGCAATTTGGGGGAGGAGACATTGGTACAGTGTGGAGTGAACTGGGCACACTGGTGAAGGGTGAGCGTTGTGGAAAGATGCATTAATATGGTCCTAGAATAGAATTTTAAAACATTCTGCGGTATACTGAGAGCAAAGTCGTTGAGAAAATAAAATTTTAGTTTCACAGGAAATGAAATTTTCATCCCAAACTGTCCTCAAGGGGGATATGCACAACACTGTCTTCAATCATCTATATCTGTCTCTCAACTTCCTTTTAAATTTAAAATATTTTATGGAAATATGATGATTCACAAAGTTACCCATACCTGAGTTTCAATCATCCAGGTATGCAAATCCAGTACCCTCACCAACGTCAAATCCCTCAACGGTGCCCTCATTTTCCCTCCAAGGCCCTCTTTCTCCTTAAGAGGCACACTTTTAAGTTTGGTTGTTGTAGTTGGGGTGCTCTAAAATTGACTCAAGATTTTCATCCTTTGTAATTTTAATAAAAGTATCCAAGAGGTGTAAAATAATTTCATTAACAGTTCCATTGAAAATTGACATTATTTTCACACCTTTAAAGGGAAAGGGAGTTTTACTCAAACAATAAAATTATTTATTTGATGCATGCATTTGATCTGCTTTCAAAGTTCGGTTCAGTTTTTAACTTATTTACCTTTCCATTGCAATAATGCCAGGTTTCATTAACAGAGGTATATGTAGAATTTTCATAAGCAAATATTAATATTCTTAGCTTGATAATTATGGTTTTCTTAACACTAAGGGTGGCATTGAGAAAGCACAAGACTTAAGTCAATTGCCTGGGATGTGTCTGATCATATTTGATCCTTGCATTGATATGGTGCCCTGAATACTGCAAGAAGTAATGCGGCATTAGAGCTAGGAATAAGCCCAGACCACAAATGGGTGTAGTAAAACCATTCTCCAAATGTTTTAAAAATGTAACAGGAAGAGAATTAATATTATCTTTGATTAATTCTGCTTCACATGTCCTCATTGTCAGAAAAATTAAAATTTGGAATGCATCAAAATGTACCTACCATGCTGGTTTGATTTTTTTCTTCATGACATTAAGCTAAATAAAGTCTAAAATTAAAATGACAGTAGCATATGCCACATAATGCCTTGGCTGTTTAAATTTACTCAGAGTACAAAAAAGGGGAAAATTTATCTAAATTTTAATGGAATCATATATATATGTATATATAATTAAACCTTACACAACTTTAATACCCACCCTCAAAGACAAGATCAGTTAATCTTTGATAAAGGTGCAGAGTCCAAACTTGAGTAAGAAAAGCCTCTTCAACAAGTGGTGCTGGGAAAACTGGACAACTACATGTAAAAAATGAATTTGAACCTGTGTCTAACACCTTGCACAAAAATCAGATCAAAATGAATTAAAGATCTTAATATCAGACCTGAATCCATAAAGTAACTTGGAAGAAAATATAGGAAAAGCCCTCCACGACATTGAAGCTAAAGACATCTTCAAAGGTGAAACACCATTAACAAAGCAACTAGAAGAAAAGATAAACATGGGACTACATGAAACTGAAGAGCTTCTGCACCTCGAAAAGGAACAGTGACCAAGATAGAAAGACAGTCCACACAATGGGAAAGAATATTCACCCAATATCCATCTGATAAGGGGTTAATATTCCAGGATATATCAGGCACTAGTACAACTATATAAGAAGAAAACAGCCAACCCCATTAAAACATGGGGGAGAAGAGATGAACAGAAACTTTGACAAGGAAGAAATTCCAATGGCCAAAAAGGCATATGAAAAAATGCTCATCATCAGAGAGATGCAAATAAAAACAACAATGAGATATTACTTCACACCACAGAGACTGGCCCATATCCAAAAGGGTAAAAGCAACAAGTACTGGTGTGATGCGGGGGAAAAGGGGACTCTCATACATTGTTGGTGGGAATGTCGACTTGTACAACCTTTCTGGAAAACAATATGAACATTCCTCCAAAGACTAGAAATTGAGCTCCCTTTTGACCCAGCCATACCACTCCTGGGAATATACCCTGGGAAGCCAAAAACACACAGTGGAAACACAAACTGCACTTTTATTTTCATAGCAGCACTATTCACAATAGCCAGAACCTGAAAACAACCAGTATGCCCGAGAACTGAGGACTGGATAAAGAAACTGTGGTACATCTACACAATGGAATACTATGCAGCTGTTAAGAAAAATGAAGTTATGAAATTTGCCTATAAATGGATGGACATGGAAATGATCATGTTGAGTGAAATTAGTCAGAAGGAGAGAGATACAGAATGACTGCATTTATTTGCATGACATAAATACATATATACATATTATGATACCAAAATCCAATGTCAGGTGAAACATGGATCAGGAGGTCTTATCAAAAGTGGAAATTACTGCAAACGCGTGGGAGTCAGGAGGTTAGGCAAGACAGAGAAGGGAACATGTGTCAATAAATGTCAAAAAGGTTAATATCAACGTAGAACTGAGCATGAAATACAGGCCAAAAAATGCACTTGGTGGCCTCTAAGTGTATGTAGTGCAAACCGACAATGTGTAAGAGAAGGAAAAGAGAGAGAGGGAGAGAGAAAAGAGATAAAGAACTTGCCATTTAGGCAGGCTAACGGTAGGGGTAGGGAATTGGGGAAATTGGTGGTGGGAAATGGTGGAAGGCGGGTGGAAGGCGGGGTGCTGGAACACTATGTGACCGGAAACCTCTAAACATAAACAATGTTGTAATTGTATAGCTCATGGTGGTATAATAACATATTTAATAAAAAAATTGTAATATTTTGACAACTCTAAATAATCTCACTTGATTTAGAAATACACAAATGCCAATTAAAAACAGATGAACAAATTGTTAAGTAAAACAATAATACTGACTAAATTTATCCAGAAAATGAAAGCTTGCTATCTTGAAATAGTGGAAACAATTATACATTTTTAATTGCTGTAACACCAGAATCCGTGCTACTTTGGTGGATATGAAAGGCCACAATGAACGAGGCTGTGGGCACTCACCGGTGACATGGCTGGGCTGCTCAGGTTTTTATTAGTGCTTGGAAGTGGCGAATTATGTCTTGATGATTTATTTCAAGTTTCATCTTTAATAAATTGTTCCATGTATAATGTTTGATATTTATCTTGTTGGAACACTCAACAGGTTCTAGATCAATATTGAGTGATGATTATTGCCTTTCTAAAATTCTATTTGCATGGCATATATATTTCTTTCTTGATTCCTCATTTAAATATTCTAATTAGTATATGTGACAAATTTATTAAATTTATTGGTATTTAGCTTATTTTTCATTTCATTTACTGCTGTTTTCATTTCAGTATTTTCTATGAACATATTTTTTACATAGCCTCATTACTATAACATTAATTATTTCTTTTATGTGTTTAGTGTACTAATGAACTTACCAAGTAAAAGTATACGATAGTATGCCTATCTTTCATTTAAGGTGAAATTTTATTTTTAATTTATGTTGATTAGAATTTCCATCATTCTGCTTATATTATGCATTGGTTGTGCATTAACAAGTTTTGAAGTACTTAAAACGTTGATAATAATTGATTTTTTAATTCTATTAATTTGAACATTTGTTTTTATCTCTATCTTGTTATAATGTAGTGCACTATATGTTTTCACAATATGATTTTTTTTCATTTCAGCATATATTATGACTTTTTAACTAAAGGCTATTGACAGGAGGTATAAATTATTCAAAAGTATGTTATAAAATGGATGGCAAAATTAACAAATGAAATTGTGTCAAATTAAAAAGATTGTGCATTTGAAATAGAGTATGAACAAAATAAAAAATAGTCTTTTATCAGGCAATGGACTTACAAACATAAAGTACAAAAAATTACTAAAGATAAAATTAATCACAAAATACTAGCCAAATCTCCAATGATAACCAAAAAAGCAGACCTGCCAATATATAGAGAGTATAAATGAATGCATATTTTTCAGTGTATGACATATGAATTTTATCAGAAACATGAAAAGGTCATCACTAATTATCTGGGAAATACATGTCAAAATGGCAGTGAAATGTTGCCTCACAAAAATGTGAATTAGCTATACCAGAAAAGTCAGATATAAGTGCTAGTAAAAATGTATATTCACAATAGCCAGAATCTAGAAACAACCAGAGTGCCCGAGAATCAATGACTAGATAAAGAAGCTTTGGTACATCTACACAATGGAATACTATGCAGCTGTTAGGAAAAATGAAGTTATAAAATTTGCCTATAAATGGATGGACATGAAGAAGAAGATCATGTTGGAGTGAAATTAGCCAGAAGGAGAGAAACATATACAGAATGACTGCATTTATTTGCATGACATATATATATATATATATGTACATATTATGATACCAATATCCAAGGTCAAGTGAAACATGTATCAGGAGGTCTTGTCAAAGGTGGAAATTTTCACAAACGTGTGGGAGTCAGAGGCTAGGTAAGACAGAAAAATGGAACAGTGTGCTAACAATTGTTGAAAGTACTAATACCAACCTAGAACTGAGCATTAAATACAGGCAAAAAGATACAAATGACAACCCTTTAATGTATGTTCTATAATCCATAGTCTGGAAGGGAAGAAAAAGAGAAAGAGAGAGAAAGGGAAAGAAATAAAGGACCTGCCATTGAGGTGGGCTGGGAGGGGGAGGGAACCGGGGACATTGGTGGTGGGAGATGGGCACTTGTGGAGGGATGGGTGCTGGAACACTGTATGACCAAAACCCAAATATGAGCGTTTTAATTCTACATCTTTGTAATTGTATATCTCACGGTGTGTAATAAAATACTTTAAAAATAAATAAAAATGTAAAAATAATTTCCATATAATACTTGTAGGAACATAAAACAATAAAAACAGATTTTTCAAAATATCAAAAATACCACATATTTTAACAGGTAAACTCACTGGTATCTGGCCAAAAAACACAAGAACTTAATGTATGATCTTCTATTATTAATTCATTACTATTTACAATGATCAAGAAATTAAACTAATCCTTGTTTAAGAAACAAATATTGGATAACAATTTTGTGATATATAAACACAATGGAATAGTACTTCACTATGCAAAAACATGACCTGGTGCATTTTGCTCCAAATGGAATATACATATATTAAGCCAAATAATTCGGGGAAAAGACAAATATTTTATAATCTCAATCAAATATGTCATAAAAAGAATCAAAGCAAAAAAAAGAGGATAATCCGGTGGGGAGGCACAGACTAAGAACAGGCTTTGTGAAAATCTGCAAGGACATTTTGAGGTACATCAAAAAAAAATCAGGTCCTTGTAATTTTAAGTTTTCAGATTAACTAAACTGAAACTTAAATTGGTCTGTTATAATTGTTGTTTATCCCAATACTGGTTTGTATAAAAAATTCTGCTTTGCAGTATCTGTTATGATGTGATCCACATCTTTATATTATGGGGATGTAAAATGAGGTGCATTCTTTTGAAATATAAAAACCCACAGCAAGCATGGTAGAAACTGAAAGCCTTCCACATAAGATCAGGAACAAGACAAGGCTGCCCACTATCAGCATTTCTATTCAATATAGTATTGGAGTTACTTTCCATAGCAATCGGAGAAGAAAAGGACATTAAGGGCAACCGAATTTCAAGGAAGAAGTCAAGCTGACACTATTTGCAAATGACATGATATTTACCTAGAGAACCCTAAACTCTCTAACGAAAAGCTCCTAGAAACAATAGATTCCAATAGTAGAGTGGCAGGGAAAAAATCAATACCCCAAGTTAATGACTTTCCTATATACAAATAAAGAAAGAGATTAAAGGGATATTAAAAAAAACAATTCCATTTATAAGACAAGGCTGCTTGACACCACTTCATTCAATATAGTTCTGGAATTACTTGCCATAGCAATCAGGAAAGAAAAGGACATTAAGGGCATCTGGATAGGCAAGGAAGAAGTCAAGATGTTACTGTTAGAATATGACATGATATTATAGCTAAAGACCCCTAAAATCCCTACCAAAAACCTCCTAGAAGCAAAATATTTCTATAGTAGAGTGGCAGGTACAAAATCAATACCCAAAATTCAGTAGCTTTCCTATATACAAATAATGAAAGATATGAAAGAGATATTAAGAAAATGATTCCATTCACAATTGTTCCAGAGAAAATCAAATATCTAGGAATTATATAACTAGGAATGTAAAGGACCATTACAAATAAAACTACAAAACATTACCTCAAGAAATAAAAGAAGACATGATGAAATGGAGACACATGCATGCTCTGGATTGGGAGAATTAACATTGTCTAAATGGTAATACACCCTAGAACCTTATACAGATTTAATGAATTTCCTATAAGGATACCCATGATATTCTTCAAAGAAAGTCACCAAATACTCATGAAATTTGTATGCAATAATAAACCCCTACAAATAGATAAAGAAATCCTTTTGAAAAAGAAGATGGGAGGCATCACCTTTCCCTACTTTAAACTGTACTATGAAGAACTAGTAATCACAACGGCATGATTTAGAATAAAGACAGACCTGTGACCTATGGAATAGAACTGAATATCCTGACACACACTCTTAAATATAATCTTCAATAAAGGAAACAAATACTAAGTGGAGCAAAGAAAGGAAACAAATACTAAGTGGAGCAAAGAAACCCTCTTCAACAACTTTGCTGGGGAAAAATGGCCAGATACCTGTAAAAAATGAACTTAGAACTCTTTCTAACACCATGTACAAAAGTCAGGTCAAAAGATAAAAAATGTCAACATCAGACGAGTTTATAAGACATATAGAAAACAACTGAGTAGAAGTCATGGATAATCTCCATTGCTCTTCTGGAAGATGTGATAGATCCATCAGGGCTTCGGAGGGCAGTCATCTTGATCTTATAGTTGGCGAAGGACAGGCGGGCTGTCATATTACTTTTCCCGGCTTCTGCTGCATCTTCCACTATTTCTGCTCTTCTGTCTTTGAAGTCTTCTTTTATTGCTTCTCTGCACCGTTTAGCAAGCTAGGATGTTAGCATTTGGTCTCCTGAGGCTTGTGCCTTGCCACGTTGGTGAATGAGCTAGAGAGTTTCTGAAGACAAGAGTCCTTTTGTGTCTTTCTCTCTTTCAGCATTCTTCGCACAATCATGGAGGTGCTGAACCAGTCGGTTGTATTCTTCATTGATGTCGTCAATGGTGGTATCTTCCCATGTTGCTGCAATGGTGCCAAAGAGTTCCCAGTTGGTGGTCATTCTGGGAGTTCTCTTCTTGAACTTTGCAGCCTTTTCTCCCCAATGGGGGAAGTAGAATTTTACACGAAGGAGAGAGTGGTCCGATCCTGTTTGGAATTTGGGGACGACAGCAACATCCGTCAGACAAAAACGCCGATTGAAGGTGATGTGGTCAATTTTATTGTGGAACTGTCCACCAGGAGATTCCCATGTTCAACGTTTCACTTCAGCCTTCTAGAACTGTGAGTTCCAATGAATGGTCTTGGTGGACATGATGAACTCAGATAGTCTCTCACCCTGTTCATTCCATTCTAGGCCATGGGTTCTGATGTGGAGTTCTTCAGCCGATCTTGTGGGTCCTATCTTGGCATTTAAATCACCGACTATGAAGGTGGGATCTTTTTATAGAACTCCTCCAGTTCCATGTAGAATTTCTCAATTTCTTCTTCCTTGTATGTGGATGTTGGTGCGTAGACAATGAAGATAGAAAATGCTGGCAGTGGGCCACATCTCTTCAAGTGTAATCGTCCTATCCGGTTTGTTAGGCATTCAAATGAATCAATGTTGACGGTCATGTTTGTATTGACAAGGACACCAACACTACAGACGCCTCTTTCATTGCATGTTCCAAGGAACAATCGTGATTTCTACTCAGATCTCTTTGATAGCCACATCCACCCACCCACATACCAAATTCCACAGGATGGATATGTCCTTCCCAATGTTCTCCCTTCTGAAATCCGACATGCCATCTTGTCGGTAAAAAAGGGAACAGCACCAGGCCCAGACAAAGTCAGACCTGAACACCTGAAGAATCTGCCGTCAGTACTCATCAATACACTAGCTCGGCTCTTCACATGCTACCTGTCTGAATGCAAGGTGCCCTCCCAATGGAAAACCAGCAGGACAGTTCTACTGTCAAGAAGGGAGACATTCACAACATTGGCAACTATTGCCCCATCTGCCTGTTGTCCGTCATCTACAAGCTGTTTACACGAGTCATCCTGAACAGGATTGGCAAACCACTAGATGAAGAACAACCATGCGAGCAACCAAGCTCACTGAGGTTTGTAGGGGAGTACAAGATGCCGCTCTGTCTCACATTCATTGATTTACAGAAAGCCTTTGATTCTGTGGAGACGGAAGCAGTCATCGAAGCCCTAGCCAAACAGGGTGTTCAAACCAATACATCAAGATCCTTCGTGAGCTGTATTATGGATTCACCACCAGGATCTCACCATTCTACAAAGAAGTGATAACTATCACTATCCTATCTTCCCGTTGATCATCTATTTGCTAGAGCGGGCACCAGTAATATCTCGATATGTCTTGTCTCATGCTAGTAGACCCAAAGGCATCCACTTGCTCAAGGAACATAAAGAGCCTCAAACCATTATATTAGGTCACTGGAATGACTTAATATAGATGTTACTGGTATTTGGCATATCAAATACGACATGAGCAGCTTGCCAGGCTTGCCATGCAGGTGGCATACTCTTGTAGTCACCTCTAAATAAAGCAATTATTGATGAAAAGCGTGGCTGCTAGCAGCCGTACGAGGCGGGCTGTGATAGTCTGGTTTGCTGGGTGGAGTTATGATGAGAGGGAAGTCCGGATGTGGAAAATGGTGGCCCCCATGGAGTAGGGGAGGTTGTCTGGCTTGTTGTGAGGCTCTGCTGGGGTGGCAGGCCAGGGCTAGAACCCACCATGCCTCCCTG
Source organism: Cryptotis parvus (assembly GCA_021461705.1). Taxonomy (NCBI): domain Eukaryota; kingdom Metazoa; phylum Chordata; class Mammalia; order Eulipotyphla; family Soricidae; genus Cryptotis; species Cryptotis parvus. The sequence continues at coordinate 13,404 of JAJIBD010000118.1, forward strand.
GTGCCTCATGAGCGGCTGGGCACAGGGAGAGCAAGTAGCAGCTCTGCCCCGTGTCTGAGAGTCTCTGGATCAGCATACCTGGGCCGGATTGAATAAAAACTGCTGCACGGTGTGTGTTGATGATCTGGTTGTGATAGACTGGTCTGCTGAGTGGAGTTGTGATGAGAAAGAAGTACGGAGTGGAATTCGGAGGCCCCCCACTTATAATATATATAATATAATATATAATATAATATAAATATTGACTTTATTGTGCCAGAGCTATATTCCAGCGAGGTAGGGCATTTACCTTGCATGCAGCTGACCCGTGTTTGATCCCTGACATCCCATATGGTCCCCTCGAGCACCACCAGGAATAATTCCTGAGAGCAGAGCCAGGAGTAACCCCTTAGCATCAAAGAGATGTAAGTGAAATACAACACGAACCAAGAGCCCCAAATTGTACCCTTCTCCAAATATACCCTGCTTCAGATTCCTGTTAAGAGAACAGTTAAAGATATTTTACACTAGAAACAAAGGGAAACCCAGAATAAAGAAATGGGATTATGCAAGTAGTGATGAGCAATCTATAAAAATATATCAATGATGAATCAAATTAAATAACCCAATTGGAGAGCATTTTTTTGTTTCTATAAAAGAGAGAAAATAATTAGATGGCATAAATATTGATAAAAGGAATGAAAGTAAATGGATGATGTGAAGACCATTTCTTTGTTTAGGTTAGGAATACTGGTTAGTTTTTTAAAACTCTGTATACAGTTATTTATAAAGTGCTTTTTCATAATGAAGGAAATGGCATCTATAGCTTTTAAAACCTGCTGAGTAAAGAAAAAGAAAAGAATAAGAACAGTTTTGCCAACGAAAAGGAAAATTTCACCAATGAGAAAACCAAGGAAAACAGCAAAAAAAAAAAAAAATTAAGATGGAGTAAAAAATGACAGAAAAGAAAGCACAAAAGAAGTTAATATAAATATTGACTTTATCGTGCCGGAGCGATAGTACAGCAGGTAGGTCATTTACCTTGCATGCAGCTGACCCGTGTTCTATCCCTGACATCCCATATGGTCCCCCGAGCACCACCAGGGGTAATTCCTGATAGCAGAGCCAGGAGTAACCCATGAGCATTGCTGGGTGTGACCCAAAAAGAAAAAAAAATGACTATCACAGTTTTTAATGGACTAAACCTAAGCTTTCCAAAGGAAACAAATTAGATTCTCTTAAAACTAGAAAAACTGTGGAGAAACTGTGGAGCTCAAATGCGACTCCATTGGTAGAGCACCTGCCTTGTAGGCACTGGGGTTGTGCATTCTGTGGTGGTACTACCCCCACTGAGAGCCATGCCAGGGACCACTCTCACTATACCCCCCCAGATCCATATAGTCAAGAGAATATTTTCTCTCCTCAGCCAGGTGACACCCCAGAAACATCACAGCCAGGTGTGCCACCAGAGACATCACAAACAAAAACAAAGTGATGGTAAGTAGAGCAAACTTCTTTTCTCTGATACAAATTAAAATTAAACTCTCTTGTATTACTCGTATTCCTGTTGTTCATCAATTTGCTTGAGCAGGCACCAGTAGCATCTCCATTTGTTCCTTTTTTTTTTTTGCTAGTATAGTCCAAGGGCCTCTGCTCACTCAGGAGCATGAAGAGTCTCAAACCATGCCTTCAGGTCATGGGAATGAGGTCTATTATTGTTACTGTATTTGGAATATCAAAAATGATGCACGTAGCTTGCCTGGCTCTACTGTGCGGGTTCTCTTAGTTTTCGCATTTACTGATGCAATGGGGAGAGCTGGTAGCAGCTCCATCTGTGTCTGTGAAATAGGATTCTCTCTAGGATGGGGTTCTGAGGAGCTGGGTTTGAGATTGGCTTCTCTCTTGGGTGGAGCTCTGACGAGCTGTGGAATAAAGACGCTGAAAATGGCTGCCATCATGGTGCAGGGGTTCCTCTGGCTTTTTCCGAGGCTCTATTGGGGTGTCGGGCCAGGAGCTGAACCCGCCCTCCCTCCTGGATGCCTCTTAATCAGTCAAACATGAGGAGAGCCCAAAAATTAAACAACAGAGAAAAATTGAAAGGGAGAAGAAAAAAAGATAATAGGTCAGTGTGATCATTGATGTAAAAAGAGGGGTTCCACAGGGTGATACCATTTCACCAAAACTCTTCAGCGCCACCCTCAAGAACATCATGCGACAATTAGAATGGGAAGGACTGGGAGTGAAGATAGACGGTCGGCAACTACACCACCTCTGCTTCCCTGATGACACCGTTCTAATAACACCAAACATTAGCCAAGCGGTACAAATGCTGACTGACTTCGACCAAGTATGTGGAAAGATAGGTCTACAGCTGAATCTAAAGAAAACTATGTTCATGAAAAAATGAGCTAGTTCCAGAGGCCCCATTCACTCTCAATGGAACAAACATCTCTGAATGCAACAGTTATGTGTATCTAGGTTGAGAAGTCAACATGATGAATGACCTAAAACCTGAGCTGTGCAGGAGGAAGAGAGCGGCATGAAATGCCTTCAAAAGCATCGAAGAAATAGCTGAAAGGACAAAGAACCTCCAGCTCCTGGCACATCTCTTTGACTCCACCGTTTTTCCTGCATTAACATACACCTCAGAGACCTGGGCCCTATGAAAGCAGGATGAGAATGCTATTCGGGTCTCCCAGAGAGGAATCGAAAGAGCTATGCTTGGAATATCACACCTCACTCAAGTGAGAGAAGGAATTCGGAGTTCTGACCTCCGTCGCTATTCCATTATTAGGGATGCTGTCTCATTTGCCAAGGCATCAAAAATCAGATGGGCTGGACATGTAATGCGATTTGGAGATGACCGCTGGACTAGAGTCGTTACGACTGGATCCCACGGGATGTCAAAAGATCACATGGCTGCCCACCTACAAGATGGTCAGAATTCCTTGTTAAGACCCTGAAGGAATGGTTTGAGGCTCTTCATCTTCCTGAATCAACCAGATGCCATTGAGGTACATTGCCCTTGATAGGGTCCAATGGAAATGTTACTGGGGCCCGCTCGAGCAAATCGATGAATAACAGGATTCAAGTGATCAAGTGTTCAAGTGGTAGAAGACAACATAGACATAACCCTTCACAACATTGAAGTTAAAGGGATCTTTAAAGACGAAACACCACTGATGAAACAAATGGAAGCAAGGGTAACACATGGGATTATATGAAAATGAAAATCATTTGCACTGCAGAAGAAATGGTAACCAAGATGCAAAGACAGTCCACACAATGGGAAATATTATTTTCTCACTATCCATCTGATAAGCAGTTAATATCAAAGATATACAAGACCCTCGTAGAAAGTTACAAGAAAAAACATCCAACCCCATTAAGAAATGGGGGTGGGGGGAAGAGAACAGAAATTTACTCAAAGAAGAAATTTGAATGGCCTAAGGGCACATGAAAAATTGCTCTTCATCATTAATTATTAGGGCAATAAAAATCAAAACAACAATGAGATATCAGCACACAGATATTAGCACACATACAAAAGATCAAAAACAACAGACACATGTTGGCACAGACACGGGGAGAAAGGGACATTCATTCTTGGTCGAATGTCCACTGGTCCAGCCCTTTGGAAAACAATGTGAACGTTCCTCCAAATACTAGATATTGAGCTTCCATTTAATCCAGTACTTGATTCTTGGGTATATACCCTAGAGACCAAAAAACACACAGCAGAATCACCATCTGCGCTTCTATATTCATGGCAGAACTATTCACAACAGCCTGAATCTGGAAACAATTTGCATGCCCATGAACAGAAGACTGAATAAAGAAATAATGATACATCTGTACAATGGAATACTATGCAGCTGTCTGGAAAAAATGGAGTCATGAAATTTTTTGTACAAATGGACGGACATGGAGATTATCATTCTTAGTGAAATCAGTCAAAATACAAAGGACAGATATAGAATGACTGTATTCATCTGTGATATATAAATATATACCAATGTTCTATTAATTTTTGGAAATGGTAAAATCAGTCATTACTGGTTGCTAGTAATGACTTTCAACCATTTTCAAGGCATCAAAAATCAGATAGGCTGGACATCTAATGCAATTTGGAGATGATCGTTAGACTAGAGCCGTTACCGACTGGATCCCATGGGATGTCAAAAGATCACGTGGCCACCCACCTACGAGATGGTCAGACTTCTTCGTCAAGACCCTGAATGAACGGTTTGAGGCTCTTCGTATTCCTGAAGCAACCAGATACCATTGGGCTACAGTGGCAGGTGATAGGGTCCAATGGAGATGTTACTGGTGCCTGCTCGAGTAAACTGATGAATAACGGAATATCAAGTGATCAAGTGATCAAGTGGTAATATCAGAATAGAACTGAGCACAGATTGTAGCAAAGGGATATACATGATAACTCCTAAATGTATGAATCGCAAGCCACAATGATTAAGAGTAGGGAGAGAGAAGAGAGAGAAAGAAAGATAAAAAAAGAGAGGGGAGAAGAGGAAGAGTGCCTGCTGCAGCAAGACTTATAGAGGCAAGCTGGGAGAGAGGGTAGGGAATCTGTGGACATCTGTGGTGGGAAATGAGCTCCAGGAATTATATAACTAGGAATGTAAAGGACCATCAAAAATAAAACTACAAAACATTACTTCAAGAAATAAAAGAAGACATGAGGAAATGGAGACACATTGCATGCTCTGGATTGGACATGCAATCGGTGGTGGGAAATGTGGAGGAATGGGTGCTGCAAAATTGTGGACTGAAACTCAATCATGAACAGTTTTGTAAATGTCTATCTCATGGTGTTATAATAAAAAGAAAATAAGAATGTTAAGAACACAAAAAGAAAATAAATAAATAGATAAATAAATAAATAAACTGATGCAGAATCCTTTCATTTCTGCATCAGGCAGTGGTGCTGGACCAAGTCACAGACTTATCCATCCCCACCCAAGGAAGCAGGTGGAGATCAGTCTGCTAAGACTATACCACATAAATCACCAAAGAGATTCAAAGAGAAGTGATAAGCAATACCTTAATCCAGGATGACTTATCCCCATCTGTCGCTACCTCATTTCATTCTTCTTGTTTTCAATGCCCTGTGGAAAAATGAACCTCTGACCCCATAGCACAGAATACCAATTGTGATGATTATATAATTATATACTAACCATTCCGTTTCTGTTATTATTGACAAAGTGCTGATGTATTCTTTTAGGCTAGCTTTTAATATTCTATAGTGTTAATATATCAAAATCTCTCTTCAAGGGAAAATAACATTTTGTCAACTTATAATACCACTTCTCAATACAATTAGACACTCAGTTTTTATCATGTGTCCTTGTGTATTGCTACCTTTCATTTTTGTTCTATATGCATGTGAAATTATCCAACAATAACACATGATATCTTTTTTAGATGTGCATAAACTCAGGGTGCCATACATGTAGAAAACTTACTCCAGGGACTGAAGCGATAGTCCAGTGGGTAGGGTGTTTGCCTTGCATGTGGCCGGCCTGTGCCAGCCCGGGTTTGATCCCCCACATCCCATATGGTCCCCTGAGCACCACTAGGAGTAATTCCTGAGTGCAGAGCCAGGAATAACCCCCGAGCATCACCAAGTGTGACCCAAAAAGGAAAAAAAAAGAAAGAAAACTTACTCCAAAGTTTACTATATTTGTTTTAATTTGACAGCCATAAACCAGAGATGCAGAGAAACTGCAGAGCTGCTACCGGTTCTTCCCATGCTTGTTGAACATGAGGCACCCAGGAGGGGGGCTGAGCTCTGGTCCTGATTCTCCTCTTTAAAGCCTCAGAAGCCAGCAAAACTTCAGGCACCACAATCACAGTCATTTTCAAGCCCAGTTTCTTTTTTTCTAAGTTAATTTATTTATTTTTATTTTTGCTTTTTTGGGTCACACCCACCGACCCTCAGGGGTTACTCCTGGCTCTGCACTCAGGAATTACTCCTGTTCAAGCCCAGTTTCAACAGGTCATCAGAGCCCCACCTAAGAGAAAAGTTGATTTCAAAACCAGATATGTGGGTTGCTACAGCTAAACTCATCAGATTTTCATGGAGATGGAGCTGGGAACCCTACTACCTTCACCTCTGCCCTTTCAGGAAGTCCCAGTGGTCATGCCCGTGATACCAGTTCTCCCTGTGACTCAAGACTGCAAAGCAGCCACATGATATACCAAAGCCTGGTATCCTGATGTACCAGGTATCCCATCACATGTGATAGAATTAGTTATGACTTTATCAATAACATTCCCATATATGGACTATAATGGTCAATATAATTGCTACCAGCTTGGAGAACAGGCATGGGGATGGGTGGGGTGGAAATTGAGGTCTTTGTTGGTGGTGGGAGCATGCTGGTGGTGAGATTGGTGTTGAACATATTTCTAACAACTGTGTTGTGAAAAACTTTGTTCTTTATAAATCACGCTGTGTAAAGAAGTTAAAAAATTAAAAAAATAAAGCTACTAGGAATAAAAAGAAAAAGAAATCCTTATTTATACTTGCAGTGAACCTTCCTGGAGGTTTCTTTCCTTTGTGTAACTCTTCATTTTCTTCTATTTAATTCTACCTGAAGAGCTTTAGTGCTTCTTAGGATGCAGTTTTCTTAGTGGTAAGTTTCCCTAGTTTTCTTGTGTCTGGAGTATATTTATTTGTTTTCGATATATTGTTTCCCAGTAAATAGAAACTTTAAGTTGTCAGTTTTCTAGTTTCATGCCTTAAATATGCTAATATCTCTTCCAGTACTCACTGCCTCAAAGGGAAGAAAAAAATCGATAGTCATTTTAATCATTGTTCCTCTAGACAGGTTTATTATTTCCTCTTGCTGCTTTGAAGATAGTCTTTATTGATAAATGTAAACCAACTCATTTGGGTGGATCTTCCTTAATATAGCTTGTATGCTTCTTGAATCTATATTTATATTTTAAAAAATTTCTAAATTTTGATAACCATTGTATTTGTTGCACTTTTATTTGGCTTTGGTTTGTGAAACCTGATTTATTTGGCTTTGGTTTGTGAAACCTACAGCATGGTAGTGCTGTAGGTTACTCTCAACTTCGTATTTTGGGTTTTATAAGAGTATGTGAGGAATTGAACCTGGGCCTGTTACATACAAAACATGTGTTGGCACTCACTGAACTATCTCTCTGCCCTTAGTTTTGTAGTTCACTATGAATACTTCTGCTTAGTTATGCTTGTAAATAAGTCACTTGTACACTTTTTACAGATTGAGATTGTGCTACTGAAAATGGTTAACTAGACCAGAGCAATGTTTGGTGTAAGGTTGCTTTGTTCACACTGATGCTACAATTCTTTACCTGATTCCTGTGTCTTTGTGAGATTTTCCTCCCTGGAAAGTGGGAATGAGTACCACCCTAAATTTTGGGGGCTATTCAGAGTCCACTCCATGGGCGCCGCCATTTTCCACTTCTGGACTTCCCTCTCGTCAGAACTCCACCCAGCAGACCAGCCCATCACAGCCCGGATCACCGACACCCACCCTGCCGCAGCTTTTTCCTCAATCCGGCCCAGGTATGCTGGTCCAGAGACTCTCACACATGGGGCAGAGCTGTTCCTTGCTCTCCCTGTGCACAGCCGTTCATGAGGCAGTCGGGAGGAATGGCGGGTTCTAGCCCTGGCCCACCACCTCGGCAGAGCCTCACAACAAGCCAGACCACCGCTCCCTCACTCCACGGGCGCCGCCATTTTCCACTTCTGGACTTCCCTCTCGTCAGAACTCCACCCAGCAGACCAGCCCATCACCAGCCCACCGGGCAGCGCCGCAACGTGGTTCTTCAATAAATGCTTTATTTGGAGGTGTTTAAAAGAGTTTGCCTCCCGCTCGACAAGCCTGGTAAGCTTCTCGTGTTGTATTTGATATGCCAAATTCCAGTAACAATTATATTAGGTCATTCCCATGACCTAATATAATGGTTTGAGGCTCTTTATGTTCCTGTAGCAAGCCGATGCCCCTGGCTCTACTGGCATGAGACAGGACATATGGAGATATTACTGGTGCCCGCTCTAGCAAATAGATGATCAACGGGAAGATCGTGATCGTGATTCAGAGTCCCCAACAAATATTGGCACCTGACAGGTTCACTGGCCTCATTTGGGCTGAAAACCATATCTTCCACCCAATAGTAAAGAAGTATGACCACGAGTTCTAGAATAGTAAGGCTTTTATTATTTTTTTTTATTTTTCTCCACAGAGTTCTAGAATAGTAAGGCTTTAATTTTTTTTTAAATTTTTCTCCACAGTCCCGTCACTTCAAAGAACTCCACACAAACAACACACCAACATTAAATCTGCCAAAGATGGATGAATTTACAAAAGGCTTGGGGGAGGGTAGTTTGAAGAGAAAAGGGTCTTTATCCCCAAACACTGAGGTGGGAGGAGGGAGCTTCCTGTATGCTGGGCACAGTCATCAGGGGCCACATCCATACTCCCAGGGAAGAACCCCAGCAGCACTGTTTTTATCTCATTCTTGGCTGATAAACAAGCATTTTGACAATATTTCTAGTCATTTTTTTGTCCAAGCACACTAAGAGAGACAGACATTTTTTGTATAAGCACACTAAGAGAGACCTACTCTGTGGGATTAAGGTGACCTTTCTTGGGGAGATCTCACCATATCGACCAGATTCATTCCTTTCCCCAGATTGAGCATTCCCAATCCCCTCAGGGTTCTATTCATCCACTGCTTTTCTTTGGGTCAGAAGAGATATTGACCCTTCCTTTATCTTTGGGTCAGAACACAATTATTCTGGATGTTTTTGTTGTTATTTTTAATGACTATCTTTACTAAGGATGTTAAAAAGAATAAACTGGTTATTCATAATTCCACATTATATTTATTGCTTATATGGAAACACATTCTAAAGAGTAAATATGATGCTGAATAAATTGTGATAAATTTCTCTATAATTTTGGTGGAATGCAGTTTTAAGTATTATTTAAAAATAATTAAGGACTTGAGCATTGTACAGTGGGTAGGAAACACACTTTACATGTAGCTGGCCCTGGTTTTATCCCTAGCATCCCAAAACGTCCCTTGAGCAACACCA
>JAJIBD010000118.1:27500-53117 GCA_021461705.1 Cryptotis parvus
TTTTGGGCCTTTTAGCTTTTGGCTTTTGGCTCCTCAGCCTTGCGGCTTTTGGCTTTTGGCTTTTTGCTCTTTGGCCTTTTGCTCTTTCTTCTGGGTTGGACTCAGCTCGGGTGAGATCCTCTCTCTTTGGTGGGAGACGTAGGCTCTTTTGTATGGTCTAAGTTTGGACCAGAGCTAGAGTTCGTTCATTATATTGGATTGCTGTGGAAGAGCTTTTGTTCTATTAAAAGCCATTTTGTAACTGCACCGGACTCGTGAGTTTTCGCTCTGTTCTCCTGGCGTCCTCGGAGGTAGAAGAGAACTTCAGCTCTGACACTGTCAGGGACCCAGGCGGTGTTCACCGACATATTTGTATGTGTGTATTTATTGCAGCCATATGTACAGTAGACAATGTATCTAGCCAAATGCCCAACAGGGATGTGAGGGGTGATCTGGCTGCGACATCTGTCACCCCATTGATCGCCAGGGTTGATTCGGCTGATCTGGCTGGCTAGGCGGGTGTCCCCTTCCTCCCTCACCGCTCCATGTGCGTCCCTCCAGAAGCTGCGCGCTCAGTCGAAGAGGACGGCCTTCCCGAATAGAGACGGACTGGTCTTAGGTCTAGGGTATACGAGTAGCTGCGCTCCCCTGCTAGAACCTCCAAACAAGCTCCCAAATGCCCAACAGTAGAAGAGCATTAATGAATAACAACTAATAGGTTTGTAAAATATTTTATTTTACTGTTACTATTTTTGGCATATCATATACACCATGGGTAGCTTTCTAGGCTCTCTTGTGGGTCTGGTTTCATCCCATGAGGCCCAGTCTTTTTCTGTGTCAGACCATAAACTATCCAGGGCCCATGGGGTAGAGCCCTGGGTGGGTGTAGACAAGCCTGTCTCTTGTCTGCCACATGCCAATGCAGCTGGGCACATCAGTCACACCTGCAACACCTCGAGGGGCAGATGGCAGGATATTTTATTTTATCACATTAAATAGGCTGTGAGATATTTATCAATAATTTAGTGTTGATTATATACACTGAATTATTGTTGATAAGGAAAGAGGAAATCTTGAAGTTTACTGCAATTTGTTTAGTACTGAAATATATGAAGAGGGTGATTCAGAGGGGTGAGAAATTTAGAATGATGTCATTCATATGGGGAATACAAAGAAACAGTTTTAGGCAATATGCAATGGGTTATAATAATAGACCTTGAGAGTCTGCCTTTATATCTGAGTCTAAATATTGTATGGTAGTGAAGAGCATATGAAAAATGTGCTCTTGGGGCCGGAGTGATAGTCCAGCGGGTAGGGCATTTGCCTTGCACGTGGCCGGTCCATGACGGCCCGGGTTCGATCCCCAGCATCCCATTTGGTCCCCGAACACCACCAGGAGTAATTCCTGAGTGCAGAGCCAGGAGCAACCCCTGAGCATCGTGGGTGTGACCCAAAAAGCAAAAAAAAAAAGTGCTCTTCTTCATTAATCATCAGAGAGATGCAAATAAAAAAACAATGAGATATCGCCTCACAACACAGAAATGGGCACACATCCAAAAGACCAAGAACAACCAGTGCTGGTGTGGATGCTGGGAGAAAATCTGAACAGACTAGTCACTGACAAGAAAACTTAACATTATTTAAAAATCTTCCCAAGACCCAAAACCTAAGTAATAACGGGCTCACAGAGAGTTGTAGGAGAACTTTCATGACTTTATTTCACATGCCTATGCTTTTTCCAAAGTATTAAAGAAACTGAAATACTTCCCAAAACTTTTATGAAGCTAAAATTATCTTAATGCATACAGCATATAAAGATAGAAAGGAAAATTGCAGGACTACATCCCTGATGAATATGGAGGCAAATATCATAAAATTATTAGTGAACCAAATCCAACATGTCTCAAGGGTTGGTTTTCATCCTAGTATTGCAAGAATTACTCATAAATTATTGTAACACCCCATATAAACCAAAAGATAGATAAATGTTCATATGATCATATCAGTAGATATTAAAAGCCTAGACTATACTAAACACTCATGATAAAAATATTTATCAAAAAAGAGATATTAGGAATGTAGATTAAAATAGAAATGACCATGTATATAACTATGGGTTTCATAGTCAGAATCAAACTCAATGGTGAAAAATTTAAAACTTCCACTCTGCGATCAGGCAAAATGCAGCAACTTCAACTTCCTCCACTGTTATTGCATATAGTTTTGGAAGTTCTCACTACAACATCTGTGCTGCCTGGGATATCTGCGTCTACAACTGTCGGGGAACGTCGCCGGGGTCCCCGACAGTGTCAGGACAGAGGTTGTCTTCTACCTCCGAGGATGCCGGGAGAAAGATGAAAACTCACGAGTCCGGTGCAGTTCCAAAAAATGGCTTTTAATAGTACAAAAGCTCTTCCACAGCAATCCAATATAATGAACAAACTCTAGCTCTGGTCCGAACTTAGACCATACAAAAGAGCCTAAGTCTCCCACCAATGAGAGAGGATGTTACCCGAGCTGAGTCCTACCCAGAAGGAGCAAAAGGCCAAAGAGCAAAAGGCCAAAGCCAAAAGCCAAAAGCCGCAGGAGCCAAAAGCTGAAGGCTGAGGAACCAAAAGGCAAAAGGTGAAAGGTGAAGGGGCCTCAAGTCAGCCCCTTATATACACCAAAGTAACCCAATCGGGAGGTTGTCATGCCAACAAAGAACCCTAAACAGAGTGTAGTGCCACACCCTATTGCAGGTATAAACAAAGGTTACACCAAGGACTAATCCCTAGATTATCTCTTATGTAAAACACTAGAGAGAGGGGGCTGATATAAAGTAATACATCTTAACTTCATGAGCTTCATGTAATCTAGATGGTACCCACAAGGTCCTTATTATTATCTGCACCAGTGTGATTCTGAGTATCTTGTTCTCATGTACTGAAAGGGTCATACTCGCCTGCTTAGAGCAAACTAGTATAATCCTTCCTATAGTCTTCCTTTAGTCTCAGCGTAGCCAGGGTGGTAGTCTCCTGGTAAATTCTAACTGTCCCACGTTGGGTGCAGTGGGTATAAAGAGGAGCTGTGCCCAATCTAGAAAACATAGAAGTCTTAGTAGATGTATAAGTCAGAAGTTATTCAATCAAGGTGACTTCTGTAACTGCCACACCCTCTAGCAGTGTTTACATAGAAGAGAGATCTCATTAGAATGAACATTGGCTTAAATAAGATTAAGCTGGGAGTGAGCAAAACAACAAAACTCCCAGATTAGCTAAACATGTCCTCCAACATACAACAATCAAACAAAAACCAGAAATCAAAATTCTTAGAAAACTAATATATTGAACAAATTAGTGAGGAACGAAATCAATAAACAAAGTTTCATTTTTATATAAAAACAATAAACTAACAGAAAAAATAAATTAAAAAACCTTAAAGTAGTATCCAAAACATCAAGTATATAGGAATCAATTAAATAAGGGTGTAAGATACTTAAATATTGAAAACTATAAGTTGTTATTTAAATAAAGAGAAGATACTAGGAAATGAAAAAAAAATCTTCATTTGCAGACTAGAAGGGCTAACATTGTGAAAATGGACATTCTATCCAAGGCACTATACATCGTAAATATATCACTATCACTATCACTATCACTATCTTCCCGCTCATCACCTATTTGCTAGAGCGGGCACCAGTAATATCTCCATATGTCCTGTCTCATGCTAGTAGAACCCAAAGGCATCCGCTTGCTCCAGAAACATAAAGAGCCTCAAACCATTATATTAGATCATGGGAATGACCTAATATAAATGTCACTGGTATTTGGCATATCAAATACTACACAAGCAGCTTGCAAGGCTGCCGTGCGGGTGGCATACTCTTGTAGTCACCTCTAAATATTTATTGTAAATATAATTTTATTAAATTTGAATGAATTTCTTCGGGACTTAGAACAACTTTACTAAATCTTTATAACTTGATCACTTGACATCCTGTTATTTATCCATTTGCTTGAGCAGGCGCCAGTAATGTTTCCATTTGACCCTATCACGTGCCAGTGTAGCCCAATGGCATCTGGTTGCTTCAGGAATACAAAGAGCCTCAAACCGTTTGTTCAGGGTGTTGATGAAGAAGTCTGACCATCTTGTCGGTGGGCGACCATGTGATGTTTTGACGTCCCATGGATCCCGTCGGTAATGGCTCTAGTCCAGTGGTCATCTTCAAATCGCATCACATTACATGTCCAGCCCATCTGATTTTCAATGCCTTGGCAAATGAGACAGTGTCCCTGATTCTGGATCATTGACAGAGGTCGGAACTCCTAATTCCTTCTCTTGAGTGAGGAGCAATATTTCAAGCATAGCTCTCTTTTGGAGACCTGAGTAGTGTTCTCATCCTGCTTTCATAGGGTCCAGGTCACTGAGGCATATATTAATGAAGGTAGAACAGTGGAGTTGAAGACATGTGCCCCAAGCCGGAGGTTCTCTGTCCTTTTAGCTGTTTCTTCAATGCTTTTGAAGGCAATCCATGCCACTCTCTTCCTCCTGTGCAGCTCAGATTTTAGGTCATTCATCATGTTGACTTCTCAACCTAGGTACACATAATTGCTGCATTCAGAGATGTTTGTTCCATTGAGAGTGAATGGGGCCTCTGGAACTCGTTCATTTTTCATGAACATAGTTTTGTTGAGATTCAGCTGTAGAACTATCCTTCCACATTCTCGGTCGAAGTCAGCCAGCATTTGTGCTGCTTGGCTAATGTTTGGTGTTACTAGAATGATGTGATCAGTGAAGCAGAGGTGGTGTAGTTGTCTTTACTAAATCTTTATTAAAACATAAAATTCACCAAAGAGCAATGGTCAATCTGAGACCATGAAAAAGCAATTAATGGTATCACATATCCTGGTGTAAAATCATACATTAAAAGATATAGTCATCACAACATCATAATGAAATAAAATGGACTTTCCGAACAATATAACACAATGGAGATCCTAGAGATCAAATATCAGATATATTAATTATAGATAAAGAAATGAAGTATATTAAGAAATGAAGGGAAGCATTTTCAGTAAATTGTGCTAGGAAAACTGAATAATCATATACAAACAAATTACTGATATGTAAATCATGTCATACCCTTTTTTTAAGGTTTTTTTTTTTTATTGTTTTACAATTACAAAGAAATACAATTAAAATTCATATTTTGGTTTTGGTCATACAGTGTTCCAGCACCCATCCCTCCACCAGTGCCCATCTCCCAATACCAACGTCCCCGGTTCCCTCCCCCTCCCCAGCCCTCCTCCATGGTAGGTTCTTTATTTCTTTCCCTTTCTCTCTCTTTCTCTTTTCCTTCCCTTCCAGACTATGGATTACAGAACATACATTAAGGGGTTGCCATGTGTATCTTTTTGCCTATGTTTAATGCTCATTTCTAGGTTGGCATTAGTACCCTCGACAATTGTTAGCACACTGTTCCATTTTCTGTCTTACCTAGCCTCTGACTCCCACACGTTTGTGATAATTTCCACCTTTGACAAGACCTCCTGATATGTTTCACTTGACCTTGGATATTGGTATCATACCCTTTTTATGAAAGTTAATTCAAAGCAGATTATAGGTTTTGAGATTCAACTAAAATCCACACAATACATTGAGAACCACATAAACATAACTCTTCAGAATATGGATCTTGGATATCTTCAATGATTTGACTTCAATGACAAAATAATGGAAACAAATATAAATAAATTGAAATAAATCAAATTATTTTTGCAATGCAAATTAAACTAGTGCTTAAATTAACATACACCTGTCACAGTGGGAAAAATCATGCTATACATCAGATTAAGGTCTAATATGCATATATATAAAACACTCCCAAATTAACAAATATTTCCATGAGCAGAGAAAATGAACACTCTACCCTAAATAGGTTATATGAAAAAATTATGCATTGTCATTTTGCAATAAATGAAAATCAAAGTGACAAGCATTATGTCATACCAGTGAATGTGGCATAAATCAAAAAGAATGGAAACAACAAGATTTTGTAGGGATAATATAGTGAAAAGAGAACATCTTTTATTAATTTTAGGAATATGAAATACAGCCTCTGTGGAAAAATTTAGGAAATTTAACTTAAGTGATAATATAGAGTTTTCAACTTTTCTGTGTCTACTACCAAAATTCAGTCATTAATGAGAAAAGATATATGTGCACTATATTCATTGCAGCACATAGAAACAATATCTAGAAATTCAAGAAGCTAAAATATTCTCTGGCATGTGAAAGAAAAAGAAGATAGCATATTATAAATTTTAAAAGTATATAAAATTTTCAGTTTGTTGAAATTTGGTTGGGCAGTACACCATCATGTTGAGTGAAATAAATCAGCGGAGGAACAAATACTGCATGATCTCTCTCATCCACATTATATAGATAAGCCAAACAAGTAACTAGACAGTATCAAATGATGATAAATTTGGTCTTTGATTGTAAAAGTGAGATCCACAAGCACAAGATTTAGAAAGGAGAGAGGAAGGAGCAGATTAAAATGGACTAAAGGACAGCATGGTGGTCTTGGGAACTTTGTGGTGAAGTTTTTGATTTGGAACCTGTCACAAAGAGGCTTCTGTGAAACATCAGGAGTAGATCTCGGGGTGAAAGAGCTAAGGATGTGACCTCTATTGCAATAAAAAAAAACCCACAAACTTTCAACACTAAAAAAAAACAGAATATCAAAAGGCAGTACTGACAGTTATCGATGGTGAAATTGGATGGACAGACCCAGGGCAAGCCTTGAGTAACTCCCCGAGGCTCAAAGGGACAAGCTAAGTTTCATAAGAAGTATAAGTTAAGCTGAGGGTCATGGAACAGACTTCAACATGACCTAATAATAAACATCTGATTTACTGCTCTGTTGGGTTTAGGAAAACTAACCTGACTTGAGGACTCTAGTTTGGAATATACAGCAAGATGTCCCTACGAAAGGCCACCCTTTATCATGAAATGGAAGAGAGAGGGTTAGTAGATATACAGGGCTCTTCATACCCCAAAAAGCTGAATGCACATTTTTCCTCTAGTGTGCCTGATACATTCTCCAAAATAGACCACATTTGGGGACACAAAGCATACCTCAATAAAATTAAGAAGATATACATTGTATTAACTACTCTTTCAGACCATCATGCACTGAAAACAGAAGTGAATCACATACATAAATGAAGAACTATATCAAACACCTGGAAACTGAACAGCTAACTTCTGAACAATCAGTGGGTCATAGAAGAAATCAAAGTGGAAATAAAAAGATTCCTAGAAACAAATGAAAATGAAGACAAAACTAATAGAACTTATGGGACACAGCTAAAACAGTACTAAGAGAAAAAATTTATAGTTCTGCAAGTGTTTGTCAGGAAGGAAGGACCCACATAATAATTTGACTTCACAGCTTTATTTATTCTTTTTTTTTTTTTTTTACTTTTTTTGGGCCACACTTGGCAATGTTCAGGAGTTTCTCCTGGCTCTGCACTCAGGAATTACTCCTGATGGTGCTCGGGGGACCATATGGGATGCCGGGGATCGAACCCGGGCCAGCACGGGCGGGCCATGTGCAAGGCAAATGCCCTACATGCTGGACTATCGCTCTGGCCCCCTATTTATTTATTTATTTATTTATTTATTTATTTATTTATTTATTTTCTATTTTACTTATTTTTATTACTTGCTTTTTGGCTCACACCCAGCAATGCTCAGGTATTACTCCTGGTGGTTCTCAGGGGACCATTTGGGATGCCAGGGATTGAACCCAGGTCAGCCACATTGCAGACAAATGCCCTCCCCATTGTACTATCATCCCAGCCCTGACTCCGCAGCTTTATTTCAAAAAATGACCAACAAAACGAGCCTCACCAAGGCAGAAAAAAGGAAATAACAAAACTTAGAGCAGAAATCAATGTGCTAGAATCCCAAGAAACAGTCCAAAATATCCATGAAACCAAGAGTTGGTTCTTTGAAAAATAAACATGATTGACATATCACTTGCAAAACTCACAAAGGGAGAGAGAGAGCTTTAATAAATAGAATCAGAAACAAAAAGGGAGAGAACATAGCAGAAATCACAGACATTCAAAATAATATCAGAGATTACTTTGAGAGCCTGTATGACACAAAACAAAAGAATCTAGAAGAAATAGACAGATTTTTGGATTCCTATAACATCCTATAACAGGTTGAACCAAGAAGACTTGGAAACCTGAACATGCCTATTACTCTCAAGGAAATTGAAATGCAATCAAAAGTATTCCTAAACATAAAAGGCCAGGTCCAGATGGATTCACTAATGAGTTCTCCAAACCTTTAAAGAATACCTATTGCCAGTCATTTTCAAGCTTTTCCAGGAAACTGAGTCTAGAGAGACAATTTTAAGTTTATCTATAATGTCGATAGATGTCTATATCTCTTACTGTGTTTATACAAAATTATTATAAATATCATTAAGAAGTAAATGTAGAGATGCTTCCTGTTTTCCCAGAGCCAGACTAAACACAAGGGGTAACCAGGACAGGAGATGGGGTTTGGAAAGGCCCATCTCAACAAAGACCCTGGCAACCTCAAGATTCCCATTCATCACAATCACCAACATGCTTCAGGTCTGAATCCACTGCTCAGATGATCCCTAACCCATGACTGAAGCCATTGAAAACTTCAGGTATGCGGGTTTCTGTGACTGATCCCATAAATATTCCTATTTATAATTATTACAATTTTGTTTGAGCTATATTCATCTCTGTTCCTGGCTTACCCAAAATGCCTGGGCTTCTTGCACAGATCATACCTGAGTGCTTGGGAGAGCATATGTGGTGTAGGGACCAACCCAGATCATCCAGTCACATGAAAAGCAAGTGCTTTATTCCAGTATTATAACTCGACCTTAGGTACATATATTATGCAAATTTAGAAAATAATTTTCTGTTGTATGTATCACTGTCTTACTGTTCATCATCGATTTGCTTGAACGGGCACCAGTAACATCTCCATATGTCCTGTCTCATGCAAGTAGAGCCCAAGGGCACCTGCTTGCTCCAGGAACATAAAGAGCCTCAAACCATTCCATCAGGTCATGGGAATGAGGCTTATAATTGTTACTGGTATTTGGCATATCAAATATGACACGGGTAGCTTGCCAGGCTCTGCTGTGCGGGTAGCATACTCTTGTAATCATCTCCAAATCCAGCATTTATTGATGAGCAGCAAGGCCACAAGCAGCCCCGGTGAGCCGGGCTGTGATGGGCTGGTCTGCTGGGTGGAGTTCTGACGAGGGGAAGTCCGGATGTGGAAAATGGAGGCCCTCATGGAGTGGGGTTTCATCTGGCTTGTTGCGAGGCTCTGCTGGGGTGGCGGGCCAGGGCTAGAACCCGCCATCCCTCCCAGGAGCCTCATGAGTGGCTGGGCACAGGGAGAGCCAGTAGCAGCTCTGCCCCGTGTCTGTGAGTCTCTGGATCAGCATACCTGGGCCGGATTGAAAAAAAGACTGCTGCAGGGTGGATCTCGATGAGTCGGGCTTGATAGGCTGGTCTGCTGGGTGGAGTATGTATGTGACATATATCTTACACCAGAAGGTATATATCTCATATAATAGACAATGCTTTAAAAAGTAAGAGGAAAATACTCTTTTAGTGATTATTCTTTTACATGGAGAGAAATATGCTCTCTTGCTTCAACTCTTTTAACATTATTTTTCTCTTAGTTACTGGTAAACAATTCTGAGAGATTATTGCTTTGGACAGAATGATGGAAGTAGAACTGGTAGATTATATTCAACAAATTTTTGCAGTGAGTTGTACTGTAGATAACTGTATATGCAACTATTTTCTAAGCACTTTGTTGGCACTAGATATTTTCTCATTCTAAATACTCCCCCAGCCACCCCAATCATATGATCTGCTAGTGTGATAAAAGCTAGAGGTGGTCTGGGCCAAACTCTTATTTATTTCAGACTTTCCAGAGATTTTTCTTTAATTAATTTTCCAGGGTTGATGAGATATTGCTTCAGGTAATATGTTTGCCTTGCATTCAACTCACCCTGGTTTGATCCCTGGCACCAGTTGTGCTCCCAGAGCAAGGTCAGGAGTCATGTCTGTGCACAGAACTAGGAGGTAGTTGGAGTCTAATTGGTGTGGCCTAAAACAGACCGGTAAGAAATGTCTCTAATGTTATATGCTAGAGGAGCTATCAGAGAAGTAATAGATCCTCCAACACTTCTTGATTGCTACTGAGCACCTGGATCACCTGACCATTCCTTAAAATCAGAGAAAGTCACTCAAACATACAAAATATAGAAAGTACAGAAATACTCTCTATCTGTTGGTAGAGGTATGTAAAATATCATGATTTCTTTGTGCACTCTATGACATAAAATTAATCTAATATCAATTAAGTCATTTGTCACAAGCTTACTATTAACTGGGTAATAAAAACTAAATTATCCACTTATCATATGACTTGTAAACATTTTATCTGCTTTTCTTTTTTAGGCTTTACTTATAGTCGCTTTGAAACTATAAGAATTTCTTAATATTGGTAGTTTTAGTTGCCTAATTGTCTCCTTTGTAGTTACATACTTCTCCTTAAGAATAATAATTTTGTTATGCATTCATAACAATATTGTTTTCTGTTTTCAGTTTTTTTTCATTTTTCTTCTAAAGTTGTTCTTAGATTTAATTATATACCTTTCCAATAGAAAAATAAGTTTCTATATGTTTAAAGTTGGGACATTTTAAAAACTGACCAGAAAAATGGTTCTCCATTCTTTTACAAGTAGATGTAATGAGAGGAAAATGGCTCCTCAAAGGTATAGTTAGTAATAGTGTTCTGGAAAAGAGATGAAAACATACTTGCCATAAAGTAAGGGGACGCTAAAGGGTAGCCTGACAGACACAATAGTTCTGTATCAAGTGGCAGCTTCCTGGCTGCTTTATGGATGTGCAGTCCACAAAGCAGCTGTGTTCTCTCATTTGGAGATGTTATGTTCCTCTCTGGGAAGTGAGGACAGAGATGATTCCAAGGGTTTCTCATGCCCTATAATGGGTGAACATCTGCTTCTGTGAAGTAATTAAAGCTGGGTCTGGCCTCCTCATTCTGTTCTGGTTCTTTGCTGCATCAATCATGGACTTGGAGTCTCTGAAAATCTGTTCTATTATTCTCTTGAATAAGTCAGGGACATATGAAATCTACATGGCAGAAATTAAATTAAGCTGCTTTTGAGGATATTTTATGTGGAGTGTTCTATAGATGCTGATTAACCCTCTAACAGCTAATATTTATACTAAAATCTATTCAGTTCAAGAATGCTTTTACATTAAATAATTGTATATTTGGTATTTTACTAGAATTTACAGATATAAGTTAATTTGTTCTAAAGACTCTTGGAACAAAAAACCTTTATTAGCTGTTCAACTGAAACCCAAATATGAATATCTTTGTAATAGTCTCTCTTATGGTGATTTAATAAAAAATTTTCTGTATAAGACAGATTTCTTCTTTCTTTTATTGATCACTGTCACTGTCATCCCATTCATCATCGATTTGCTCGAGCGGGCACCAGTAACATCTCCATATGTCCTGTCTCATGCTAGTAGAGCCCAAGGGCATCTGCTTGCTCCAGGAACATAAAGAGCCTCAAACCATTATATTAGGTCATGGGAATGAGGTCTAATTGTTACTGGTATTTGGCATAACAAATACGACATGGTTAGCTTTCCAGGTTTGCCGATACTCATTAAAATTTTTCATTAACTTATATATTTTGTAATATCTATAGAGGTGTATTGATTACCATAAGTTAAAAACTGTATAGTAACAAGCTGATAATTATATAATTTGACCAATATTATTAGAAAAGTGAAAATTAAATATACTGTCACAGGCACATTTTAGCTATTAAGAAGAGATCAAATTGATGGATTCATGTTGGCATTGATTCAATCAATATTTTATAGACTGAAAATTTAAAAATTCCCTTTTCATAGGTATTTTCTGAAGACAAATTCAAGTGCATTTTATGTTGTACTAGTGAAAAAGGAAACTAATTACACATAGAATGCAAATTATTAAGGTTATATATTATCTTTATTATTTAACTAAGATACAGATATACAGGGAAGAGCAACTACCAGCTCTCCCTGTGCTCTGTTGATCATGAGGCCTCCAGAACAAAGGCAAGTTCTGGCCTGGCCTGCAACCCCAATAGAGCCTCATAAGTAGTTAGAGGAATCCCCGCACCATGATAGCAGCCATTTTCAACATCTAGACTCCACAGCTCTTCAGAGCTCCACCCAAGATTAAAACTGATCTCAAGCCCAGCTTGTCAGAGTCCCACACTATAGAGAAACCTATTTCAAGCCCAGGTAAGCTTGAACCTGAGACACAGATACACTGGGAAGAACTGTTACTGGTTCTCCCCATTGCCTGTGACCACTAAGTGGCTGTGCAGTTCATAAATAAAATGAACTGAGAGAAGACATACTGCGGAGAGTATCCCACCCACATAGTAGAGCCTGGCAAGTTACCTGTGTCATATTCAATATGCCAAGAACAGTAATGATGATGAGCCTCATTCCCATGACCTGAACAAATGTTTGAGGCTCTTGGTGTTCCTGTAACAAGTAGATGCCCTAGGTCTACACTAGCACACAACAGGGACAAATGGAGACGTTATTGGTGCCCACTAGAGCAAATCGATGAACAATGGGAAGACAAGTGATACAAGTGATTTAACCATATTCTTTATAAATTACCTCAAATCATATTTCTAAGCCTGGGATTATAAATACAGAAGAGAAAATAGTTCATAGACAGAAACCCACCAAGACAAAATCTTCCAGCCCAGTCCATTGTGAGCTGGGCTATTTAGAGATATAGCCAGGTAAATGACCCTTTTGAAATGTAGATTTTTAGGTGGGCCTTTGGTTCAAGCTTCACAAAAGCCAGAGCTACCAGTGTCCTATTTGATATGCCAGATACCAGTAACAATTATAGACCTCATTCCCATGACCTGATGGAATGGTTTGAGGCTATTTATGTTCCTGGAGCAAGCAGGTGTCCTTGGGCTCTACTTGCATGAGACAGGACATATGGAGATGTTACTGGTGCCCGCTCTAGCAAATTGATGATGAATGGGAAGACAGTGATACAGTGATACTTTATACCAGCTCTCTCTCTCTCTCTCTCCAGTGTTTTACATAAGAGACAATCTTGGGATTAGTCCTTGGGTAACCTTTGTTTATATCTGCAATAGAGTGTGGCACTGCTCTTCTACACTCCATTTAGGGTTTTTTGTTGACATGACCCTCCCTGGATTACTTTGGTGTCTATAAGGGGGACTGACTTGAGGTCCCTTCTGCTTTTTTGCTTTCGACTTTTTGGCTCCTCGGCTTTCAGTTTTTGGCTCCTGTGGCTTTTGGCTCCTCTGTCTTTTGCTTTTGACTTTTGGCTTTTTGCTCTTTGGCCTTTTGCTCCTTCTTCTGGGTAGGACTCAGTTAGGGTGAGATACTCTCTCTTTGGTGGGAAACTTAGGCTCTTTTGTATGGTCTAAGTTCGGACCAGAGCTAGAGTTTGTTCATTATATTGGAGTGCTGTGGAAGAGCTTTTGTACTATTAAAAGCCTTTTTGGAACTGCATCGGACTCGTGAGTTTTCATCTGTTCTCCCAGCATCCTCAGAAGTAGAAGAGAACTTCAGTCCTGACTCTGTCAGGGACCCCGGTGCCTTCCCGACATATAATATACATATGAGTAGAACACTGACCAAAGCAGTGAAACATAAAGTGAGTGAAGCTGCATTAAACTAAGAAGCTTCTGCCCCTCAAAGAAACAGTGCGCAAGATACAAATACATCCAGTAGAATGGGAGCAATTATTTTACTAGCACCCATCTGATAAGAGGCTAGTATTATAGATTTATAAGGCATTGGTAGAAATGCACAAGAAAAAAAAATCAACCCATTTTTTAAAGTCTCTGCTTTGGGTATCAGGGTGCCTCAGAAAAGGTATTTTGGAGTCTTTTTGTTTCTTCTATTTCCTGTAAGAGCATGAAAAAGATTGGCAGTAGATCCTCTTTAAAGGTGTAAGATAAATCACTGGTGAATCCAACTGGACCTGGGCTTTTGTGTTTGGGCCGAATTTTAATTACTGTTTAAATATCCTCAATGGTGACAGGCTTAATCAGGTATCATCTCACACCACATATACTGGCACATGTCCAAAAGTGCAAGAACAACTGGTGCTGGGGCAGATTCAGGGAGAAAGAGACTCTAATCAATTGTTGGTTAGAATGTTGACTTGCACAGAATTTTTTGGAAAACAATATGGACATTACTCCAAAAGCTAAAAATTGAGCTCCCATTTTACCCAGCCATACCATTCCTGGGAATGTACCCTGCAAAGCCAAAAACACACAGCAGAAATACCATCTGCACTTTTTTTTTGCTCTTTGGGTCACACCTAGCTATGTTCAGGGGTTATTCCTGGCTCTGTGCTCAGGAATTACTCTTGGTATTGCGTGAGGAACATGTGGGATGCTGGGGATCGAACCCAGGTAGGCTGCATGCAAGGCAAATGCCCTACCCACTAGACAATCACTCTGATCCCCCATCTGCACTTTTACTTTAATAGCAGCACTATTCACAATAACCAGACTCAAGAAACAACGAGAGTGCCTGAGAATAGATAACTGGATAAAGAAACTTTGGTACATCTACACAATGGAATACTATGCAGCTGTTATGCGAAGTTATAAAATTTGCCTATAAATGGATGGACATAGATAGGACCATGCTGAGTGAAATTAGCTAGAGGGAATAGGACAGATATAGAATGACTGCATTTATTTGTGGGATATATATGTGTGCATATATACACATATATACGTATATGTGTATACATATATACACATATATACATATATGTCTATAAGTGTGTACATACATATATGTTATATGTCTATATGTGTATACATATACATTATATGTATACATGTGTATACATACACATATTATGTATATGTGTATATATACATATAGGCATATATATATAGAGAGAAAACATGATAACAATATCCAAGACCAGGCAAAATCAAGCTTAGGAGGTCTTATCAATAGGTGGAATCCACCACAAATGTGTAGGAGTCAGAGGTTAGTTAAGAGAGGAGGGAAGATAATGCTAATAATCACGGACGGACATGACAATACTAGCCTAGGACTGAACATAGGCAAAGGGATACACATGATACCTCTAAATTTATGTATTGCAAAGCACAATGTGTAAGAGAAGGAAGAGAGAGAGAGGGGAGAGAGATGAAGAGAGAAAAAAGATAAAGAGCCTGACATAGAGGCAGGCTGGGGAGGGGAGAGGGAATCGGGGACATTGGTGGTGGAGATGGCACTGGTGGAGGGATGGGTGCTGGAACACTGTATGACTGAAAACCAAACACAAACATCTTTGTAATTGTATATTTCATGGTGGTATAATAAAATATAAAAAAATCTAGCACAATCAAAATTTGGGGAAAAGAGATGAACAGAAACTTCCTGCAAGAAGAAATATAAATAGTCATAAGGAACACGAATTAATGTACTACATTGCTCTTCATCAGTAATGAGGGCAATGCAAATCAAAACAACAATGAGATATCTCACACTTCAGAGACTGGAACAGATTAAAAAAGGACAAGAGCAACTTGGCATGTATCAGGGGAGAAAGAGACTCTTGTCCATTAGATGTGGAATTCCTTTTTGGAAATCAGTATGAGCATTCTACAAAAAATGAACTTCCATGTAACCCAGCAATACTGCTTCTGGTCATACACCCTACTGGACCCCAAAAACTATGAAAACCATCTTCACTCCTATATTTATTGTAGAAATTTCACAATATCCAGGATCTAGAAACCATTTGAGTCCCCAAAACAAGATTGAATAAAGATACTATGGTATATCTACACAGCAGAATACTATACAGTTATTAGAAAAAAATTAAGATCATGAAATTGGTTTGTATGTGGATGTCCATGGAGTGAATGCTCAGTGGATATCATACAGAGCAGAGGTGAAATGAGTCAGATGAGGAAATAAAATGTTCATAATCAGTTGCAAGATTTATATATATATATATATATATATATATATATATATATATATATATATATCACTGTCTTCCCGTTCATCATCGATTTGCTCGAGCGGGCACCAGTAACATCTCCATATGACCTGTCTCATGCAAGTAAAGCCCAAGGGTACCTGCTTGCTCCAGTAACATAAAGAGCCTCAAACCATTCCATCAGGTCACGGGAATGAGGTCTATAATTGTTACTGGTATCTGGCATATCAAATACGACATGGGTAGCTTGCCAGGCTCTGCCATGTGGGTAGCATAATCTTGTAGTCATTTCAAAATCCAGCATTTATTGAAGAGCCGGGCTGTGATAGGCTGGTCTGCTGGATGGAGTTCTGACACGGGGGAAGTTCGAATGTGGAAAATGGAGGTCCTCATGGAGTGGAGGGTCGTCTAGCTTGTTGTGAGGCTCTGCTGGGGTGGCGGGCCAGGGCTAGAACCTGCCACCCCTCCCGGGTACCTCATGAGCGGCTGGGCACAGTGAGAGCCAGTAGCAGAAGCTCTGCCCCATGTCTGTCTCTAATATATATATATATATATATATATGGTCCATGGTAACAAGTAGTTGGGGGCTGAAGTTTGGATAAAGATGGGGCAAATATGAACAAATAAACCTCGAAATTAGCACACTGGAAAAGAATGAATACTGAAGGGATTAGATACAGTGATATACATGATAAACTTTTATGAAGTGTGCAAACCACAGTTCCTATAAGGAAGAATAGAGAGAGAAGAAAGGTTTATATCATAAAGGCAGGCTAAGTATGGTTTGGAGAAGGAAACTGGGGACACGTGTCAGAAAATGTACATTTGTCAAGAGAGGGGTGTTTGAACATTGTATGACTGAAATTCAATCATAAACTACTTTATAACTCTGATCTCTTGGTGATTCAATAAAGATAGACATTTCTTAAAATGATCAAAACAAAATAATAGAGATTTTGAAATATTGAATAATGTTTTGTAACAAACTGAGACAGTTAAAATGTACACTCTCACAATTCCTCTTTCAACGGCACACTGAATTTTAAGTTATTACAATAAAATGAGAAAAAATCAAATCACTTGATCACTTGACATCCAGTTATTCATTGATTTGCTCGAGCGGGCGCCAGTAACATTTCCACTTGACCCTATCATGTGCCACTGTAGCCCAATGGCATCTGGTTGCTTCAAACATAAGAAGAGCCTCAAACCGTTCGTTCAGGGTCTTGACGAAGAAGTCTGACCATCTTGTAGGTGGGTGGCCACGTGATCTTTTGACATCCCGTGGGATTCAGTCAGTAAGGGCTCACGCCTGAAAAAATTAAATAATGGCAAAAATAGAAAAAAAGTAAATAACGGCAATATATATAGCTGTTTTATATATATAATCATTATCATTATATATATATATATATATATATATATCACTGTATCACTGTCTTCCTGTTCATCATTGATTTGCTTGAGCGGGCACCAGTAACATCTCCATATGTCCTGTCTGATGCTAGTAGAGCCCAAAGGCACCTGCTTGCTCCAGGAAATAAAGAGCCTCAACCATTCCATCAGATCATGGGAATGAGGTCTATAATTGTTAATGGTATTTGGCATATCAAATACAACACGGGTAGCTTGCCAGGCTCTGGCGTGAGGGTAGCATACTCTTGTAGTCATCTCTAAATCCAGAATTTATTGATGAACTGCTCTGTTGCAAGCGGCCGCGCGAGCTGGGCTGTGATAGGCTGGTCTGCAGCGTGAAGTTCTGACGAGAGGGAAGTCCAGATGTGGAAATGGAGGCCCTCATGGAGTGGGGGTCGTCTGGCTTATTGCGTAGATTCTGCTGGGGTGGCGGGCCAGGGCTAGAACCTGCCATCCCTTCTGGGCACCTCATGAGCGGCTGGGCACAGGGAGAGCCAGTAGCAGCTCTGCCCCATGTCTGTGAGTCTCTCCTATTTAGATATCTTGTCTTTACTGTAAATGTACTAAAAAGAGATATTCAGTGTTAATCACTTTTGCACTGGTTTTATATATATTTCTTATATCCTGAAAATTTGTTAGACTCTGTTTAAATCCTGATTTTGTAGTTTATACAAGCTCATCAAATCAAGTCATTTAAATTGTTAAAATATAGTATCTGTGCAGTTTAAATATTTGCTCTCTTTATATATATTGCTCTATATCATATATGTATATATATGTATATATATGTATATATATATATATATATATGTTGGGGGGTCACACCTGGCATAGCTCAGGGATTACTCCTGCTTCAGCACTCAGAAATTGCTCCTGGAGATGCTCAAGGTATCATGCAATGCAGGGAAATGAATCCGGGTCTGTCACTTGCAAGGCAAATGCCCTACCTGCTGTACTATCACTCCAGCCCCATGGCAAAATATTTAAACTGCGCAGATACTATATTTTAACAATTTAAATGACTTGATTTGATGAGCTTGTATAAACTACAAAATCAGGATTTAAACAGAGTTTAACAAATTTTTAGAATATTAGAAATATATATAAAACCAGTGCAAAAGTGATTAACACTGAATATCTCTTTTAGTACATTTACAGTAAAGTCAAGATATCTAAATAGGAGAAAATCTTTATTTAGTTCCAGTAAGTTAAATCTTCACTAGTGCCTTGCTCAATCTATACAGAAATCTTCTTGAAATGTGAAAGAAAAAAGGTTTATTTGATGACAGTCAAAAGGACAAGGCCAATGAGGATTAGACAAAAAGCAAGCCCGTCAAGGGAAGAAAATCATAAGCAACACATAGAGTCAAGATGCATCTGGAAAGAGATTTTTAAGTTGTAGAAATTTTTTAAGTTCTGGTCTGTGAACTGCAAATCAAGATATTCAGCAGGCGGAAGCATGCTGTGTGCCAGATATTAAAATTCTCCATTCAATGCTTCTAAAACATAAGAAAAAGGGACAAGAATTTAGCTTCCATTTCTTGACATCTACCCCAAGGGCTCGTTATTAATTTTAAAAGAGATTTGTGCTCCTATGATTATTGAAGCTCTGCTCAAATAGCCAAATTTTAGAAGCAATCCAAATGTCCAAAAATAGCTGACTGAGTAAAATAAGTGGTATGTATTCTCATTGTATGCTACTTAGCTATAAGAAAATATGAAATCATGCAACTCGCTGCTACATGGATAAAACTAGTCATTATTATGCTGGGTTAAATCAGTCAGAGGAGAGAGTCAAATATAGTCATATGCTTCATGTGTGTGATGTAAAAAACAGTAATAAAACAACAAATATCTAGAGCCACCAAATCTGAGAGTATGTCATTGGAAACTAGCTTACAAAATAACATCAAAGAGGCCTGTGTGGAAGAAAGCAACCTTGAAAAATTGGTAGAGGGAAACTCACATGTGGGGTGGTATGTGTAGTGTTAGAAATTGTTAGAAATAGTTGTCTGAAATTCTGTCAACAACAGTACTATGAATAGGGTGCCTCAATAAAAATTGGGGGGGTGGTAGGAGTATGGCTTAAATTAAATTCTAAAGTGCTAGCAGGAACTGGTAGAATCCATGTTGCTTTTCAAATTCTCTGACAAACCCAATTTGAGAGAAGACAAATCTCTATATCCTGTGTTTGAGAGGAAAAATTAGCAAGTTTACTTGGTTGAGCGAGTGTTTAGGCCCAATTTATGCCCTGTAGATTTCAGATACAATGGAGAGCTATAGGACCTAATTATCACTGGTTTACAAAGACAAGAACAGCTGGGAAATGTCTCCTAATACAACAGAGAAATTACATCTACTGGAAGAAAACTTGAAACCAGTAGTATTAATAATGCTGATGAAATGGAGAGATCTATAGAAAAAAACTATGGAAGTATGAGAAAATTATAAATGCAATTAATAGAATTAAACAAGCAGTGTTTGAACTAAAATACAGCTCAATATAATGGCGAAAGCTGAAAAATAAATTCATAAATTAAAATTATAGAAAACTATTCATAACAAGATCAGCAAAAACAAACACCTGAAAAAATGAAGATAAAATAAAGATACATGTGACATTTCCAGAGAAGTAGTATGTTTGAAGAGAGTCCATAAAAAAATAGATAAAGAAGATGGATTTAGAATTGGATAAAAATAACCAAGAATGTCTCCAAATTCCCAATGAGTTTAAGAAATCAGTTCCAAAGACCCAATGTGCTCCCCCAAAAATTAACCCAAAAAATTTTAAGTAAAATGGAAAAAGAACAAATCAAAATTTTAAAAAATATATTAAAGTGAAGATTGGGAAACCACCAAAGATGATCAATTGACTTCTCCACAGAAATTGTACAGGAAAAAAGGGTGGGGGACGAATGGAACAGATCTTCAACTCATTCACTTAGAGAAGGTATCAGGAAGTGTGAAGGAAGAGTGAGCAGCTTCCTAGAGAAACAAATTCTTGTGAAATATATCTTCTCTGAGTTGAAATTTATCTTTCTCTAAGTTGAGTCAAGAAAAATTTTAAGGAATTCTGTGAAGGAGAAAAGTATTTAGAAGTAATGAGAGACCTAGAAAAAAATTAAAATCTGACAGAAAAGAGACCGAAGCAGTCATCCAAGCCCAGCCAAAGAGGGTGTTTAGACCCAATACATCAAGATCCTTCATGAGCTGTATTACGGATTCACCACCAGGATCTAACCATTCTACAAGGAAGTGATCATTGATGTCAAAAGGGGGGTTCCGGCAGGGTGATACCATTTCACCAAAACTCTTCAGCACCACTCTCGAGAACGTCATGCGACAGTTAGAATGGCAAGGAATGGGAGTGAAGATAGATGGTCGGTGGTGACTATACCACCCCTGCTTTGCTTATGACATTGTTCTAAAAACACCAAACATTAGTTAAGCCACACAAATGCTGGCTGACTTTGACCAAGAACTTGAAAAGATAGATCTACAGCTGAATCTCAACAAAACTGTGTTCATGAAAAATGAACTACTTTCAGAGGCCCTATTTACTCTCAATGGAACAAACTTCTCTGAATGCAGCAGTTATGTGTACCTAGGTTGAGAACTCAACATGATAAACAACCTAAAACCTGAGCTGCACAGGAGGAAGAGAGCAGCAAGGAACGATTCAAGAGCATTGAAGAAATAGCTAAAAAGACAAAGAACCTACAGCTCTGGGCACATCTCTTTGTCTCCACCATTCTTCTTGCATTAACATATGCCTCAAAGACCTGGGCCCTATGAAAGCAGGATGAGAATGCTATCCGGGTCTCCCAAAGAGGAATCGTAAGAGCTATGCTTGAAATATCATGCCTCACTCAAGTGAGAGAAGGAATCGGGAGTTCCAACCTCCATCGACAATCAGATAACCTCCAGCGCACTGTCTCATTTACCAAGGCGTCGAAAATCAGATGGGCTGAACAAGTAATGCAATTTGGAGAATACCGCTAGACTAGAGCCATTACCGACTGGATCCCACAGGACTTCAAAAGATCATGCGGCTGCCCACCTACAAGATGGTCAGACTTCTTCTTCAAGACCCTGAATGAACGGTTTGAGGCTCTTCGTAATCCTGAAGCAAGCAGATGACATTGGGCTACACTGGCACATGATAGGGTCAAATGGAAATGTTACTGGCACCTGTTCGAGCAAATCAATGAATAACAGGATGTCATGTGATCAATTGGTCAAGATAAAACAAAAGACAGATATAAGACAAGGGAAATAAGTCTGGAGAAATAATTCAGCAGTTAAGTCTCTAAGCTTGCACACAACCAACTCTGGTTCAATCCTCGGTATCACATATGGTTCCTAAGCCTTTCTAAATCTGACCACTGAGCACAAAAGCAAGCATACACACACCAAAAACAATTAAAAGGGAAATAGGAAACGTAGAAAACATTTACAAATTTCAATAGACCCAGAACTGTATAGATAGTAGTAATAAATCTTCTGAAGTTATAATTCAACAAAATATAATTTGTTTTAATTCAGCTATTGATCTAAAGTTAACAGACTGAAAGGATGAATCAGAGAGCAAAAATGAAACCTTCTCTGGTTCCAAGAGACACACACTCCAAAGATAAAATACAGACTAAAGTTAAAGATGAAAAGCATTGATACAGATAAGGATAGCTTATGAAAGCAGGGACAACTTCATCAGATGGACTCAGCACTGGACTGGGAGGATCACCATTCATTTCTCATTTTCATGTATAGTCTATGAAGAGGCGTGAAAATACAGAGGTAGGGGCTGGAGCAATGGCCCAGCGGGTAGGGCATTTGCCTTGTATGTGGCCAGCCCGTGCCGGCCTTGGTTTGATCCCCCGGCATCCCATATGGTCCCCCGAGCACCGCCAGGAGTAATTCCTGAGTGCAGAGCCAGGAGAAACCCCCTGAGCATCGCCGGGTATGACCCAAAAACGAAAAAAAAAAAAGAAAGAAAATACAGAAGTAATAACAGAATGGAAAATATCAACAGCAATGCAAACTCACTATCCTCAAAGGACAGATTAGACAGAAAATTAGCTAAGAAACAATGACCGTAAATGAGAAGTTACACCAGTTGGGCTCAAAATATGAATGCACACTTTTTTCTGAAGTTCACTTAAATATTCTCTCTCTCCTCTCTCTCTCTCTCTCTCTCTCTCTCTCTTTTTTCTCTTTTGCTTTGTCCGGGACATGACTATAGCCCCAGGGCGGGATTCCATCTCCATTTATCCTAATAATATTTCTAGTCATTTCCTGGGGACAATTTCCTATATATTCTGGACTGCAGTCCTCAAGCCAGATTAATTTTATCCTAACCCCAACTTAGTATGAAATCAGTTGCTTATCTTTGTATTAGGACAGAGTTTTTTCCATGACCGTGCTCTTAGCTAATTATATGACACTTAGCTGCCCCATGTCAAGGTTAGGATAGCTTACATATGGCTCACCCTGAGTTCATCAAGTCCCAAGATGAGCCCTTCTTTTGGAGGTGTAAGAAACTAGAATTAATGTAATGCAAACAATGTTTTAAGTGGATAACCAGGAATAACTAATTCAGAGTTAATTGACTCCTATATCCCAAATGCAGTCTTAACTGTCTTCCTGTGTTTATACAAAAGGACATTGCTCTAACATAAGGATATGCAAAGGGCAGTCGGGAAAGAGAAAAACAACATTTCACTTACAATAAAAATACAAGACAAAGGCTTGTCTTCCACAAAGGCGCTAACATCATGAAATGGAACAAGAAAAGCCTTTTTAAAAATGACAATTGGAAATTGGGTCAATTGGAAGTAAAAAATGTTACTTGAATCCTCTCATGCCATCACGAAAGTCAATTCAAATACATGAAAGACATAGATATCATACCTGAATCCATAAACTATATTGAGGAAAACACAGCCAGAATTCTTCATGATATTGAGCTAGAAGTATCTTCAATGACTAATTTCATTGGCCAATAAAATGGAAGCAAAGTTAAGCAAATAGGATTTTATTTAGTTAAAACTTTTTCTGCTGATGAGGCCAGAGCGATAGTCCAGCCTATCAGGTAGGGCATTTGCCTTGCACGCGGCTGGCCCATGCAGGCCGGGGGTTCGATCCCCGGCATCCCATATGGTCCCCTGAGCACCGCCAGGAGTAATTCCTGAGTGCAGAGCCAGGAGGAAACCCCTGAGCATTGCCGTGTGTGACCCAAAAAAGAAAAAAAATTCTGCTGCAACAAAATGAATAATGAACAGATTAAAAACAACCTACATATGGAGGGAAGTATTTTTCCAACCACCCATCTCATAAAAAGATAAATTTCCAAGATATAAAAATCACTGGTAAGTTTTAACAACAAAAAAATACAACCACATTAAAAATGGGAGAAGAGATAAAAATTTTTTTTCCTCAAATATAACATACACATGACCAAGAGGTACACAATTTCTTCTGCATAACTGATCACTGGGGATTAAAATCAAACTAGCAATTATATGTCACCTGCTATTAATGAGATTGGCGCCCATCACAAAGAATAAATACAACCAGTGTTTTCAGTGTTGGTGTGGATATGTGAATGCTTATTGCTTCAACAATTTTGTAAAACAAAACCAAAACTTGTAAAATAATGTAGGGTTCAAGCTTCTATATTATCCAGCAATTCCACTGTTGGGGCAAAAAATAATTTAAAAAGGAAAAAAAATTGTGCTCCTATGACCATTGTGGCAGTATTCAAAATAGCCAAAATCTGGAAATGACCCCCAAACTGGAAAGATACTCAGCTACGAGTCACTTGTCACTTGTCTTCCTGTTGTTCAATGATTTGCTCAAGTGACCGCCAATAACGTCTCCATTCATTGGGAATGAGGTCCAATATTGTTACTGTTTTTGGCATATCAAATACATCGAATAGCTTGCCAGGCTCTGCAGTGACTCTGGGTTCATCCCAGGGGACCCAGTCTTTTTTATGGTAGACCATCAGCTATGAGAAAAAAATAAAATTGTGCAATTTTCCACAACATGAATGTATCTGAAAGTTGTCATGCTGAGTGAAGTCAGGAAGAAGGAGACAAACACATACAGAATAATTTTTCTTATTGTGGAATATAAAAATTCATAGTACAGGAATAGTAAATGGCCAAAAGAAGTTAGCTTAATAGCTCAGTGAGATGAGAGTAATAGGATGGCAATGGTGAGGGAAAGGGTGGGGTGGTAAGAAATTTGTGTGCCAAAATGCGTACTCTGGAGCAATAGCAGCGAGGGTAGGGCATTTGTCTTGCACGCAGCTGTCCGGGTTTGATTCCCTGGTATCCCATATGGTCCATGAGCAGTGCCAGGAGTAAATTTTGAGTGCAGAGCCAAGAATAACCCCTGGGCATTGCCATATGTGACACCCTCCAACAAAAAAAAAGCAAATAAATAAATAAAATAAAAAGATTGCATATTCTGGTGTTAGAGTGATGCTGCAATTAAATTTTTATGCATAAAACCTTATCATGAACAAAAATTTACAGTTGTAAAATCATAAATCCCCCACCCTCCCAAAAATTTTTAAAAAGTATGATAAAACATAAGGTTAGAAATAACGAATTAAAAAATTAAAGCATATTAATTATAGAAAAGATTCAGTGAAGTTCATATTAGTGAATATCTAATATATCATCTACTCATAGATAAATAAACCACTTAAAATTTTTAAACATTTTATTATACCACTGTGAGATATACAATTACAACGTTGTTCTGCTTGGGAGGTTTCGGTCACACAGTGTTCCAGCATCCTGCCCCTCCACCAGTGCCCATCTCTCCCCACCACCCATGTCCCCATCCTTCCTTCAAACCCACGGCCCGCCAAATGGTTCTTTATCTCCTCTCTCTCTCTCTCTCTCTTCTCCTTCTCCTACACATTGTGGGTTGCACTACATTACACTCAGAAGCTTCAATATTTGCATATTTTGCCTTCGTATTTAATGCTCAGTTCTATGTTGGTATCAGACTTTTTGGACATTTATTCACACATACCGTTCTCTCTATCTTACCTAACCTCTGGACTCC